>JAEQBH010002140.1:0-261569 GCA_016808115.1 Tetrastigma voinierianum | reverse complement strand
TTTGCGATACTATCAACACAATGGGATTAACAAGAAGCTCTCAGTCATATATTCCCACTTTCACTTGGAGATAGAGCTACTAATCGGTTAACCAATACCACTGTGATTCAATCACTACATGGAATAGATTTAGTGCAAAAATTTCCTCGACTAAGTTCTCCTAATCTTTCACCGTAATAACTTCAGGTAAGAGATCAATACCTCGGGACAACTAGAGGGGGAGAACCTGGCAGAGGCATGACGATTTCACTAATTGTCATGAAGGCCCACACCACCGACTGACCAGATGGATGCAAGTCCACACCTTCTATAATGGTCCGAGAAATGCAACTAGAACAATGATTGATGCTTCACCGGAGGAGCACCGATGAAGAAACCACGTAATTCGCTTATGAAATCTTAGAAGATGTCACACCAACACTAATCAATGGCCTAGAGAGGTTACACCTCAGAACACCTGCGGGTGGCAATAAGATAATGAGGTCCTCAACAACTGTGAATCATGTGGCACACCGACTGAACGTTGGGGTCAGACAAAGAAGGAACCGGCGAACGCCTATTCGCATCAACCCAATGGAGTTATGTGAATTTGCAGGACCGTACAACAACATGGAATGTCACGAAATCCTACGCAGAGCAAGCCCGCACGTGTCCAGTTTAATCGTAATCAATCACAAGAAAGAAGGACCGCATGGGAAACAGCTATCGTAATCGGGACCGTGGCTGGGCGGTGGCGTAATAATCGTAACCGTAATAGTCGCAATAATCAAGGATAAGGGTGGCGGAATAATCGCAACAATACGCATCGAACCGACTAGTGAACCACCTCCGAGAAAAAGTTGACGAACGCCTGGTACGTGATGTTAACTTCCACTCGCCTTCATGAATAAGAGAGACTAAAGCAACATGCAAAGAAGAAGCAAACCCAAATAACAATCAAGAAGACAATGAGAAGTTCGGGAGGCACAAACGGGCCAAATGGCAAACTTAACGACGTAGTAAAGACAACCTGGTCCTTACTAAGCAATTCGCAGGTAAACCCAAGAAGAGATGGAAATGAAGATGTTAAAGCAAGCGATACGAGAAGAAGTGGGAAAGAATTGGAAATACAAGCATAACCCTATCAGAGAACGCTAGGGCTGACCGAGAAGGTCATTCACCCGCATCGTAAAGATGATGCAGAAAAAGAACAAATTTCTCGGGAGAAACAAACATCAGAGAATCTCATCAAACAAAGGCCAACATACGTCTCTTACCCACAACGCCTCAAGAAGCATAAATCGATAAGCAATTCACTAAATTCATGGAGGTGTTCAAAAAGTTACACATAAATATCCCGCTTGTCGATGCCCCAAGGCATGCTCAGGCTATGTAAAATTTATGAAAGACATTTTGTCCTAAGAGAAGATTAGCCGATTTTGAACAAAGAACTTAACTCCGAGGAATGCAAGGCCATCAGAGGAAGCTCAAGAAAGCTCAAGACCCGTGCAAGCCACTATCCTCGCACCATTGGAAATGCGATTCTGAGAGAGCCCTATGTGATTTGGGTGCCAAGATTAATCTTGTCCCTATCCATTTTCAAACGTTTGGGGATTGTGAAGCCCGCTCCGACTACTGTCTCTCAACTGGCAGACAGATCTTGAATATCCAAGATAGATAATAAGATGTTCTGGCAAAGGCCTAATAAATTTATTTTCCCAAAGAAGATTTTATTGTTTTAGATATGGAGGAAGATGAAATACCGATAATCTTGCAGACCAAGCTTCGCAACTCAAGTGTGGCAATGATTGATGTCTGCAGGGGAGAACTGAACCGAGAGTACAAGAAGATGAAGTGGTTCAATGTGTTCATAAAGTGGAGACACCTGGCCAGAAGTGATACTTGCTTCATGGTCGAAATAGTAGAGGCTATATGTCTAGCCTAAGTGGTCACCGACTTCTTCGGGAGACTAGCCTAGTGGAGAATGAGTCTCGAACCCGAGCGAAGAGGCGTAAGAATATATCAAATGGACGACTCTTCGACACAATAGATCTAAATACTGAATCTCCCGCGAAGGAGTTAAAACGCCGGTCCCATCGATTGAGCAACCACCCAAGATGGAACAAAAACCTCTACCTAGCCATCTGAAGTATGCATACCTTGGGGTAGAATCTACACTACCCGTGATCATTTCAAAGATCTTTGACTGCATTTCAGGAGGAAGAGAATTTATCGAGGGTCCTTCGAGATCACAAAACACGCACTGACGGTCTCTAGCCGATCTCAAAGGGATTCGCCCTTCTATGTGCATGCATCAGATGCATTAGAAGATGGACATAAAACTCTTCGCTGGAAGCGCAGAGGAGTGTTAAATCCGACAATGAAGGAGGTCGTCCGTGAAGAAGTTCTTAAAATGGCTAGACATCGGGTGATTTATCCCATTTCGCATGCTGTACGGTAAGCCCAGCTCGTAGTGCCGAAAAAGGGAGGAACAATCGCCATCAAGACCGAAACAACATCTTACCGCGCCTAGAACAGCTACCGGTGGAGAATTTGTATTGATTATCGGAAGCCGAACAAGGCCACCGAAAGATCACTTTCCATTGCCGCTTCTAGATCGATGTTCGATCGACAAATTTATTATGAATATTATCGCTTTTTGATGGATATTCCGGTTACAAACTAAATTGCTATAGTTCAAGATCGTGGAGAAGACAACATTCACTGGCCCTATGGTACATTCGCATTCGCGGATGCCCTTGACTGTGCAATGCACCGGTACTTTTCGATGTATGATGGCCATATTCGACATGGTGGAAAAGACAATTGAAATCTCATAGACATTTCTCGCAATGGGAAATTCATTTGACAATTGTTTAGAAAACTTGAGAGTTGTACTGGCAAGATGTGAAGAGACCAACTTAGTTCTCAACTGGGAAAAGTGCCATTTCATGTTACAAGAGGGTATTGTCCTTGGACATCTGACTTCTGAAGAGGGATAGAGGTAGATGTGGCGGTTATTTACAATTGAAAAGTTGCTCCCACTCCTCGGGTCGCAAAAAGGGATTCGAAGTTTTCTAGGCCACGCTGGATTCTATAGGCGGTTCATCAAGGATTTTTCACAGATTGCAAAACCATTGTCTAACCTCCTAGTCCAAGGGATCCCATTTGACTTTGATTCAAGAATGTTTCTGCATGAATTCTCGTGTTGAAGGATAAGTTGGTTTCACCCTATTGTCAGGGTACCGACACATTCCCATTTGAACTCATGTGTGACGCCAGTGACTTCGCGATTGGGGCGCTCGGGGCAAAAAACGAGACAGAAAATCTTTTTCATGTAATCTACTATGCTAGTAGAACCCTGAATGATGCTCACCAAATTATGCCAATTACGAAAGAGTCAGTTGCCATTGTCTTCGCTGACAAATTGTGCCATTTGATCGGGCAAATAAAGTCGCGGGTGCACACCGATCATTCTGCCATTACACGATGACCAAGAAAGATGCAAACCTCGACATCCGATGGGTCCTTCACAAGTAGTTAAGAATTCGGGACGAGAAATTAAAGACAAGAAAGGCAATCGAAACCTAAAGGGCGCACCATCTTCACGACCGGGAAGCGGGCTAGGATGATGTTCCAAAGGAATGATGAATTTCCGACGAGAAACTTCGCTATTGTGGACAAAAGGGCGCCTGTCTGGGCAGATTTTGTGAATTCATTTGGTGGCTAAAGTAGTCCCTCCGACTTAACTATCGCTATAAAAAGAGTGTTTTTCGCACACCTTAACACTACTATCGAGGAGCTAATTTTTACAGACATCACAATGATCGAAGTCATAAGGAGATGTGAAGTTCAAGATGAAATGCGAGTATTCTAAACCATTGTCACACTCCCACCGTGTGGTGGACACTTTGCGGCCGCAGAACAAACACTAAGGTGCTTCAATCGGGTTTTTATCGGGCTTCTTGTTTAAAGATGCTCATCAATTCGCTTCCACTTGTGACAAATGTCAACGAATGGGGAACATCTCTAGAGCGACGAGCCACCCATGCATCCCATTTGGAGGTAGAATTGTTTGATTTATGGGGATAGATTTCATGGGACCATTTCCTCGCATCATACAACTTCAGACATTTTGGTCGGGCAAGACTATGTCTCAAAGTGGGTAGAAGTATTCACACGCACCGAATAATGCCAAGGTTTGCGGGCTCACCCCGCAAGAAGAATATATTCACGCTGGAACTCAGCCTTGACCACAAAGACACGGTACCCATTTCTCGCAGAATAAGGTACTGATAAGGTTTTGCAAAGTATGGGGTACGCCATCGCATCTCGTGATACCACCCGCAAGCCAAACGGACAAGCAGAGGTATCAAATCCAGAAATCAAATACATTCTCGGTGAAGACAAGCACAATTTCCGTGAAGGATTGGTCTAAAGATGGACGATGCACTCGGGCATACCGTACAGCATTTAGTAAAACCTTCGGGGTATGTCACCGCTCAGAATCGCTATGGTGTGCCGCGGTCATCTTCCAATGGATCGAAAGATCGTTCTATCGTGCAATACCTCGACAGCTAAACATGGATAAGCATATCACCGGGCGAGAAACGACCGCCTCCAACTCACTAACCGGATGAATTCGTAAACGAAGATTATGAAAAACGCCCGCATTTATAAGCGCGAGTGCACTTAAGCTCCCGGCACGACAAACACATCACCGTGTAAAGGAGTTCACAAATGACAACAAGTTCTTCTATTCAATCCCGCCTAAAGCTTTTTCCAGGAAATTAGAAATCTCGATGGTCCGCTTCACAGCACCGTCTTTTCACACGGTGGCGTAAGTTACACATCCCGAGAAAGGCACATTTACAAAGAACCACCCAACGATTGAAGCCGATATGGAGGCGTAGTTTCTGCATACAAATCATTCCTTCGACACAGCAGATAAGATGTAAGAAGAGATCATATGAGTTCGGTTCTGTTAATATCGCGACTCGCAGGTCGCCGAGCCGCCGACGACATTAAACATGGGGCCGCTTTCTGGGAGGCAACCCGCGTTTCTTAAACTTTCCTTTTTCTTTCGCTCCAAATTTCATTGCTATTTTCAGCAACATAGTGGTTTCTAACTTTCTCCTAATCTGTTTCTACTGCTTGTTTAATTTCAACCCGCGACGCATTCATGGGAGGATTCGCTCAAGTCAGGCATTACAAGCCTATAAAGTCACGCGTTTTGAGTGGGGAGGGTTTTCCCGACCGCGAGATCATCAATGTGCACAGATTTATTACTGATCCATAGCTTTCCCCGCCACGCCGCTAAGCAGGACCTCCCACGCCGCGACGCGGATTTGCACGCCGCGACGCCAAATCAATTCCCTCTCTCGCCACGCCGCGACGCGGGCTCCCAAACGCCGCCGACGCCAAATTGTATCCTTCCGTCACGCCGCGACGCGTGGATTTCTAACGCCGCGACGCGGGATATGACTCCGCCGCCGCGACGCAATTCTAGACGCCGCGACGCTGTTAATTTCACTTCCTCGTAACGTCGCAACGCACCCCGCACGCCGCGACGTCGCCCTCGTTTTTGGCCCAAGAACGCCATTTTCGCTCTTCATCTCACACACTTCACTACCCGAAACCCTAGCCTTTCCCCGCTACACTCCCCGCCCTCACCGACTGGCCGGAGCCCTCTTTCACAATCGGCTCCGGGAGGCTCCCACACCGCTCTCCGACCACCATCAGGCGCCACGAGTCATCATCTCCATCCGGTTCGAGTCACGGGCATTTTCACCATTAATCGCGTTCTGGCTCTAGCTTGCGTGGTCTTATAGATACATTTGTTTTCACGAAAGTGGTCTAGGGGTTTTAGTAGGTGCCCATTTTGGCTCACACTAGGTTTATTAGGTGTTTGAGTCAAGAGGGAATTAGTTAGTTTCGATTTCTCAGAAGTGTCTACCAGTGCTCAGAGCTTCACTCAGCGTCGGCTGTGCTATCACCACTTCATGATTCAATTCTCGCGACTACAATGTCCCCAAGAGGCAAAATTGATCACACATGAGCCTGCCAAAGTGAGGACCCGACTCCCACTTACGATATCATGCGGTTTGTGAACTGAAAAGCCGATCTATTGGCACTATTTAAAACCGATCATTCATCAAGGAGAAGGGTTTCACCACTCGATGATTTCTTCAAGACCATTATGTTAAGGGTTGGCGTGAAAGCGAAGCAATCCATTTATCCAGTTAGCCGATGAGCGTATGCAGAGTTCACGCCAATCTCAGCCTCCCATGTTTGGAAGAAAGTCAGAGGCGGGTATTGGTCGACTTCAAGATGAAGTCGATCACAGTTGGCATACCGGAGACAACCCCAGAGGCATCTCTAATCTAATCTACAAAGCACTAATTACCCCGAGGTTATACGCCAGATGACCAATGGTCTGGGTGAGTGGAAAAATCAATAGTGCGTCACGTCAATTTCCTGCCGCGCATTCGCCTTCATCCCTAAGGTCTCGCACTTCATCACGCCGCTGGCCTCATTCCGGGACGACGAACGTGTGTGAAGTGATCACAAACGCGCCCCAAGCCACTACGCCATATCTTACAGGATATACTTTGATGTATGTGTTATCAGATGCCATCCTCCATAACCCGGGATGGAAGATGAACTCAGCACCTTCCTTATCTTCGCTTCATGGCAAATAAGTCGGGTGTCCGCCGACGATAATGTGAGGCCCGGCTCCACCCTATGCTGCTATTTTCTGGCCAAGCGGGACACACCGTGTCCCAACCTGAGGGGGTCTATGATTCATGTCATGAGCCCTCTGACGAGGATGAGCTGCATGACTATCAAGCTCGTTATGGCTTCCTGGGCGATCCCCAGGGAGACATTGGCCAGTCCTCGCCCCACCCACCTCCACCACCACCCCTACACCTCAGAGGCGCCCCCACCAACCCTCACTCGACCTTGAGGACCTCGGCGCTCTCACCACCGAGCGCTTGACGTATTCCTCGCTGACCCAGAGCACCGAGTCCTCTGCTACTATCAGATACGGAGGCGCTGCGTGCTGATGGAGCACGGACGGTCCTCGGTCAATCGTGCCATCATTCCTCAAAGAGCAAAGAATCTCTCAGAGGCACAACAGATGTACCTCCTAGCTTCCACCAGCCTCCACCACCACCACCGCAGTGATCACCAGGGGAGTCCCCTTCACTTCTATTGTTTATTTCTTCGCTGGGGACACCGCCATTTTGTTCGGGGGAGGTGCTATGATCGTGTTTTGTTTTGTTTAGCTGTTTTGTTTTGTTCAGTTTTGTTTTGTCTTTGGTAGTTGTGTAGTGTTTTTGTTTTGTTCAAAGATATTAGTTGTGTTTTCATTTATTTCGCTTATGTGTTGGGCTTTGCTTATGCTTAGGTTCGGTCATTTTTATATGTAGTAGTCGCATGTGTAGTAATCGGGTATGTGTGCCATGTTGAAAGTTTCCAGAGGATCATTGACTGAATCTCACTATCGACATGGATGATCAAATGCATACAATGTTTGATACTCTGGTGAATTAGGTTGAATAGGTGAAAAGGATTAGTGAACCAATCCCGGGTAGTCAAGAAACTAGATCTCAAGAACCCTATCACACTCACACACTAATGACCTTCAGAGTATGCATAGGCGCCGAGACTAACTACTATAGTTCGACTAACCTTGGGAGATTCGAACCATTTAAGTGATGGGACACTCCAAATAAAAGAGGGATTGCCATCGGTGCCCCAAACAAAGACAAAAGAAAAATAAAAAATAAAATAAAATAAAATAAAATAAAATAAAATACAAAAACAATAGAAAAAGTGAAAAGAAAAGACAATGACAAAAATAAGTATCTCAGATAAGAATAAGCTTAGATCATCCAATCGAATCTCAAGTACGCCTCGAGGGGCCTCGTCAAAAGCCTTCCAATGCCCCGAGCGCCAATCGGCTCGAGTCATTGACTTCACCGCCCGCTACATGGGATTTAAGATGGATCATTCACGCAACCTAGGGCCTTCGAAGCCTGCTGAGTGTTCGGTGAAGTTTGAAGGGAATTTAATGCCCTGTGCCCCAACTAATCGTGGGGAGTCACCAATGGATCCTCACACAGAACACTCCGCAAACTCGGTACTAGGTTTTCTTTCCATTTATTTTAGGCACATGTGAAGTTTCTAGGTATTTGGTCATGAATAAAATGGGTGCTCCTATCCCTTCTTCTAGTTAGCTTCTTCCAAATAAAGAGTTGAGCTCAAGTTTTGGGTGTCGGAACTCAGGCATATACCGGGAGGTCATTCATTATAAGCACATAGGGCTGGGAAAGGCTATTGAATATCATGGGATTTGGTGCACGAGTCACTTCTACCTATTTCAATCGAGTTTTCCTAAGTCAATATCTCAGATGCATTCGGGTGAACTTTGAGCAAACATAACAGCGCAGGAAGCGCCCAAAATGATCCCCTATTTTCAAAGATGTGCAACACGGTCTTAGTGTTAATTTGCGTAGGTCGGTGTGTCCTGCTTAGTCGCTCTGCTCGAGGACAAGCAAGAAACTAAGCCTGGGTGATGAGTGCCTAAACACTATATTATACTCGCTTGCCATCTTTCGCTATTTGATAGTACTTTATAGTTTTTATTAGACCCCCACTTGGTGTCCGTTTGGATGCAGTGCATTGAGCGAAAAGAGCAGCCTTTGAAAGCAATTCGGAGCAACTGGGATCGTGAGTAAGGAAAGGGAGCCATTACGCCGCGACCGCCCCAACGCCGGGCGCTGACGTCCCCACCGCCGCGACGCCCAACGCCACGACGCCGGGTCGGTCACGTACCGCGACGCCTCAACGCCCTGACAGCCCTCTTCCCAACGCCGCGACGCAACGCGACGCCGAGATCGATCCGAACCCTATCATTTAAAGTACGAATGACTCGTAAATTAAGAAGGAGGAGGCGTACGAACCGCAACGAATTCTAGACAGAGTGACACGTACTTCGCTGCCCGATTTGTACTTTTCTCATTTTTGATTTGAGAATGATGTTTTTAATACTAAATATTTTCATTCTATCATTCATTATGTTCTTAGGATCTATATCTAGGGTTATGTCAACTCCCCACATGTGTTTATGGATTAAAGTTTGTGATCTTTATTTTATTCAGCTTATTTATCAATTTGTTCGCATTCGCTTCTATATTTGTGGTTTAATTATATGGTGATGTCTCGGCCAATATCGCATAATCACACCGAGAGCCGAGATTCAGAGAGATGAGGTCCAGGATCCGGGCAGAGCAACTTTTCGCCGATTCTGCAAATAGAGATATTCCGACCAAGGTGGCATTCGTTAGAACGCTTACATTCGAATACCGAAGTTGAGATAGAGATATACTCAACTCTATTCACGATAGGCGTGGATAATTCCTTTCGAGAGAGTATTATCTCGTAAGTAAGATCACCTCGCCATTGGACAAATTGTAAATACATTGAATAATAATATCTTGAAGAAATAACTATTAAAAGTGATGTGAGGCTATACTTAGCCTTCAATACTAATAATTCATTAGAATCTAAAACTCACGACTTTCACATATTCACCTTCTTTCCTAAAATCATCTCTTCTTCGTGATATTATCTAAAAAAGTCGTGAACCTTTGTAGTCAATACACCTCGTCCTCGCGGATCGATATCTGCACTGTGAGTACACTATATTACTGGGCGACGCTGCATTATTCTCATGCACATAGGCATATACATTTTACACACCGTTGTTTTCGGCTCATTAAAGATGATAGTCGCAATGTAAAAATGGATGTCGCGATCGTAAAGGAATGCTGTGCGACTTACGTCCCTACCAGAAATTCAAGGTTGCGTAACAATATAAGTTGGAGACTTTAAATCAAGGTCGCGACCAGATATTTATGTCGCAACTACATTTAAGCAATCGACAAGAGCATAGATAAGAAAAAGCTACCCTTCCATGTCGTGACACCATTTCGGAATGCTATCAAAAGGAAGACATAATTGGTAGCAAACAAAAATTGATGTTGCGACAAAAATGTGAGCTGAGGACACCAATCTAGGTTGCGACCTGGAATTCATGTAGCAACAATAAAAATGAGTTGTATAGTTTAAAATGTTGTGACTAAGAAGTGAGGTTGCGACAGGATGGGCAGAATTGATATCGCGACATGCTTTTAAGGTCGCGACATAAATTTCAGCAAGGAAAGAAACGATTAGGTCGCGACCTAATGTCCACGTCGTGACAAGATAATGAACAGATAAACAGTTTAAGTCGCAACATGAAAGAGAAGCTGTGACTAAGAAGTAAGGAGGATGACAACATAAATGAGGTCGCGATATGCTTTTGAGGTCGCGATACAGAATTGCAAAGAGAAGGCAGAGAGTGAGGTCGCGACATCGACCGAGGTCGCTTACACCAACTTCGAAACAAGAAAAGGAGGGTTGCAACCGTAATTCTAAGTGATTATAGACTAATATGGTCACGGCAAAGAATTCCATGTCGCAACTCACTAATCAAATGCAACCGGAAAAGAAACATGTCACAACAGTAAACATCGTCGCAAACGCCTCAACAATTGCAAGAACAAATGAAGGGATGTCGCGACTCAGCTTCCCGAGGTCACGATGCACTTTAAAAGACCGTGACAGTGATTCTCATGTCGCGACCCTTTCGCTCAAGGTCGCGACCAGTCAGAGAACTAGGCCATTTATTTTAGAGATATCCACCTGGAGCCTTGGAATCATACCCAATTTCTGAAGATTATAAATAGGCATACACAGTTTTAGTAAAGTAGCTTCCATTTTTTTTTTAAACCCATTGTCTGGGATGAGGAGGAGGAAGACTCACTGTATATTTTAGAATATATATATTTTTTTTCTTTTCTTTCATTTCTTTGGATCTGAACCAACGATCTGTTAGAATGTTGAAGCTGAAAGTCATATTTCAATTTCTTTACAATTTACTGCCTGAGTTTAAATGAAATATAGACTAATTCTAGAATTTGTTTCTTCCCAGTTTATTGCAACTGCAGTGGGTGTAATTGATCAGTGCTCCATTGTGTATTGTAATGCAGTTTTGAGAAGCGCAGCTTCCACTATTTTGAATTTATTGTTAGTTACAATTTTTCGCAGATAAATTATATAGGAAGTATCTGAATATAAGATTTATTTGATTGATGTGTTCTTTCAGTGTGTAATTGTTCCCAATAGTAGTTTCGAATACCTTTCCAAGGATTGTATCCCGCTTCGATTTCAAGAGGCCTCGAGCGACGCAGAGACGAGATCTCCCGTGAGCTAGAACATTCACTTCTAGGGTATGTCGACTATTGTTGGAGAACTAATAGACTCTGAGAGTTCACTTCGATGAATTCCCAACTCACTCATAGTTGATGTTGAGGGGGGATCATTTATCAATTTAAATAATCAGAGATTTCACTTTAATCGTTGGAAATCCCCGATCCCTTGCGGTTACCGAGATCTAATCAAGGCGAAATATTCATAGATTTCTGGGTCGAGTCATCAATCAAAGCCAGAGGAGTCTTGCAACAACCCCGACTGGGGAAGTAAGAAATCAAGTAGTGATTGAAGAAATGGGTATGAAGTATTGAGAAAGAAAAAATATCCAGATCTTATGAAGAGTGCAAAATACAAGTAATGGTTAGATCCCCCTGCCTTCGGTGAGAAACAAGTGATTTTTAATCGGGTGAAATAAAAATGCGTAAATCATGATTATTACATCTTTTGACAAACCCTACCCAATCTAGGATAGAGTTTTAAATAGAACAATGCGTAAATTGAATGTTTCACGCATTTTCTCATAGTGTTAATTTCACAGAATTGATCGGCCCTAACTCATTATAGTTAATATAATTTCACGAGCTTATTTTTAATATCTCATCCTAGGCTGATGTTCTCTTAGGACAATTATCCTTAAATTCTAGTTGATAAAATTTATCATTGAGATCCGCATAGTATGGATTCAAAGTAGTTGGGGTAGTTGATTTGAGAATCCAAGTCAATCTCTGTGGGAATGATATCTGGACTTACACCAATTTTTACTACTTGAATGACTTATACACTTGCAGTGTCATAGACTAAATTCATTATTAATTTCAGAACATAAAATCAATTTTATTCATTATCAAACAACTTTATTCAACTTTGACATACATGCAGGAGAATTGTAAGGCTCCTGTATAAGTGTTAAATTAAATGGTTTAGTCTATACTCTCACAGACAAATAAGTTTTATGGCACCGTTGCCGGGGATTGAAGGGATTTGAATAAATCAATATTCTGACAAAAGAGAGAAATGCTAATTTGGACATTTTTCTTCATTTAATAAATAAATAAATAAATACACAAAAACAGTTTTAACGGTAGTGACTGCATAAGCTACTAATCTTTTAGAGAGCTTAAAAGATATATGATTTTTGATACCAATGTTTCCAATTTATCTCAATATATCTCCATTTCAGGAGGATAATTCATGTACAAGAAGCCAGAATGAGATCTTTTTCCTATAGATTTTGAATTTGAAAGAACACTGAGGAGCTTAAGGAAAGTCAGCAAAATAGAAAAAGCAACCATAGTAGATGAAAGAATTGATCAGACGGTTGAATAAGAAATAGCAGCAGAAAGGCCTCCCATTCAAGATACAATGGAGGATTTCTGGAGGCCTGTCATCCAAGCATAATACTCAGCAGTCAAACAACCTGTTGTAGAGGCCAACAACTTTGAGCTAAAACCAACATTGATCACCATGGTTCAGCGTAATCGCTTATCGCCATCCCAATCGCATCCTAATGAACACCTTGGCAGATTCCTCAGGATGGCAAACACGATTAAACTGAATGGTGTGAGACCAGAGGTGATAAAGCTGCATCTCTTCCCCTTTTCCTTAAGAGATATTGCAGCCACATGGTATGAATCATTACCATATGGCTCAGTTGATACATGGGAAGAGTTGGTGGAAGCATTCCTAGAAGATTTTTCCCCCATCCCTCTACAACTGAAAAGAAGGAAAGGAAATCATAGTGTTCCAACAAGTGTGAGGATGAAAGTCCGTATACCGTACGGAAAGGTACAAAAGGTCAGCCGAAGAGATGTCCTATGCATTGGCATAGATCCAAGACAAAGGATATTGTCTATCACTCTCGAATGATGCTCTAAGGGTATAATAGATGCTTGCCGTGGGGTATCTAAGAGGAAAAGTGCGCAGGGAGGCAAGGGATTTGATAGCGCACTAGCCAAATGCAACATGAAAGCTCTATCTGAATTTACAAGGAGCCACTGCAGCAAGAGGGGTAGGTCATTGAGCTCAACAAGTGATTTGGCGGAAGCAAAGTTAGATGCTATTATGCACGTGTGATGGATAAACAAGATAAAAATTGCATTCATTCATGAGATCGGAGCAATAGAGAGTTGGTATCGAGAAGTGCTTGTACCACCATGAAGATCCTTATGCAGTTGAGGAGGCCAATTACCTGGAGAAGCTATCATTTCAAGCCAAATCCCAACTTGCCTACACATTACAATCCAACATTGAGGAACCATGAGAATTTCTCTTATGGTGGAGGATCATCACAAGGCCAAAGGCAAGGGCGCACTACTGCCAGGTATCCACTCAAGGTTCCAAAGAAGAGGCAACAAAGTTAAGAAGAGCAAAGAAATGAATATCAAGGTTAGAAAGACCCATCACTGGGAGGAGCGCATACCGTAATTCACGGGGGATAACAAAAGCCGCTTCACACCCATGAACAAATTTCCGCTGAGTTGAAGCTCTAACCAATTCTACAACAGCTTCTCAATCAAAACACCAATGCTTCTCGAAGAACTTGAAACATAAAGTCAAGTAACTGCCTGACCTTGCGTAACCAGAATAAGAATGTATTCCTAGTGACACTGTAAAAATCCAAAGGATTCAGGCGGCGTACCAACCGAGGAGTGGCAGAAATGAGTAACAACAAAGCATAAGAGAAAGAGAATTAATAAAAGAAGAGAAAGCAACGGAGGAGATAATGAAAAAGCAAGGCCGAGGACTACGTAAACAAAAGTAGGTGCAAATCGAGCAAATTAAGAAAGCAAGAAGTAAAATGTATGAGAAGGTTAAAGCTTACACCTCTGGCTACCCCATTTCGCAGGATTTAGAAAGCAAAGAAGGAAGAACAATTTTCTAAATTCTTGGAAATTTTCAAGAAAATAGAAATAAATATTCCTTTTGCAGAGGCAATCAATCGCCAAATTATGCAAAATTTCTAAAGGAGATACTGAGCAAGAAGAAGAAGATTGATGAGGAAGGAATAGTGAACTTAACTGCCACTTGCAATGCAGTTATTCAGAGAAGTCTACCAAAGAAATGGCAGACCCAAATTTCACCCATTCCCCGTCAATAGGGAAATATGAGCTCCGAAGAAGGCCTTATGTGACTCAGAGCCATCATTAACTCGATGCCCCTATCGCAGGCAGAGATTGAGTTTAGGAACTTGCTCCAACAACAATTATAATACAAGATGGTCGATAGATCCATGGCCCAACCGTAAGGTGTTCTGAAGATGTATCGGTCAAGGTAGGAATTCATTCCCCATGGACTTTGTGGTTATGAAAATGGAAGAAGACAATCGAGTCCCTCCGCAGCCAGGAAGACCCTTCTTAGCAACTCCAGAGCTACCTTGATCGATGTGCAAATGGTAGGCCGACCTGTGGGTGGAAAATGAAGCAGTGCACTTCAATCTCAACAAAAGCTTGACACAACCTGATGTTGATGCAGGAAATTGTAATGTTGTAGATAACAGTAGTTCCATTAGTTTTGACTTGATCTCTGATTGTAACCTTCAGCATTCTATCAATGAAAATGAGATGAATTTCCAATATCTTGAGAGTGTTGATATGAACTGCGGCATTCCAGTTTGCAAAACATGGAAATAGTCTTGAGTTTGAATGAAAACTGTCAAGAAAATTCGAAAAATGAAAGAAATTTACTAAAACCGTAGACTAGTGCGTATGGGTTAATTTCAAAGAATTACCCGCCATCTAAAATATGCTTTCTTAGAACCGTAAAAGGGGAAACTAAGAATTTATCACCGACTGACCGAAATGAAGAACAAAGGCTGTCGCAGAATTTAATGAAATGCATACAAAGAGGCTATTGCCTGGTCAGATCTAAAGGTATCGCCCTTTCTATTTGCATGCATAAAATCCTCACGAACGATGACGAAACATCAATTGAACACCAAAGGAGATTGAACTCCGTGATGAAAGATAACAGAAGAAAGGGAAGTATCGAAAATGGCTGTAAATGCGTGATTTATTTATGCAATATCGCATACCCTTAGGTGGATGGGTCATGGTTCCTAAGAAGGGTGGATTAACCCGTGCATCGTAAATGAAAGGAATGAATCATCTCCTACAAGAACTGTGATGTGATGGAGGGTGTATATAGATTACGTAAAATTGAATATCAAGAACCAGAAAAGATCATTTTCCTTCATTTTCATTGATAAGATAAGACAAAGTAAAGGTGAGACATCTCACTGCGTTCTTGATGGATATTCGATATAACCAAATTGCTATCGCACTCGAGGACTAGGAGAAAAACTATTAATACATGCCCTTATGGTACTTTTGCTTTAGAAGAATGCCATTCAGTTGCGCAATGCTCCTAAGCATTTTCCAAAGATGTATGATGTCTATGTTTTCGCATTTAGCAGAGGATGTTGCGTGAGATATTCATGGATGACTTCACGCTTTATGATCCAGCTGAACACTCCGCCAGAGAATCGTGGATAGTACTTCACGTATTAGACAAGAACTTAGCTCAATTGGGAAAATGTCATTTACATGGTGACGAAGGCATTGTACTTGGTCATAGAATAAGTAATGTATCGGAAGTGGACCAAGCAAAGGTTTCCATTATAAAGACTCTTTCACATCAACAATGCTTCAAGGAATAAGAAGTTTTGGGGACATGCTGGTTTTTGAGAAGATTTGGCCAGGAGACTCTCAAAAATAAAGACCATTATGTAGATTACTAGAGAAGGATGCCAAGTTTAATTTTGATGAGTCCTGCCAATATTCATTTGAGGAGATCAAATCCAGATTAGTTGAAGCTTTTATCATGGCCAAACCAGACTGGAACAAAGAATTTGAAATTATGTGCTACGCCAAGACTATGCAATGAGCCGATCAGACGTATACGATAACAGTTTAGGCCATATACTATGCCAACAAAACCTTTAATGAAGCTCAAGAAAACTACTTAACTACTGAAAAAGAGATGTTGGCCATGGTATTTGCATGTGAAAAGTTTAGGCCATATATACTGGGGTCCCATGTCATCATCCACACTAATCATGCAGCAATCAAATATTTGATGGCTAAGAAGGAAGCTAAGCCAAGACTGATCAGATGGGTGTTGTTACTACAAGAATTTGATCTAGAGATCAAGGATGAGAAGGGTTGTGCCAATGTTTAGCAGAAAATTTTCCAGATGAACAGTTATTTCAGTTATCATTCCAATTACCTTGGTATGCTGATATAGTGAACTTCTACCAGGAGCGATGCCACAAATACAGAGGAAGAAATTGAGGACTGACAGCAGGTTCTACATCTGGGATGACCCACTATTGTTCAAAAGAGGAGTTGATATGACCATCAGAAGGTGTGTACCAGAAAGTGAACAAGGCAGAATTTTACAAGAATGTCATGCATCACCTTATGGAGGACACTTTGCAGGAGACAAAACAACCCACAAAAATCTCCAGTCAAGTTTTTATTGGCTTACTATTTTCAAGGATTGTTTTGAATGGGTGAAACTTTGTGATCAGTGCCAAAGAATGGGAAATATCAGCAAAAGGCATTCTCGCATGGTATCCTCGTGGTGTAATTATTTGATGCATGGGGAATAGACTTTGGCTAAGCCTTTTCCATCTTCTGAAACATATATACTCTAGCTGTGGATTATGTATCCAAATGGGTGGAAGCAACAGCTTGTCCCAAGAATGATGCTAATACAGTTGTGGGATTCTTACAAAGAAATATTTTGAGCAGATTTGGAACACTCAGGACCATTATTAGTGATGGAGGGAGCCATTTTGCAAACAATGTGTTTGAGAAGCTCATGAACAAGTATGGAATAAAACACATAATGAGTTTGGCTTATCATCCTCAAACAAATGGGCAAGCTAAAATTTCCAACAGGGAGATAAAGAAAGGCCTCGAAAAGACTGCGGAGTTCCAAAGATAAGAGATTGGTCTTAAAACTTGATGATGCATTGTGGGCCTATAGGATCGCATATAAAACTCCCATCTAATGTCCCCATATAGACTTGTCTTTGGCAAACCTTGTCACCCTCCTCTTAAATTGGAATATAAAGCTATGTGGGCCATCAAGAAGTTGAATTTTGACTTCAAAGCTGCTAAGGAAGAAAGATTACTCCAGCAGAATGAATTGGAAGAGCTGAGAAATGAAGCTTATGATAATGCCAGAATTTATAAGGATAAGAAAAAGAAATGGCATGATCAAAAGATTTTGAGGAGGGAATTCAAGGCAGGAGAACAGGTCCTGTTATTTAACTCCAAATTAAAGCTTTTTCCAGGGAAACTAAAGTCAAAATGGAGTGGCCCTTATACAGTAGTGGCAAGTACAACCTTTGGGGCAGTGACATTGAAAACCAGTAATGGAGAAGAGTTTAAAGTGAATGGTCAGCGATTAAAGCAGTATATTGGAAGAAATATGATTGATTCCTAGTTCTGAGTTGAAGAAAATTACTGAAACAAGAAAGTCATAGCAGCAAGTCCAGCTAAGGACTCAACACTGAACAACTTGTGGGATGCAACCCACACAACAGTATTTTTTTTTATGTTTTGTTAGTCAATTTGCGTTTTCTAGTTAGATGTTTTTATATATATATTGCTTAAAAATTTTGTAGTATTCTTTGTAGGTCAGTAAGGATGCTTCATCTATTTCGTATGCCGAAATTATTCCCAAGCGTAGGAACTAAGGTCGTCAAGCATTATACTACTATGGAAGTCCACAGGTCATCTCCACAGGGAGTGGTATTCTAGGTGATCCTTAAGGGTTATTCTTCAAAGAATGTATGTTTAAAAGTAAAATATGGGGTTGTGGATGGTTGATTGAGTAACTGATTAAGTTGACTATTTTAAAACAGAATGGTGATTGATGGGGTTCTTAGGTTTTCACTCACTACCGATCAAGTAATTCCCACCTCTTATTCACAATCTCATCTAGGAGCCATTGATGAATGTGGTCTTCGACTAAGATTTACATTAAAAGCTCTTTAGAACGAAAGACGACGAGCGATGATAAACACTTGTTCAAACGATTACTCGTGACTCTTAGCTTGCATTTGCGAGTCAAGCACAACGCGGTACCGAGGATCTCTCGCTCACACGTTGTCAAGAAGATGCCCAACTAAGGTTTTATAAGATTTATCTACAAGTGCTTAGCATCGTACAATCTCGTTGAGGTACAAAAAAGGAATTGAGGGTTATTACCTTGATCGAGGTGAGTTTCCACCGTTAGAACCCCATCATGGGAGTTTAGAACTTCATTGAAACTAAAAAGCAATTCAGATTTGATAAGAAACTACTCATAAACGAAACTTGAGAAAAACACACTTCAATTGCAAGATCGGAGAATCAAAAGCACAAAATACTATAAGAGAAAACCGAAGCCAGGTGATCTAATCGGAAGATTACTACAGAATTAGAAATCCGTAATCCGAGGAAAGTTAAGATTACTTCACTTCTATTAACTTAGCACAAAAATATGAGAAAAAACACTCTCTTTTTATGAAACCAAACCCTAGAATAAAAAAATTCTCCTCCACCTTTTCTTTGGCTTTTATAATTTTTCCTTGTGATCTCGACCGCGGTCAAGGACCTAACATACCCTTGCACCTAAATTGAATGCCGCTTTCTCAAATCCCGTAAAATTACATGTTGGTACCCTGCGATCACTATGCTACCGGTGATTTTCGCTGGGGGTACCTGGTGACCGGCTTGTTCGTACCGATACCGTATACACCGGTGATTTTCGTTTTAGTACTGCACCGCTTGTTCGGTATCGTACCACTACCGCAATAGTTCCTCAACACCATAGCACTTCCCAGACTTTCACACGGGCCGCTATCCCACACCGATCTACAATCGCCGATGACAAACCCCTATAAAAGTGTGCACGGAATCCCCGAAAAACTCCGCAGACAAGTACAAAAAACACGAGAACGATCAAAAGCACCTATTCTTGTAAAATGAGAGCAAAATATGTCAAGGTACTAAAACTGATATAACAAGGTCGCTCTTTTCAGGTATTCAACACACCCCATCCTAAGATCTTTATATAGTCCTCATAAGATTTGAACTAATAACACCTACTAATTGTGATTTCCAACAAAACGCGCTAGGTGCAGTTAAGCTTTGCAAGTTTCCCAAAAGGGCAAAAATTGAGCATAGTACTTCCACCTGATAGGTTATGCACTGTCTGACTCATTTGAAACCACAGTCTCAAAATAATGAACATAATAACAAACTATTACAAAACCGAGATATTCATATAAGGGACTATGGAATTGAGAAAAGAAGAGCTGCAATGAAAGCACCCAAACTGAAATGAACGATATTATAAATGCAAGCAACTAACATGCATAAAAGTCAAAGAGGAACAACCAACACAACTAAAATCAAAAAGGTCTTTCAAGCTTGTAACGACCATAGGCTACACAAATAGGCTTTATATGAACAAAATGGGTGTTGGCATGATCGGCCGAGGTCTCTACCCAATTGCCAACTCCACCCTATTCTAACCCACCATGCCGCATTTCCCACACCACCTCCCCATCAATCAATAAAGAGAATACATCCTCATCAACACGTAAATCAAGCTCATCGTAATCCCCTTCCAAGCTCGTGAGGAGGATCTCTCCCACCGTGTGTTCTCCTTGGTAGATGTGACTCAGCCTCCTCGGAGAGCTCCATGTCCACTGCTTCGCTCTCCCAATATACACTTAAACTAACCTTGATCCCAGCCTCCATCCTTTTCAAAGGAGATGTGCTCATCGAATTCTTTGAGTCGAGGACGGCGGCCCCCGCATATAGCCGTAGGAGGAACGTGGGAAGGCCGAGGCTCAGGATGCATCCTCCGCCGTCTCGCTTGGTTTGTAACGGCCCCACTTTAGAAGAATTCTCTTTTCTCTAACCACTTCATCCCCGCAGCCACTTCTTCTTTGCCGGGCAATTTCTCTCTTTCCTTCTGGCCCCGATCATATTGTGAATAATTCTGTTCATCAATGCATATCCGTGCTCGAAGCCCCGAACGAACTCCCGCACAAAACCACTCATGGCAACCGGATGGGTGCACATGGCATCAACAAAACAACCGCATCGAATCCCGCGAATGGCCCCGAGAGTAAGGTCTGGCTACGGGCAAGTAGTATGACATACCGCGAATGAGCAAGCTTATCGAATCGTAATAATCTTTAATCAAGCTCCCATAACAAAGGGTCTCTAGCGTATATTTGTAATCTAGCTAGAAAATTCCGATTTTCTAAAAAAGGGCAAAATCGTAATTTCGGTAAAAATATGAAAATTTTCTAGATCTTGGATGATAAAACGGATTTCACTGTTGGAATTGTCTCGCGAAATCTAGCTACCACGCCGACTGGCCACCCCGAGATAGCTTCCGAATTTGCACGTTTTTCGAGGCACCCAGTATCGGGTGTCGTAAAACAACATGTGATGTGACAAAAGTCACCTACTACATGTACTCATGTGACAATAATGCTTCACGCAGCAGCAGATGGCTTTAAACGGATGGCCTAAATAAGGCTATGTCAAAAAATCCAAGAGAAGGGACATAATGGGCATTATTTGAAAGTTTAATGGAAAAGGACAAATGTGAATAGTTGTCTTCTCCAAACAAATTAAAAGAACCAAAATTGGGGCAGTAGCAGACGGGAGAGATGCAATGGCTTAGGAGATTAGTGATTTTTTTAGAGAGAGAGCAACTTCTCTCTAAGATTCCTCGGAGATCGGATCGCTTGATTTCACGCCAAGAAGCAAAGTGGTTCTACTCTCGCCAGTGGCTTCTGGATACCGGTTTCAGGAGTTTCGACAAACTCCGTGAGGTAGGGTTTTATCCTCGCCTGGAGTTACAGCACTTTGCTTAAGTGTTTTGTCGATGATTAGGTTGGTTTGAGGCTCGAATCCATTGCTTGACTCCATCCCAAAACTTAGGACCGAAGTGTGAAAATTATGCAACCCCATTTGTAGTCCGCGGATAGCTCACTTGACCGCTTGGGTCATAGTGTATAATTTTATGCTATAAATTGTATTATGGGGTGTATGAGGCCTGCGAATGGTTATGAAATTCGGGGTTCACAAATGGAACCGAGATGATTTGGTGATCGTCATGAACGTAATCCTAGGGTTTCAATCGCTCACGTTGAATAGTGTTCACAAAATATTTTGTGAGAAAATGTGTTTGGCTGAGTAATTCAAATTGAATTGCTCATAAGCCATAATTGCCACTTACGTGAGCTTAATTGTGTAATGTATCGAGAATTTATATAACATGTTGTTGTGATTTAAATTATGTAAATATATGCATGATGATAGATTTGCATGTGTTATATAAATTGTGTTAAAATGACATAATGCATTTCATATGCACTGGGGTAACGTAGAAATTAGGTGTGTGTGCATGACATGAATTTTTTGAAAACGAAATGGCTGCGAAGGAATTTCACAAGATGATTTTCCTGGGAGAATGGTGTCGGGAGACGGTCCTACAATTACACGTCGGAGGAACTCATGCATTGTTTTGGAAGGTTCTCCAACACATTCGCCTCAGGGTAGTGTCCCATATTTTACCGAGATTCAGAATGTATTTTCAAACAAATGCTTTTGCTTCAAAATAACGCTTTTTCTCATACACGCGCTTGCGCAGTCAGAAGGGCTCCGTGAGGACTCGACAATGGTTGGTCAGCGTAGACATTCAAGTAGGATCAACATTTACTTGAGTGTGTGTTTACATATGATCATCAGATATGCACTTAGGTGGGAGTAACCCATTTTAGTGGTGATTCCACTACTGGGCATTAGCTCTCAATTCCGGCCGATGAACATATTATTTCGTGTACAAGTGGAGCGTACAAGGAGACTACCATCTTAGAGGCCGGTTTTTAAGCAAAGTCGGGTTCTCGACTTCTTGATGGTTTTATGATGTATGACATGTATTAGAATTCTAAAATTTTTAATATATGTTTGAAGTAAGAGTGAATTATTAACTCGAGCTATGGTATATAGTTACGTATATTGATGAGTATTATCAGATGGGCCCAAGAGGCCGCTTTTTACTTATGTATATGTCTTATGATGTTGTTTGGGACAAGTTATGTACTTTGGGTAGAGCTATCCCGCACAAAGGAGATCATTCAATTTTCTCGTGAATAAAATGGTTAATCGACATTCACGAGCATTCCGCTGCCGACGAAACATCACCGCACACCCCGTGAACGGGCTGCGCCCAGGTATCGAGCTTAGGTATATGAATACCTAGGGCTTGGGGGAACTTGGGCTAAGGCCATAGCCTTTAAGAGGTAAGAACATTACCACTTGGTGTGGTTCGATGTAGGGTTAGGTATGTGATTACCTAGACAATCACGGGACAGGATTAGAACACTACATGCATGATGTTTTATGTGTGATTGATGTATATAACATGAATGACGTGTGATCATGTGATTAATTGATGAATTGTGGTGTACGTATGTGTGAATGTGGTGCAAAACATGAATTGTTATGTGTTGTGTGAATTGGGTGCTTAGGTAAATAACACATAGTGTGTTGGAAATTTTTTGGAGTTTTACAGTGTGTAAAACTGGAAAAAGAAAATAAATGAAATAAATTTTAATAAATTTATTTGGGTTATTGGATTATAAAATAAAATTTTAAGGTTGAACACTAGGGTTAGTGTGAGAACATGAGGTTTTGAGGAATTTTGGACAAAAATGGTCTCGTAATTAAATGAAAAAAAAATCGAGGTGAAGACAAAAATTGTTTTCTAAGGTTTTGCGCTTGTAACCGAAGAAAATCAAAGAAAATAAATTTTATAAATTTATTTTGGTGTATCAAATGAGAAAATATATATATATATATTTGGGTGTTTTTCCAAGAGCGTAAAATGAAAAAAAAAAGGAAAAAATGCAAGAATGGGTCACACGCTCAATCGCGTCACAATGCTGGGAAATTGTATTGTGACAATAAAGAAGTCTTTTCTTTGAAAGGAGTGCAGGGGCTGGTCATTGAGGGAGAAGGTCACAATACAGTGGTCGCATCGCGATGTGAGGCTGGCCGGCTGGGACGCCGCGGTCACGATACAATTTCAGACGCTGACCGAAGGACTAATGACTGGGAGCTATGTCACAATACAAGGGTGTATCGCGGACAAGGTGCTGTCATAAGGGTATCACGACATAGTTAATTGTATCGCGGATAGGCGGAGCTGAATGGTTGAGGTTTAGGTCGATGTCACGCAGTTGCACGCGACTGAGAGGGTCGGCACGCCACCGGGTCGGGTGTCTTGCGACACAAATACAGGCGCACCGTGACACGGCCGCCATGTGGGCTCGCGACAAGGCCGCTTAGGCCCGCGACACGCCGCTGGGTCCCGCGATTACGGCGCCTTTGTTAATGAGCAAGGCACGCCGCTACTGCCGCCACGGGCGCACCGGCGCCTGCGCCGGGCCAAGGTTGATGCACCGCGGCACCGACTCCGCACCCAGCTGACTCAAGATCGCTTTCTCGAGTCACTGTTTGGACACTGTTCACAAAAATTTTTCAAAAAAATAATAATTATAATAAAAAATTTTGAAAAATAAAATAAAATGAGCTTAAATTTTGGAAAAATAAAATTTTCAAAGATGAAATTTTTGTTGTTAAAAATGATTTAATGTGGAATTTATTGTCTCGCATTGCCTATAAATGTTGGGACAATGTATATGAAATGTATTATGTGTATGAATAGTATCTCGGGGCTGTGTTTATGCCTTAGGGATGCTGCATTGGATTTTAATTTGCCATTTAACATGTGTAGATGGCTAGTCAAGGGCGAGGACGTAGAGGGCCTCCACGAGGTACTGGTCAGGCACCATCGGCCACTCTCACAAAAAAATCTTGCTGTTGCCATAGGATTGTAGCGCTTGGCTGCACAAGCATGTGCAATAGTGAGTCGTGGCGGTTCGCGACTTCCAACGCTTAGGGAGCACATCAGTCCCTCCAATGGTTAGAGGAGGAGGACTTAGGAATGTGGGACGACGACGACTACTGTGATGAGAGGTAGATGACATAATGAGGGGCATCCAAGATATGGGTGTCAGTACTAAGAGGAAGGAAGATCCATCTTCTTCCAACCCAGAAAGCAGCTGTAAGACTTCGCTTTCGCAAGGATACCTGTGAAAGGGCCGAGGTCATCGTGACTGAGGCTAGGATGGGACATTTAGCTTTACAATGATGTGTCATTCCGCCGACACTGGACACTTTCGACGGATCGTTTCGCAGACAGGGACTTTGGGATAGCGCAATCCCAGCTTAATGTGAACAGAGAGTATATAGTTCATCTCTCCACACCCTAGTACAGGTCGAGGAACCACTCGCCGGGGCGCGATACAAGCACCTTCTAAGAAGACAAAGCAATGTAGGGTCGAGTGTGGGTCGAGGTTAGGTACAGATCAATAAAGCCGAGACTTCTACCAAAGGTGGTGCGCACGATATGTTATTTTTGTCGAGACAAATGGGCATATGAGGCGAGATATTCCTAGGAGGCAGAGGTCTCATGGTACTACAGGCTGAGCATACAGAGCAGCCAGATATGTGACGCCCCAAAATCGGGGGTCGCTGGGATCACCCATCAACCCGTGGAAATCTATACGCCCTCGTATCACGAGACGCATACCGAGCAAAAATGCATACTCGGGCCCCCGCGATCAAATATCTACTTCAAATATACCCAACTATATTCCAATAGTTCAACCTACAAAAATCTATATCCCAACCAAATATATTACATGGTTCAAGAGTTATAACATTTCTTCTTAATACAAATACATATTAAAATCTATAATTCTAATAATATATTATCTAAAAACATAAGAGCCACAACCCGCTTTCAAAATCGTCTCTAAGAAGAGCCTGCCTTCGAACACCCCAGACCAAAAATATGTTCCCTCGACAGGCGAGCTATCGCCCAAGAGTGGAATCACACCCTAAATGGTTACTTCACCCAAGCATATGCAAGTTTCTAATTTAAACACACACTCAAGTAAATACGCGATCCTACTCTAATTGCCTAAATGTCTCTGTTTCCCATGTCTCGAGTCTTCACCGACTCCCTCACACTTGCCTAAGCTATGTATGAGAAAAATAACATTTTCAAAACAAAACTTGTTGTTCTTGAAAATATACTACCGAAGTGTCGGTAAAAATATGGGACTACCCTCCGAGGCGAATTGGTTGGTGAGCTTTCCGAAACAATCATGGTCCTCATCCGAAATGATTTGTTGGCCCATCTCCCAACCCAATTCTCCGAAAATCATCCTGTGAAATTCCTTTCGCAACCATGTTTGTTTTTCAGAAAATTCATGTCATGCACTCACACCTAAATTCTAGGTTACCCAGGTGCATATGAAATGCATTATGTCATTTCAATCATTTTTATACAATATATTAAATATATCAATATGCAACATTCTCAAATTTTCACTCACAACACATGTCATTCAATAGTGATCAACCATCACCCAAATTTACTCACTGGCAATTTACAATATCATCTCCATCGGCCTACTACTACACACAATTATATTCCATATACTGGCGTTCTTATGTTAACACATTAAAATCATATATTAACCTATCTATTCCTTTGATCCACCAACTCAAACCATTCTTCTCAAAAATATTTCAATAAATTATGAAACAAACACCCCAAACAGACCCTACACAGTCACGAACTGTCCAAATTGGCTCCAAAAAATTCTCCGTACTTGGGATCACCCGGGTCCCAAGTTTTGGGATCGATCAAACGGCTGCTCAAGGCCTCAACCAACCGAAATACATAAAGACACTTAAATAAAGTGTAACTCAAGTAGGATAAAACCCCACTCACGGAGTTCGGCCAAAACTCTAACTTTTTGCGTCCACGCAGAAGCCTTTATCAAGCAGATCAACTTCTTTGTTTTCAAATGGTGAAACCTACGGTCCGATTTTCGTAGATATGAGAAAGAAGTAAAGAGAAGAAATAATAAAATTTAAAAAAAATCTCCTCTGCCTCTCTCTCTCTCTCCACGCCCACGCTCTCCGTCTCCTCCCACCTTTTTATTGATTTTTTTTCCATATTATAATATTATTGTTATTATCCGATACATAACTTATATTATCTCATTCTGTCTTTTTGTCCTAAAAATTTAATTTCTTTCGCCCAATTCTTTAAATGAACTTTAACTCAAGCCACTTACCAAATTTTCGTAAAATCTCGCCCCAAAGTCATCTGGCGATTTATCACCCGCAAAATCGTGAAAATATTCTCGATTGTCCTCGCACTGACTAAACTTTTCCGGTTGCTGATTTCACGAGACGACTTAACTACAAGCAACCGCTTGGCCATCCGAGACATAGAGAATTTTCGACATCGATGCACTTTTTCGTAAAAAATTGAATTTTCGTTTACATTCTCCTTCTTAAAAGAATTCGCCCGGAATTTCACGCATACGCATCCAACCACGTGCATATGTAACCTCACCCAACCTAAGACCGTGCTCTGTGTATGACAACCCGCTTAAGGTCCCAATATCGACAACCCGATGATCAGTTAACTCATTCATACAAGAATGACATCAACACTCAATATGTCTACCACCTCTAAGGTCCACCATGAGCAAATCACTCGAGATCCCCGACCACGCATCCCGACACATCTGACCAACTCTCACCCTACATCCTAGGGAAGAATTTCCCCATCATCTCTAAAGGCCTCAACCTCTAAGCCCAACCTATCATTAATAAGATGCAACAATGAATGAATTCATGCATCCACTTAAAATGACTACTCTAGTCAACAAATGCGAGAGTAGAAACGCATTCGTGATATACCGGCCATCCGAACGCCGCCGTGCACCATGAGATCTCTCGCCTCCTAGGACAATTCGCTCATGCCCAAGTCAAGCGGGCAATGGTACCACGCCATCCGGCCTGCACTCGACCCGAACTTCGGCTCGCAAACTTATGGTCGACTCGACCTACTTATGACCCGCCTATTGATGAGCTTAAAAGTCATCTATTTTCACCATTTTTCTAATTAATTTACATAAAACTCCGATGAGTACGCAGAACTGAATAAACTTCACCAAATTTCAGGCGCCAGAAATCCAAAGAAAGTAGAAATTGCAGTAAAAGGAGCGTAATGTGGCGCAGCGAATCCGGAGTATAATGGGATGAAGCAGCGGCGCAAAGAACACGATAAGGATGAAATGACCAAATGTTGCTAAGCTTCGACAAAGAATCAAAATGCGTGATCTGTGTTACATCGCGGGAACTCACGCAATGAATCTTTAATTGAAAACGAATGAGCTATGAAAGAAACTCAAAGTTAAACAACCAGAATCAAGAAGAAAGGTTACAATGTCGCACATCCGATGCGCTAAGACATCAACACTACAACGGCGCAATATGACATCGCCAGGCGAGAAAGTGGTCGCGACAACAATTTCACGTAAGATAAGGTCGCGACACACCGGGTTGTCGCGATATCACCTCACGGTAAGACGGAGGTCGCTGACAACAATTGCATCAACGGTCACACAACACTGTGATCGTCGCCGATCGCCGCATGGACCGGCGGTCACGCGACGTCAAGAGTCGCCGCGACGTGAGTTTCAATGAGAAGAGGTCGCGACAAGATCAAGCTGTCGCGACACCACTTTCACTTAAGACATGTCGCAACCACATAGAGGCTCCTACGACAAGGACTGCGACAAGAACAGAGGTCGCGATAAGAGCTCGATGTCGCGACAGTATCAGCCTACTGGGCCAGCTAAATAAAGTCCAAAAAGAAATGCATCAAATTGCGGCCCAACTGTAACCCTATAAATACGTAAGCCTGCTACCAAAAGAAACGGTACTTCGCTGGTACTTGAAAGAGACTGGCTACTGGCTCTCTATTTTTATTTTTCTTCGCTGCTTTCTTTCCATTTTATTTTAGGATGATTAGTTTGTATTTCGCCTCTAATTTGGATTAACGTTACCGTAGCTTGAATATCAATCGTTGTTTGAATTTTAATAAATTTTGATTTCGAACACCAGCCGACGATAAAGGGTTTTCTGATCAAGAAGCCAATGTATGGTATAATCAGAATTTAGAAACCCAAATTTTCCAATGGAACTGACGCTATTTGTCGTAAATTATTCTTCCCGCAAAGATTTTATTCACATGGCCGAACTCGGGACATTAAATCGACTTGCCGGTTTTGCTTTGTTTCTGAATTGATCCCAATGTCGGGCCTCCGTATCTACAACGAGGTTGTTTCGTACCGATTTCCGTGAGGCCCGAAAGACACGCAGTAAGGTATTCCCGAGCCGTGAAGGAACAAATTTGGGAAGGCATTTCAACCTCGATATTGCCGAGACGAATGTGCTCAGATATTTAAATCAATGCATCGCCTTTCTCACTTGTAAATCGAGAATGAGTTGAGTGAGTTATTAATTTAAGAGGCAGAGAGTTCACCTCACTGAATAGTGAATTTGATCCCGTGTTAGCATGATCTAATCAAGGAAAAGTGTTGTCAATTGAGACTGAGAACTGAGTGATATGCAAACCTCTCGAATGACTACTATATGGAAGGAGCTCAGTTTAAGGCAGCCCATACTGTGGTATGAAGTATTGGAGAAAGAAAATACCCAGAATAAGTGGCCATTGAATTAAGTAGTTATCTCACCCTCTCAAGTTCTGAGAGAAACAGCTAAGGTGAATGATGAACGGGGTGTGGTTTGAGAGACCAAACACTATCATCTTAATCCTTGGACTAGTTTTAAAATCTATAAGAATCAAAAAAGCTATAAAGATGCATCAGAGAATGGATTTTCTCTCGCCAATAGCCGATTATTCAATGTTTTCTTTAGAGATAATCGTTCAACTCAAATTTGTTATTTTAATATTTCAATATTCAATTCATTCGTTATTCATTCATTTTTCTTTTACATTATTCTTTTCAAGTTTCAAAGCAAAATCATTATCGACATTCAAATAAAGGGAGTTTAGCGAAGTTGGGGTAGTTGACCAAAATTCTCAGATCTCCTTGATCTGGTTATTCAGACTCTAAATCCAATTTACTACTGCTCGATTCGTGCACTTCGCAAAGATAATCGGGATCAAAACCACGGCAGAAAAATGGTTTACTTTATGAAATAACTTTTAATCAACACCATATTAAAGAAACCCACACCAAGTTTTATTGCCACACTTATGACTAGATAATAAATCCCTGGTCAGTCTAAATTTGAACAGGTGTTTGATCCATAACAATTAATTGATGTAGTCACCTAAGTTTTAGCGGGCTTTTCCGTGGATGGATAATAGTCTTAGGTGATAACGTCACAAACATACATCATATGGTCCAATGTAACAAGTTTTAAGTAGCTGCTGCCGGATTAGACAATAGTCCTGGTAATAGTGTCATAAATTTTGTAAGGCGTTCGGCTTCCTTACAAATGAGATGGTCATCATCGTGGATCTGGAAAGAATTTAGCGGTGATCAATATTCTGATGAAAGAAGGAAAATGTTAATTGGGACATTTAAAAGAAAAGAACAAAAATTAGTTTTCAAAGCAAAGTATTATTTCTTTAAATAAATTAACTTCTAACAAGCCATATTGAAAATACCTTTTGCTCGGGCCCGTAATTAATCCCATACGTAAGTGTATGCTTTGATTTCAGATGTCCTAATTTACAGGAAACATCGATCTGATTCCAAAGAGACACTGTAATTCCAAGAAAGAACACCGTAAGCTGGAGAAAGGCTTAAAGGTTTGAAAAATCCCAGCCATGGCGCATGAGCGCCGCATCAGATCAAGTGATAACGACAAGCATCTGTAGCGTGCCCCCACCATCATACAAATCTGAGACTCTGAGACCAATTATTCTAAGATGAATACCGTAATCGACAACATAGCTGATGCTAATAATTTTGAATCAGTTTAATGATTACAATGGTTCTCAAGAATAACAACTTAACGTCATCCCTACAAGACCCAAATGAGCATCCTAAAGGTTTCTCGAATGGCCAACACTGAAGTTGACGGGGGGTGAGACCTGTATGGTCATAAAATCGCAGGTACTGGTCTCATTTTCTAGACACAGCAGCCACATGGTACGTAAATCTCACCACATGGCTCATGATACCGGGAGAGCTTTTGTAGAAGCCTACTGGGTAGATTCTTCCACCTTCACTCACCTCCAGAGGAGGAGATAATTGTGTTCCGAAGAAGGAAAGGGAACGATGAAAAGCCTTTACGTAGCTCGGGAAAAGATTTAAAGTGGTCATCAAGAGGTGTCCAATGGCTGATAGACTTCCGAGCCACCCGCATGATATATGTATCATCATGCCTTGAAATGATACATCTATAAGTATTATTGATGCTTTCATGTTGTGGAGCATTCTCAAACTAAAAGTCAAGAGGCAAGAGATCTCATCGAGACTGGTTAATGCAATAAGAAAGTCGCACGCAGTTTTCAAGAGTAATTGGCAGTGAGGGAAAGGAGTCACGGGAGCCGAAAGCAAGATGATACCATGGAAGCAAAGCCAGATGCTATCATGCATAGAATGGACAAGTGTACAGAGGAAGATGCACATTGTTCCATAAAATAGTATGAAGGAGAGGGAACTATTGAGAGGAAGTGCTGAAGTACCCACTGAAGAACCGTTTTATGATGTCGAGGATGTTATACGTGGAGAGCCACAGTTATCACTTCAACCAAATCCCAATCCCGCCAGCCACCATATCATCATCCGCAACGAACCATGAAAATTTTTCATATGGTGGAGGGCCTCACAAGGCCAAAGATATAATCAAAGATCCTTAAGTAAGGATATCACAGCTCACTACGTTCCAACAAAGCAGCCAAAGAAGTATAGGTGCCACAAAATTAATGACGTGGCTCGGCAGAGCTCACCATTTGAAGATCAATTGCTTCGCACTCATAGAGCAAATTAAAGAAGCCGTTAAATTTATGCACTGGTAGCTTCTCAAATGCCAATTCTCAAATTTTCGAAGACCACTAATGCTTCTCTCAAGAACCTGGATGTCAGATAGTATAACCGCCCTAAACCCGCAAAATCGATGAAAGATGCCTTTCTCAAAGGACACGAAGAAGAATCCAAAGATCCATGATAATGCAGCCAAGTGGAAAGACTTGGAGGAAGAAGACAGAAAGAAGAAAGCAAACTAGGTTATTAGCGTCTGTAAATCATTGTAAACACTGAAGGGAAAAGAAAGAAGGAACAAATTGTCGAGAAGAAGGAAGCAAGAAGAAGAACTGTATCAATCAAATTACAAATCACTACGCAGGTCGATAAATCAAAAATAGAGAACGCTTGCAAGGTCTAAAGACCTTTCGTTTTGAAAACAAATGTTTTCTATTAGGTAAGTGGTTACCAGATGCCACTCTCTATGCAAATTTCAAAGATATACTGAGTAAAAAGAGAAGATTGTCAAGAAGGAATTGTGAATTTGATCATGAATCTGCGCCACTGATCACAGAAAGCCTACTGTAAAAGATGGAAGGATCCAGGAGCTTTACTGATTCCTCGCACTATCGAGAGTTTGAGCCTGCAAAGCTCTGACTCGTGCCAGGCATAAATTTAATGCCTGGCCTCACACAAGAAGTTAAGCTCGGGGAGATTACTCCCACCATCGGCCACCCTCCAAATGGCGTATAGAACCCCCGGCAAAACTCAAGGAATCATAGAAGATGTGTTGGTCAAGGTGGGAAAATTTATTTTCCAGCCGCATCAATTGTCGGATATGGAGGAAGATTCACAAGTCCCTTCATGGCCAGCGCCATTCTAGCAACCTGAAAGCGCTAATCGACATGCGTAAGGGAATTCTCACGCCGTAGTTGGAGAAGAGATAGTCACTTCAATACCTTAAGTTTGAAGAATTTAGGTATAGAAAGTGGGACAGATATCAAGTCGCAGAAGATGTATATGTCAACAACTCTGATTTTTACTATGATTGTAATGACCAAACTCTCAATCATCAGAAAGAGATGAATTTCTAGTATCCTCGAAGGTTTTGATTCGCATTTTCGCACATCAATTTACATTCGATCGAAAAGGTGATGAGTCTTGAACAAATGGGATAAACAAAGAGACAAAATGAAGAAAAGGAATTTTATCAAGAAACCAGTGAAGAAGGGCTGGCTTTTAAAAAGAGTTGCCAAGTCATTTAAAAGTATGCTTATCTGAGCCAAAGAACAACCAGCTAATAATTTACGCACTTAGTGATGCCGAGAACAAAGTTTGTCGAAATTTTAAGGAAGCATAAAGAGTCTATAGCGCATGGTCTATCAAGATTTAAAAGGTATCAGTCCATCAATATGCATGCACAAAATACTTGAAGAGAGTGCAAGACCAACTGTTGAACATCAAAGGAGATCGGACTACCATGAAGGAGGTAGTCAAGAAAAAGAGGTACTCAAAATGGTTAAATGCTGGTTTTATCTATGCAATTTCAGACAGTCCTTGGGTTAGCCCAGTCCATGTGGTTCCAAAGAAAGGCATTTCATCAGGATCCAAGAATGAAAGAAATGAATTGATTTTCAATAAGAACAACGACAGGATGGAGAATATGACATCATGTGAAGTCGAACACAAAGAATCAGAAAGATCATTTTCCATTTCCTTTCATTGATCGATGCTAGACAAAGTTAGCAGACATCATTTTGTTTTCCTCGGATGGATATTCTAAGTACAACCAGATTGCAAATTGCACTTGATAATTCAAGAAAGACTACATTTACATGCCCCTATGGTACCTTGTTTTCGTATGATGCTACTTTGGCTATGCAATGCCCCGCTACTTTCCGTAGAGATGTGATGTCAATGTTCTAAGATTTGGTTGAGGGAAGTCACGGAGATTTTTATGGATGACTTCATAAGGTATGGTCCAACTTTTGAATAGTGTCCGAGCACCCGAAACAAGATTTCAAAGATGCAAGGACAAACAGTAGTATCAATTAGAAAATGCCATTTCATGGTGACAAGGTATTGTTCTTGGTCATAAAATTTCTGCTAAAGGGCTAGAAGTGGACCAATCCAAGATTTCATTATCAAAACTCCAGTACCCCACAAATAAAGAAAAGGTATAAGGAGTTTCGGGGCATGCCGATTTATAGAGATTCATCAAAGATTTCAAGGATAGCCGCATTCATTATGCAGACACGAGAAGGACACGGTTTAATTTTTGATGATTCCCGCAAAGTCGCTTTGAAGAAATCAAGATCGATCGTTCAAGCACCTATCATGGTCAGACCGTAATGACTGTGATTCAAGTAATGTGTGATGCCAGTGACTTCGCAATGGGGGCTGTATTAGGGCAAAGAAAGGATAAAATATTCGCAGCCATATACTATGCCAGCGTAACCTTCAATGAAGCACAATAGAAAACTATTCCACAACCGAAAAGGAGATGCTAGCCATAGTGTTTGCTTATGCAGAAATTTAGCCGCTACATTCGGGATCCCATGTTATAGTTCACACGGCACTATGCAGCCATCAAATATCTTATGTCAAAAAGGAAGCTAAGCCAAGACTGATACGGTGGGTGCTACTACTGCAAGAGTTTGATCCGAGACATGACAAAAAGGATGACACGTGATAGCCGATCATCATTCCGCACAGAAAGCAATCGCGTAAGAGGAGGAGATAAGACTAAGAGAATTTCCGCATGAGCAACTATTTCAATTGTCATTCCAAATGCCACGGCGTCGATATTGTGAATTACTTAGCTTGTGGAGTAGTTCCTTCTAATTCAAATAACAACAAAAGAAAGCTCAGATCGACAAAGCAGTATTATATCCGGGGATGACCCACTTTTGTTTAAGAGGGTGCTGATATGATTATAAGAAGATGTGCGAGGGTGAACAGCGGTAATTATGAATGAATGCCATGCATCACCATGTGGGGCATTTTTCCTCGGAGAGAGAACAAATAAAAGATAATTCCAATCGATTTTATTGGCCACCGCTAAGGACTATACTGAATGGGTCAAATTATGTGATAGATGCCAAAAGATTGGAAATATCAGCAGCAGAAATGAAATGCCCCTACGAGGCATATTAGTGGTGCAAATTTTTGATGTATGGGGATAGATTTTATGGACCCTTTCCACAAATCATTTGAAATCGTATATACTCAAGCAAGAAGGATTGTTTCTAAATGGGTGGAAGCCATAGCTTGCCCAAGAAATGATGTTAATACAGTTGTGAGTTTCCCCGCAAAGAACATATTGGAAGATTTGGAACACCCAGAACTATCATCAGTGATGGGGGAAGCCACATCGCAAACAAAATTTTTGCAAAGCTCATGAGCAGATATGGGATCAAACATATAATGAGCCTAGCTTATCATCCCCAGACTAATGGGCAAGGGGCGTAAATTTCCAACAGGAGATTAAAAGGATCCCTGAAGACCGCAAGTTCAAGGTGAAGGATTGTCTTCCAAACTTGATGATGCACTGCCTACGGATCAGACTAAAACTCCCATTGGGATGTCCTCATATAGACTGGTATTTGGCAAGCCATGTCACCTCCCTTTTGAATTAGAATACAAAGCTATGTGGGCCATCAATAGCTGAATTTCGATTTCAAATTACAAAGGAAGAGATTGCATTTCAATCGAATGAACTGGAAGAACTGAGAAATGAAGCCTATGATAATGCTAAGATCTACAAAGACAAGACAAAAAAATGGCATGATCAAAGGATTCTTAGGAAAGAATTCAGAGAAGGGGATCGAGTTCTGCTATTTAACTCCAGATTAAGATTGTTTCCAGGAAAATTGAAATCAAGGTGGAGTGGACCATATACAAGCAGGTCGGGCACTACTGGAGCAAAGAACACTAAGACCGATCGGGAGGAATTTAAAGTCAATGGATAGAGATCAAGCATTATCAAAGGTGGAAGAAAGAAAAGAAGAGCTACAACTCGGTTCAGACGAGAGAAAAGAAAATCAAAACAAGAAGTCCAAATTTATGACTCAAAATCGAGCAAATTGATGGGAGGCAACCCATAGAGACTTTAATTTATGTTTTCACTTTTAGACTATGAATATTTTTTAGAATTCACCTTGATTCTGTTTTCTCTAGTTTTTATAGTGATTAGTTAGTAATATGGAAGTTAATTTTTGTTTAATTAAATCCTTTCTCGTAAATAAGCCGCAAGGAGAGTGCAAAAGGCAAAGGAAGGAGAAGGAGACAATCCCGTGACAAACTCCAAGAATTCACAGAATGAGCATTCTTTAGAAAAAAAAAAGGGAAGCATTCTTTCCCCTATACAAACTCGCGGAAAGTGAATAGAATTATGTTTGAATTGTTGTGTGGAATTGACGAAGGAGCATCGAGAATTTTAGAACCGAGCAAAGCAATGAAAGCTCTTCCGCGTTTTAAATCCATAAATGCAGACTAGGTTCGCGACAAAACTTCGTCAGCGTAGTTTCGAATCGTGAAGTTGATGTTGTGACTTAGTCAGAATTGAAGGAAAATAAAAAATAAAATAAAATAAAATAGAGTTGAATGTCGCGACAAAACACTTATGTCGCGACAAGATCAATTCCTTCAAAACGAGTGATGTGGTCGCGACATCTTAAATGAAGCACCTTAGGTCGCAACCAGAGGATGACTTGTCCTCCGATAGGTTAATGTCGTGATTAACAAAGAAGTTGTCACATAAAGAAGGAAATTTACAATGGGCAGTTTTCACCTTTGGTCTGCATTGGCTGACAAGACACAAATTTTCAACTCACATTGAAGTCGCTGGCGCTTAATTTAAGTGAGATAATAAATAGCCATCAATAATGATTGAATTGCAATCGTTGAGAATATCCTTCATTATCATCTCCTTCGAAGCGAATACAACTTTTCATTCATAATCTCTGATTTTCAAATCTCAAAACCCTAGACTGAACTTCATACAAACTCTTTAAATTCTCTAATGGCCAGAACCGGCCAACCCTATCCCGAATCGAATGAAATCATGGAAGAGCATGCTCAACCAGAGGAGGAGGTTCATCCGGGAACCCACAAGAGGTTCGTCGAGCATACAGAGGAGAACATACTCGAACAACCGTAAGTTCGACCTCGGGGCTTGCAAGGCAGCCAGAAGAAAAAATAGAAAGGAGAGGCAAATAAGAATCCAGAGAAGAAGAAGATGAGTTCGCCGCATGAAGCTTATTCCATATGGAAAAGTAACGCCATGTGCAAGGGATTCAGAGGAAAGGGATTTAGTCAGCTCATCTCCCCGTTCAAAGAACTGATAGAGCAACAAGGATGGGGGAAATTTTGCAAACATTACAAACCGGGTAAGGCAAAGCAATTGTCGTGAATTCCTCTACTCCAATCTGTTTGAAGAAAGATAACTCGTTGCCGTGAGGTCCGGTTCCATATGGAGCCGAGAACATAAATGCAATATATGGCATGGAGGGCCAAAAGTGATGGATCAAAATACAAAAGGTTGGGCCAGAGCGACTCCATCAGGAGAAGATAGCCCGGGAGGCTAACCGATGGAAAGGTGAAATGGGGAATGTCAAGGTGAAAGAAGATTATTACCAGGAGATCCGACAGAGGAAGTTTAAAGTGTGGTTTTATTTCGGGTTTCCGCTTGATTCCACTACATGTGTGCACAAAGGAGAAGCAACACAGCGCCTCTCCCATGCTATACCGAAGGGCTACAAGGTAAATGTCGGGCTATAATTGAGAATTCAATAATGAAGTACCATGAAGGAAACAAGAGGGCTTGATCTCCACACCCAGCAACCATCACCCGGGTTATGTTTAAAGGTTGGTGGAAAGGAAATCGCGTAAGAAGAAGACGTCAATGCTTTTCACCATTAACTTAACCGGTAAGCAAAGGGCCAAGAAACCTAAAAAAGAAGGGAGTAATGGTAGAAGCAGAATCCAGGGATGAAGAGGAGAGTGCCATGCAAGAAGAGGACAACCGAATGATTGAAAATCAAGAAAAACAAATCCCAGAGACACAGCCAGAAGGCAATACCCCTAGGTTTACAGAGGATGTGGAAGCAGATGTCAGGAGTCCCATAGATTTCACCACACCCCTTGCCAGTTCTCCACCGATGAGAGACAGAGATTTTAGAGAACCTGGAGAAAGTTCAAGGGGAGCCCAAGTAAATAATGAGATAATGGAGATGCTAATTGCTATGCAGAAGAATATGGAAGAAAGAGAGGAGAAATGGAGAATCCAGCAGCAATTTAGAGAGGAAACATATGAGACAGAATTAAAAAGAAGAGATCAGCAGTGGGAGGAGGAACTACAGAGAAGAGAAGAAATGTTTGAAGGTATCTGATGAGAAAGGAAAAGAAATGCAGTTAAGAAATGTCAAAAGAGAGGAGCATCTGGAAAAAAGACTCGAGTATGTTAAGAAAAATTCAGAAAAGAAATGGAAGAGAGATCAGATCTCAATAAGAAGTTGGAACTCGGGGCCATGAAGCATTCTACAACAACCTTTGATCGAGATTCTCAACTTGAAGCTTATTAAAGAAAGGATGCAGAACAAGAAGCAAGGACAAGGAGCATATCAAAGGATTTAAGTTCGTTGATAAGGACTCTCGAGAAGAAGCGGCGGATCGAGATAAAGTGCTGATGATAATGATGCATAGAAGAAAAATCAAGAAAACTCGGACTTGATCAACAACACCCAGCCAAATTTTGGAAGTCATGACTTCAATGGAGAACAACATGAACAAACTAGAAATGAGACGGTATGAACGAATGACAAGTGGATCTCACAAACGACTGGTCCCGAAGAGAAGACAAAAAAGAGAGTGCTAAAAGAAAGAAGAGAAGGGAAATGGAAAATTTCAGACTTGGACTCCTGCATTTTGCTACCTTGATCTGGATCCTATACATTTTTACCTTCTAAACAGAAAAAGAAAAAATGTATCTTTCCATTGATCCAGAATCCTCTCATTCCCATCCTTTTGTTCTCAACAATTGCACATTCATATGAATAAAACCAGAAATTTGTTTGATGTGTTTGAATTTAAACTGTGTGTTTACTTCTTGTTTTTATTGTTAGAAGAATAACAGTAGAATTTAGCTCAAGAATAAAAATACTGACATATCATAATATGAGCCAGTTGAGGTGATTGATTAGATGAAAGGATGAAGCAAAAGTACTACGTGCACAAGAGCCAAATGATGTGCAATTTAATTGAAACATAAATCATGATTTAGCTCAATTTTGCTAATAAGTCCAGATAATGGGTTATGTACACTTATGAACAAAACATCAATTTTTTTGAGTTTGTGGTATTAACAAAGGAGTCAAGGAACCCGTTGAAATAACATCATTTAAATTCTCATCCACCGATGTGAGTCAAGAAAATCCTCGTGGTTAGTCACGCTAATCAACCTAAATTCTAGAACTTGTTAGAGTATTGATCAAGGCTAAACTTAGGTGATACAACCAACAAGAAATGATGCAAAGCATCCTGGAAAAGTTTGAGCCATTCTAGCCATCCCTACTTATATGTCGATGCATATAATTTTTAGTTCCGTAAATTGAGCCAAACAAGCCTTATTTTCAAAATCACTTAATAAAGACCCTAACCCATCCTATGAAATCAACTTCCAAAGAACTCCGTGATTACCAAAGAATTCAAGGAGAGAGGAAGAAATAAAGTTCGGGGGAGCATACCCTTTGAGGAACTAAAAGAGAAAATAATATAGAAAAGGGAATGAGGAGAAAAAGATCTACATCGTAAAATACTGAAAAGAAAGCTCAAGGAATAGGTTTTTTCTCAGGCTCGACTCTCTCGAATAATTAAGTTCTGGGGTGTTTCACCTAGTACCCTAATGCCATCTGGTATGGGGAGCACTAACCCAAAGTTCGCTAAGATTGTTAGAAGCCTAAGAAGACAAAAACATTGTATCATTCTCGAATGGCGAGAAAAAGAAAATTCCCATTTTGAAATTGTGAATGAGAAATGGGAACATAGCGCTCGAATAGAAGAAAATCAATGTGGTATCCCCAAACATGAAGCCTGGGGGAAGCTTATTCAAGAAACTACAAGGAAAAAAGGGCACATGAGTGAAAGGAAAAAAGGAGTATTGGTAATCTTAACCTAAAAATCATCCATCCTACCTCACCCAAGCCTACTATTGCGTCAAAGACCTCGATTGACCAAGGTCAGAATAACTTATATTAGTGGCGAACAACAAGCCTATGGACTTTGGAAAATCAGGAAAAGATCAAAATGGTGAACATCCTCTAAGGGTTAATTGACTCATTAAGGAAATGAGAAAGGAAACCAACTTACTCTTTAGCAGATCAATTGACCTTTTACCGTTATAAAACAAATTCAACAATTTCATAGTGGGCAATTGACCGAAAGTAGAAACTAATCTGATCCGACTTGAAGTCAATATTACGTAAGAATGCAATTTTAGTCTTTCAATTAAATTGGCTGCAACCGCAAATAGAAAAAATGTCATTTTGTTTGAGGACAAACAAATCTTTTTCTTTCTTGTCAGACAAGCAAAATTTTAAGTTCGTGGGAGTTTGATGAGCTTAAAAGTCATTTATTTTTTGTCCATTTTTTTCTCGATTAATTTTTACATAAAACCGATGAGTATGCAGAATCGAATAAACTTTCTACCAAATTTCTTGCGCAAAGAGTAATCCCAAAGAAAGCGTAAATTGCAAGAAAGGAGCGTAATGTGGCGAGCGGAACTCGATATAATGGGATGAAGCGTGCAAGAACGACGCATAAGGATGAAAGGACCAAATGTTGCTGGGTTTCTCGCCAAAGAATCAAAATGCGATTCAAAGCGGCATCTGGAACTCCACGCAAATGAATCTTAATTGAAAACGAAATGAGTCGAGTGAAAGAAACTCAAAGTTAAACAACCAGAATCAAGAAGAAGAGAAACAATGTCGCTGACATCCGGATGCAAATGCTGGCGATCAACACCATAAATGTAGCGAAGTCGCCATCGGGCTTTTGGTAAGGAGAAAGTGGTCGCGACAACAATTTCACAGAAGATAAGGTCGCGACAACACCTGGTTGTCGCGACATCACTACGAAGACGCGGAGTCGCGACAACACCTGTAACAACTGGTCGCGACAACACCGACCGTCGCGATATCACCGCATGGACCGTGGCGGTTGGCGACGCCGCAAGAGCTCGTCGCGACGTGAGTTTCACGAGAAGAGTAACGCGACAAGATCAAGCCGCCGCTGGACACCACTTTCATTTGGCATGTCGCAACCAGAGGCTCCCGCCGACAAGGATCGCGACAAGAACGCGAGGTCGCGACAAGAGCTCGATGTCGCGACAAAGACGCCACCGGGCCACTAAATAAAGTCCAAAAAATAAATGTATCGAATTCGGGCCCAACTTTTAACCCTATAAATACGGTCGCTACCAAAAGAAACGCAGCTCGTCACTAAGAGATCTGTCGGGGTTAGCCCTCGTGATTTTTATTTTTCTTTTCTTTTCTTTTTCTTTTTCTTTCGCTGCTTTTCCATTTATTTTAGATTAGAATAGTTTGTATTTCGTTTCACTGATTTGAACGTTAGTCGTAGCGATTTAGTCAATGCGGATTTATATTTCTGTGACCATCGTCGTTGTTTGGAATTCCGCATAAATTTCGGATTTAACACCCAGCGCTCATTTACAAGTGGTTCTTGATCACTGAAGCCAATGTATGGTATAATCAGCACTTAGAAACCCGCCTATCAATCGACGTTATTGCCGAAATTATCTTTCCTGCTAGTGATTTTATTCATTATGGCTGGAACTTCGTATATTAAATCAACTCTGCTGGTTTTGCTTGTTTCTGGAATTGATCCCAATGTCGGCCTCCACTCCATAACGAGGTCGTTTACCGATTTCAGGAGGCCCTCCGAAAGTGACACAGAAGGTATTCCCCGAGTAAGGAACAATTTCGGGAAGGTATTTGAACCCGAGCATTGCCGGGACTAATGTGCTCAGATATTTAAATCAATACATCCTCTTTCACTTGTAAATCGAATGAGTTGAGTGAGTTATTAATTTAAGTATGCAGAGCTCACCAATTCGAATAGTGAATTCGATCCCGCGGTAGCGCGATCTAATCAAGGAAAGAGTAAGTTGTTCTAATTTTGAGATGAGGAATTCAAGATAGTGCAAACCGCAATGACTATAGTGAAGGAGCTCTGTGTTTCATGTACCCATGTCAGGTAAGGAAGTATCGAGAAAGAAAATACCTTTAATTAAGGCACAGAATTAAAAGTAGTTATCTCACCCTCTGTGTTCGAGAGAGAAACAAGCAGGTGAAATGATGAACGGTGTGGTTTGGAGAGATCCAGTCACACTATCTTAATCCTTGAACTAGTTTAAAAATCTATAGTTCGTAGAAGCAAAAGTTACAAGACAGATCAGAATTTATTCTTCACAATAGCTGGATTATTCAATGTTTTCTTTAGAGATAATTGCTCAATCTAAATTTGGTTATTTTAATATTTCAATATTCAATTCATTTGTTATTCATTTCATTTTCTTTACATTATTCTTTTCAAGCTTTCAAAGCAAAATCCCATTATCGTATTATCGCCCAAATAGTATGGAGCTTAAGTAGTCAGGTAGCGTTGATCAAAATTTCGAAAGATCTCTCGTGGGATCAATTATTTGGACTTAAATCCAATTTACGTTTGTTCGACCGCACTTGCAAGATAATCGGATCAAAACCACAGAGAAAATGGTTTACTCTTTATGAAATAACTTTTAATCAACACCATAGCTAAAGAAACCCACACTCAAGTTTGATGGTTTTATTACTGAGGACTAGATAATAATCCTTGGTAATAAGTCATAAATTTGAATAGGTGTTTTGATCCATAACAATTAATTGATGTAGTCATCAAGTTTTATGGCGCCGTTTTTCCGGGGATTATATAATAGTCCTTAGGTGATAATGTCATAAATTTGTATACATCATATGGTCCAGTCAACACCTATGTGGCCCGTCCGTGAAGTACTGTGCTTGTATAAGACTCCTCGGGACCGATATCGGTCCCTCCGACCCACACTAGGTACATGGAGAAACAAATCAGATCTCGTTCTTGTCCTCAATTGACTGGGATCAGACTCAGCCCCAAACCTCGATCCCTCGCTTCGGGGGCAATCCTCATATGTCCGGTTACTTTCAATGCAGCACACCATCTGCCCATCCTGACTGGCAACCCTAACTCGTCTCCTTGATGATTGGGACTAAAGTGTCCCATAACCTTGGGATCCCTGCCTCCATAGACATTCCCGTCGAAAGTGCCCAGTCACGGTTAGGAATAACACATCATCCGCCCTCGGCCTCGACTACATGTCCCATCCTCGGCCTTGGTCCCGCCCCCGATATCCTTGCAAAACGTTCCTCCGCTTCTTTCTCCGGCTCCAAGAAGATGCCTTCCTTAGTACCAACACCCCTATCCTGGATGCCTCGCATGTCATCTACCTCTCCCTCTTTGCCTACTGAAGGATGAGGTGCTTCTAAGCGCTGTAGGTCGTCTGACTCGCCCTGGTTCACTATTGCACATGCCTGTGCGATAGCGGCACCGCACCCTACGGCCTCAAAGAAAGGCCTCGCTGTCAAAAGTCACTGCCCGACCGTAAACTCGTGGACGCCCCACGCCCTTGCCCTCGACACTAGCCATCTACACAGCCAAATGGCAAGTTCAATTTCAATGCAAGATTCTACGCTCAAACACAACCTCCCGAGACACTATTCATACACGCAAAACGCTTTCATACACAATGCCCATGCATCTTGCACGCAAGACATAATTCACCCTTATTAAATCATTTTAACAACAAAATTTCATTTTTTTTTTCAAAATTTATTTATTTTATTTTATTATCCAATAAACCAAATAAATTTCTTTTAAATTTTCTTTTTATTTATTTTTCTTCTTCCAGCTTTTACATTAATCAAACTCCAAAAAAATTTCCAACATCATTTTTTTTTCCTATGCATAATCACTAAGCACACAATTACACAACACATAACAATTCATCAAACAATCACATGTTATACACCCAATCATGCATAAAACACCATGTGCATGCAAAGGTTCTAATCTCGTCTCCGCGGATTGTCTAGGTAATGACATACTCACCCTAACATCGAGCCACACCAAGTGATGATGTTTCACCTAATAACTCCGCCTCACCCAAACTCTCAAGCCCTAGGTAATCGTATACCTAACTTATCAACACTAAGCTCTAGGTATTTATAAACCTAGGCTCTGATACCATGCTGTGACGCCCCAAACCCGGGGGTCCGTTGACTCACTCATCAACCTCGGCTGAAATCTATATCGCCTCAGATCACGAGACGATACCTGGCAAAATGGCCACTAGCCCCGTATCAACACTCATCAAATATACCCAACTATATTCCAATAGTTCAACTCACAAAAATCTATATCCTAACCAAATATATTACATGGTTCAAGAGTTATAACATTTCTTAATACAAATACATATTAAAAATCTATAATTCTAATACATACATCCAAAAACATAAGAGCTACAAACCCGGCTTTCTTCAAAATCGGTCTCTAAGAGCCGCCTTCCTCAACACCCCTTTGCACTGAAAATATGTTCCTCGATTGTGGTGAGCTATCGCCCAAGAAGGGAATCACCCCAAACGGGGTTACTCTCCACCTAAGTGCATATGCAATGCTCCAATTTAAACACACACTCAAGTAAATACGTGATCCTACTTGAATGTTTAAATGTCCGTTCCCATGTCTCGAGTCCTCACCAACTCCCTCACACTTGCCTAAGCTATGTATGAGAAAAATAACATTTTCAAAACAAAACTTGTTGTTCTTGAAAATATACTACTGAAGTGTCGGTAAAAATATGGGACTACCCTCCGAGGCGACTGGTTATGAGCTTCGAAACAACCATGGTCCTCATCCGAATGATATGTCGCTCATCTCCCAACCCAATTCTCCTAAAATCATCCCGGAATTCTTCGCAACCACGCTCGCTTTTTCAAAAATCTACGCCATGCACTCACACCTAAATTCTAGTTTACCCAGGTGCATATGAAATGCATTATGCCATTTCAATCATTTTTATACAATATATCAAATATATCAATATGCAACATTCTCAAATTTGCACTCACAACACATGTCATTCAATAGTGATCAACCATCACCCAAATTTACTCACTTGAGCAATTTACAATATCATCTCCAATGGCCTACACACACAATTATATTCCATATAATTATGTTCTTATGTTAACACATTAAAATCATGTATTAACCTATCTATTCCTTTGATCCACCAACTCAAACCATTCTTCTCAAAAATATTTCAATAAATTATGAAACAAACACACCAAACAGCCCCTACACAGTCACGGACTGTCCAAATTGGCTCCAAAAATTCTCCAAAAATTTCAACAATTTGGTCCCAAGTTTTAGGACCGATCAAACGGTCGTTCAAGGCCTCAAACCAACCGAAACATTACAAGACACTTAAATAAAGTGTAACTTCAAGTAGGATAAAACTCCTACCTCACGGAGTTCATCAAAACTCCAACTTCTTTGCAGGTCCAAGCGTAGCTCTCATCGCCTAGATCAACTTTGCCTTCAGCCCCGACGAAAACCTACAATCCGATTTTCATAGATATGAGAAAGAAGTAAAGAGGCCAAACACAAAAATAAAAAAAAAAATCTCCTCCGCTCTCTCTCCACGCCCACGCTCCGTCTCCTCCCACCTTTTATTGATTTTTCCATAATATAATAATAATATTATTATTATTATTATTATTATTATTATCCGGATACATAACTTATATTATCTCATTCGGATCTGCTTTTGTCCTAAAAATTTTATTTCTTTTCGCTCAATTCTTTTAAATGAACTTAACTCAAGCCATTTTCCGACTCCGAACATTTTCGTGAAAATCTCGCTCCCGGTCATCAAGGCGACTTATCACCCAAAAAATCGTAAAATATTCTGATTGTCTCAGAATTCAACGAAATTTTTCCGGTTCACTAGATTTCGAGAGACGACTTAGCGCAGCCCGCTTGGCCATCCGAGATATAGAGAATTTTCGCCAACCGAAATTACCGATGATTCTTCTTCTTAAAAATTGAATTTTTCTGCTTCACAGATATGTAGGGTAATGCTTTACTCTGCACTTGTTGACTAGAGTAGCGAAATTGGATGCATCATATCCATTCATTATTGTATCTTATGTGCTGACGGATTCGACTTCGGGGAGGTTAAGGCCTTTAGAGAAGCTGTGTATGATCTTCTCTTCCCTAGGATGTGGGTAAGAGTCTAATCTGACGTGGTCGATTACGAGTTAGAGATCCTCCGAGACTACCATGGTGGACCCCTGAATAGGTGTCACAAGATGGCATCACACGCTCATGTGCACCCGTGAACGCCGCTTCGAAATGGCCATGTGCACGGCATGGTCATTTACTACTCGTGAGCGTGGGCTGAGTTTGTCTTTGGGACTACATCCAATGAAGACTCATAGTTCGAATCAGGAAATGAAGAGTAATTAAAGTGTGTCAAGTAAAGCAAGAAGGGGCTCGCATCCTAAGGTGAAAAGCCTGGAGTTGGGAGAAGGAAGACTCCACTAATAGTATCCAAAAGGTCCCGTGTGGGTATAAGAGACCCGGGAGATATCCCAAATTTCCCCGTGTGGTGTAAGAGACCCGGGAGGTATCCCGACTTCGTGGTGGGTGGAGACCCAGGAGGTATCCCGAATTTCTGTTGGTAAGAGACCTAGGAGAGATCCCACCCCTCGTGTGGTGTAAGAGACCCAGAGCTATCCCGACCTCTGTGCGCAAAGAGACCTGGTGTAACACCCCGAAATATACCCTAGCAGTTTTCGACATGTTTAGGGTATTTTGTAAGCATAATATAAATGTTCCGTGAGTTAAATGCGAAACATGGAAACAAGGGACCCGGAAATTTACAAGATTTAAGGATAAAATTGTAATTGGTCCAAAAAGGGGCTTAAAAGTCATAAATTGAAGAGACTATAATAAAATGAAATAATGGTAAATTGAAAGCCAAATAATGAGTTGAAGGGCTATGGCAATTACAGAGAAAGCTAACCCAAAATGGGTTTTTGATGGCCAAACAAGGCCTTAGCTAACATGGGAATTTAAAGACCAAATTGGTCTCATTTGTGAGGGGAGAAAATCGTGAAAAGAGAGAAGAAGAGGAAGAGGAAGAAGAAGAGGAGAAGAAAAAGGAGGGATCAAGTCCAAAAAGGTATGGAAACTAACTTTGGCTATGGATTCTAAGAGATTATGTATGAATTGCCATGCTTGGTTGGTTGTAGTTTGTCCCCAAACATGGGGTTTTGCTAGGGTTTCATCTTAACCCAAAATGATGGCAAGTAAGGTGGGTAAACCCATATGGCACAAGAAGCTCATGAAATCCTCTCGAGGATGAATTCATGGTTAATAAGAGTAATTGAATCGGGGTTTAGAATAAATCCTACAAATCTTGAGTTTGATTTTGTGTATGAGTTATAACTCCATATTGAATGGGTTTTGAAGTAATTCATGATAAGTCTTTTGAACTAAGATAAGTATTGAAGAAAGGAATTGAATAGAAAAGTGATTCCAAAGTGAATTGGAAAAGGATTAGATGTGTGTTGATGTATAGAATTGATTTGAGTATCAAAGTATGGAAAATGTGAGAAAACACACATTCCGCACTTTTCGGAGAGTTCTACCTAGAAGTTAAGTCTCTACAGTACAACTATGACTGGTCATTTTGGCCAAGTTCTACTCCAGAGGAAGTTAAGTTCTACAGTAGAACTTCTGTTCATTTTCCTGTTCTGACCGGGCCATTTTTGGCCATAACTTGCTCATTTCTTATCCGATTTGAGTGATTCAAGTGGCCACTTAAAATAGACTTCAAGGAGAACAAACCATATTTAATAAGTATCTCCAAATTCTGACTCTAGGTGGCCCAAAAATTCACTCAAAGTGGGGTCATGTGCAAGTCAATTCTGTTTCCAGCTTTGAACATAGAGAAGTCCGGGATGTTTCGGACGTAACTCGAGTTCCGGTGCTCCGAATTGGGTGATTCCAATTGGAATAGAACCCTTAGCACCTTAGATTTAAATGAGTATAAGGACATAGTGTCAAAATATGAAGTCAAGACCCCGGAAAAATGAGTAATACAACAGTCCTTGGTAAAATCGGTAACCGACTAGTTGGCATGAAAAATTACAACTTGAGTTTGACGATCCGATTGGATTGATTCCAATTTCCTGGGTAACGAGATTCATAGAAGAATAAGAATACATGATTAAGGTGTGATTACATGCTCATCATACCTACCAGTATTTGGAATACGACCGTCATGAACGTATAATATTAATAATGCTCTACTATAAGATAGTAAGTTATTGAACTCATATAATTGTGAAATTGTCAAGACCAGTTATTGAATGACACGGAACTCTCTGATCGTGCTTCGCACATTAGTACTTCGTACTCCTGGATTAGTGCGACAAGACTTCGACCGTGCTTCGCACACTATACTTCTGATTCTCCGATTAGTGCTACGGCACTCTCTGACCGTGCTTCGGCACACTAGTACTTCGGGCACTTCTCCGATTAGTGCCGACGCACTCGACCGCACTGCACTTCTGCACTTATTGTGCTGTGTCCTACTCATTCCGTATTACTGGTCTAGGTAATCTAACAATTATATGATAAGATTCTGAATAAGAATAAAGAACTGAATATGGTAAAGATCTGAATGTACCTACGGGTACCTCTCAGATATGTTCTCAGAGTACCCACGGTACCTCAGATTTGCTATGTAGTACCTAATGCACTTCGTGATTTGACAATTCCCTGCCTCTCGAATAAGTTCTCAGAGTACCTCCAGCGTACTCCCGCTCTGATTACTCAGAGTACCTACCGGCAATTCCCCAGATCCGAAAATGTTCTCAGAAATTCACCGCACTTATGCATCTCAATATTCCGCAGCACCTGGGCAATTCCTCAGACTGATAACTCCAGATCTGATAAGTCCTCAGATCCGATAAGTCTTGGTATTTGAATAAGTCCCGTGAGTACCCCACGTACCTCAGATCCGGTAAGCCCCCGTATCCGAATACATGTCCTCGTCTCCCGATCTAGTCTTCGGGTAATACCTACTCGCAATTTTATCCGAGTAAGTTCGTCCTCAGATCAATATGCCCGTAGTACCTACTTCGGTACTCTTTGCATCTCGATAAGTTCCTGTAGCACCTACGGTACCCCAGATTTGACAAGTCCCGTCTCTCGACAAGTCTCTCAGAGCACCTACGGTACTCCCGTCTCGATTAAGCTCTCAGAGTACCCACAGTACCCGCATCCGAAAATGTTCCTCAGAGTACCCACGGTACCCCGTATTTAATTGGGTTATGTTCGTTCCTCTCGATTTAGTCCTATAGTACCTACGGTACTCCTCAGACTGATAAGTCCCGTATCCCATAAGTCTCTTGCTCGAATAGGTCCTCGTAGTACCATGGGTACTCCCGCTCAGATAAGTTATGTAGTACCTACTTCTGCACTCCAAGATCCGAATAAGTTCCGATTCGATTAACTCCTCAGATCCGAATAAGTCTGGCCTCCGATAAGTTCGGTCTTCAGATAATCACAGAAGTACTCACTTGCACTCCGTATCCGATAAGTCCCGTCTCCTCGAATAAGTCCCGACCGATAGTTCCGTAGTACTCCATGGTACTCTTGTATTTGGAACAAGTCCCGCAGTACCTACTCGCACCATGCATCCGAATAAGTCCCTGCCTCTGGTTGTCCTCAGAGTACCTTCCGCAATTCCCTTCGTGATCTAAACAAGTTCAAGAAGCATCTACCCGCATCAGATCCGATAAGTCCCGTGATCCGAATAAGTTCCGCTTCGATTAAGTCCCGTTCGCTTGTCTCCAGAGTACCTACGGTACTCTCAGACTGACAAGTTCTCAGAGTACCTGCGGGTACTCGTATTTCATCAAGTTCCCCGAAAATTCCAAGGGTACTCTCGTCTCAAGAATACAAGTATAGTTCAGATACTCACCCCGTACTGCATCAGAAGTGGCGCAAGTTCAGAATTAAGTATAAGTCCAAAGAGGGTACCTACGAGTACTCCCCGCATCGATAAAACGAGTATAAGTCCGGGGTGAGTAACTAAGGGTACTCAGACCAGAAGATAAGTATATGTCTGTGAAGACAAGATAAGTTCCGTGAAGACCAAGATAAGTTCCGGTGAAGACTGCACAAGTTCCATAAGACAAGTACACCAAATACCGCATATCGCCCAGACCGTGGTACCTACTTCTGGTACCTCCGACAAGTTAAACTCCGTAGCATACATAAGTTCTCAGAATTCCTACGGAGTCCCGAATGCACATAAGTCCGTTATAAGGATAAGTTCTCGCATAAGAATAAGTTCTCCCGGTGACTCCACGGGAGTCCCGTATGAACATAAGCCCGTGATGCTGTCAAGTGCTTATATAAGTCCAAGGATATGAATGCATGAAATTACATCTCAAGCATATACACTATTATAATTGTGTATATGTACGTGTTTCATATAAGAAATGTTTCCACTAAGCTTAGCTTAGCACGGGTTTTTAATCCGTGTAGGTACAGCAGAAGACATCAGCAAACATCCGCATACAGCTGGGCCAACACACTTGTAAGGGTTCACTACATGTAGGTTTCGTGCTCTGATTTGTAATTGTAAAGTGTAAAGTTTTGTATTTGTAAATGGACCCAGAAATGTATAGGTCATTATTGATTATGTTATAATATGTGGGCCATACCCACAGGTATAATTTGGCTTTAAAAAAAAAAAAATCAGGTAAAGAGTCCCAGTATTTGGTCTCGCGACCGAACTGGCGCACACCGGGAGAGATCCCAAATTTCGTGTGGGTGTAAGAGACCCGAACTATCCCAATTTCGGTGGGTGTAAGAGACCCGTGGAGTTATCCGAAATTTCTGTGTGGGTGTAAGAGACCCGTGGAGATATCCTAAATTTCTGTGTGGATATAAGAGGCTCGCAGTGTAGGCCGAAAAGTTTTGTTGCCCGAGAGATGAAAACACACGGTCATGTTATCACGTAGACTTAGAGTTAAGTGATAGAAGTCGGGAGTGACTCGAGATTTGGATAATTCTTCGAAATCGTGATTGCGTCAGAGCCGGCAAGGACTCGGTATATGGACGCCATTCATGACATGGACTAGGTTGACCCATTGATTGTCGCTGATTGTGACCTGGGAAGGTCGGCTTGCACACCGGGCGTGGCTGTGTAGGGTTACATGTTGTGTGGATTATATACAAGTGTTAGAGAACATGCTGCGAGCATGCTAGCCCCGGGTCATAAGGGTAGCCGGGAAGAGCACTGGCTCTTAAAATCTGCCTACAACAACGCGATCGCGAGTATACGTATGGCACCATATGAGGCATGAAGCCATGCGTATCACCGTTATGTTGGACCGAGGTGGAGAGACGATCACCTGTCCTCGATCCGATTAGAGACACCTCCGAGAATGAGTTTGATACGATAGCATCTTCACTCGCTCAAAGCCTAAGAGCTTCAGCAGATGTACGATCGACCCTTAGAGTTCGCAGGTTGGTGTGATCGCGCTTTGAAGGTGATGCCTATGAGGAGTGGTCGCCCGATTGCTGGAAGCTATCACGAGGTTTATCGAGCCTTCGAGATACCGGCGTAGGTACCGGCTGCACGCCGCTTTATCGCCAAAGATGTCGTGTCCACGAGGTATTTCACTGCCCCATGTCTGCTAGTATACCCGCGCATCCAACTATGGTGGACAGGGACAGATTGAGGCTGACACTCGATGAGACCTTCGACGTGGGACCAAAGGTGCATTTTGATACCGCACTGTGCTCGGCGACGCAAGACCGCGGAGGATAGCGAGGTGCTATGGCGGCACGGCGGAGTGGAGGAGTTTCAACGAGCGCCGAGACACGATAAGCAGCCACCTAGTCCTTCTTGTTTAGGATGAAGGTACGTGGGTTTAGTCGCTTGATATTTAAATGACGCAGTTTACATGCATGGTATCAGGCACGCGCATACGATGAGTGATTGTATTGTCCGTAATTTCGACGAAATTTTAAGGCGGGGAGAATGTAAGACCTTAGAAAATTCATTTTAAAATGGCAAATCGTAATTTCGTAAAAATCCAAAAAATTTTTTGTATCTCTGACGACGAACTGACACCGTCGGAATCGCCTTCGCGAAAATCTAACTACCACGTCGACTCGTCAAATTCCGAGACAATTAATTTGTACGCTTTTCTCGGCGCACTAAGACGCGCCGCCGTAAAACGACATGTGATGTGACAAAAGTCACCTATAACATGTACTCATGTGACACATATTGCATGAGTAGAGAGATTGTTGAAATGGATGGCCGAAATAGTGCCAAGTGTCAAAAATCCAAGAGAAGGGACATAATGGGTATTATTTGAAAGTTTAATGGAAAAAGACAAATGTGAATAGTTGTCTTCTCCAAACAAATTAAAAGAACCAAAATTGGGGCAGTAGCAGACGGGAGAGATGCAGTGGCTTAGGAGATTTGTGATTTTTTTAGAGAGAGAGCAACTTCTCTCTAAGATTCCGGGAGATCGGACCATCGGATTTCGTCGGGCCAAGAAGCAAAGTGAACATGCAAGGGCTTCAAGGTGGATACCGGTTTTGAGGAGTTTCACAAACCCGCGCAGGTAGGGGGTTTTATCTCTACTTGAGTTACACTTTGTTTAAGTGTTTTGTCGATGATTAGGTTGTTTAAGGCTCGCCAATGACAAGGTCCCAAAACTGGGATCAAGTGTAGAAATTATGACCTCTATTTAGTCTGCATATCACGTGACTGCTTGGGTCGCTAGTGTATAATTTATGCTATAAATTGTATTGTAGTGTGTATGAGGCCGAAATGGCTATGAAATTCGGGTTCACAAAATGGAACCGATGATTCGTGATCGGGTCGTGAACAAGAATCCCAGTGCTTCACCGTTCACGTATCAGTATTCACAAAATATTTTGTGAGAAAATGTTTGCTGAGTAAATCACTATTTGTTTGTTAATTAGCCCATGTGAGCTAATTTTTGGTGTAATAGAATGTATTGGAGAATTTATATAACATGTTTGGTCGTGATTTAAATTATGTAAATATATGCATGATGATATATTTGCATGTGTTATATAAATTGTGTTGAAACATAATGCATTTCATATGCACCGGGAACCTAGAAATTAGGTGTGTGTGCATGACATGAATTTTCTAAAAACGAAAATGGTTGCGAAAGGAATTTCACACAAGCATTTATTTTTCTGAGAATGGTGTCGGGAGATGGTCCCACTACACGGGAGTGAGTTCTCATGCATTGTTTTTGGGAAGGTTCTCCAACACATTCGCCTCGTAGGGTAGTCCCATATTTTACCGAGATCTGGTGGTGTATTTTCAAAAACAAACAAATCTTTGCTTTGAAAATAATGTTTTCTCTACATGGCTTAGGTGAGGAGCTCATGAGGACTCGATGGGTCAAGTCACGAGGCATTCAAGTAGATCACGCATTTACTCTGAGTGTGTGTTTACATAAGATCATTGCACATGCACTTAGGTGGGGAGTAACCCATTTAGGGTGATTCCACTACTGTAAGCATTTAGCTCACCGAATCGAATATATTATTTCGTGCAATAGGAGCACAGGAGACTAGCTTCATCTTAGAGGTTGATTTTGAAGAAAGCCTAAGTTGTGGGCTTTGATGGTTTTATTGACAAAGCACATGTATTAGAATTCTAGAATTTTAATATATGTTTGAAGTAAGAGGAATTATTAACTCTTGAGCTATGGTATATGCTGATGTATATTGATGAGTATTGTTGTATGGGCCCAAGAGGCTGTTTTTACTCATTTATATGTCTTATGATGTTGTTTGGGACAGGTTATGTACTTTGGGTAGAGCTCCCCGTACAAAGGAGACTCTGCCCGATTTTCGTGAATAGTGTCGGGTTACACGACATTCACGAGTATTCCGCGGGTTGACGGGTTGTCAACGGACACCCCGGTAATGGGGCGTCACAGTATCTACACGCTGATTTTCTCTCAAATTGGCATAAAATTCCTGGACCAAGGTAGGTAGATACTCTTGTACTTCAGCACAGACAAATTGCAAATTTTGCTCCTGAATAATAGCCCTAATAAGATGGTGAACAAGAATGTGTCTACTACACTTCACGCAATGAAAACCCCCGCTGGTAATTGATTGGCCCACTTTTCCGTTCGAATCGAAGACTGCAAACATGGCTTCAATCTCTCATCTCGCTCTCCGATGCCTCCGCTCTCGATGAAGAATCTCTTCGCCTTCCCTTTCCTTTATGGTCTGCGAGGTATTGGCTTTCCTTTTTTCCATAGCGAGCTCCATAGAAGAGCTAGGAGCCTTGCCCTTTCCAATGTTCTTCGATCTTTCCATAGATATGGCAAGAATAGCAAATATAGCAAACAAGGCCCACATACACAAAATAATATCCCAAAAACCCATCTCCAAAAGTATCGGGCTGGACCCGTTCAGTTCGAACAGAAACTTCCTCCCCATACCATCAGCCAATGCCCTAATCCACCAAGAACAAAATACTACCAACCCGAGCCACCCAAGAAAATCCATGTGGACACAATGAAATATCGCAACCAAAGATGCTCTCAAAGAAATGAAGGTGCTACTACGTTCAGGCGATAAACCGAGAAGAATCCGTCAAACGATGAAAAATGACCGTGGGCAGAACATGTGATCTCGGTTTGCTTTGGTGAGAGAGAAAGCAGATTAGGTCTCTCTTATATGGGAATGGAGAGGTAGGAAGATGAAAAGGTTCGAAATGGGGAAGAAAACCACTAATTGGCCCTTTCCGCCGGCGATAACGGTACCTATTAGTGTGGTACGGTACGAATAACCTTGCCACTTTTCTTGCGAGTGAGTGCAGGTACCGATAAGAGTGGTCTGCCGGTACCATTGTCCCCTTTTTTTTTCTTATTTTGTTTCTTTCTTTTTTCTTTTTTTTTTTTTTTGTAACTTTGGAACAGCAGTGTCGATATATAGATATACCCTTTTCAAATGTCTGCCCTCCGTCTCAGTTCCACTTTGAATGCTCATTTCTCCTGCTCATTATACGCGACTGATTTGTGTTCACGGAACTAACAATTGTACTTCACTCTCTTGACACCTTCACGCTTACCATGGAGTCCACTGTACTTCTTGTGATCATAGTTCCTAGGGTTCGAACTGAATTGGCAATTCAAGGCTCGAGATGGGTGCAAGGGGTAATTCAAAATAATTTCAAAAAGTAACACATAATTGATGGCCTAAAATCATCTTCCAGTTGCATGGGTGTTCCTCAGAGAATATGATACATACAGTTAACAAGGAATGCTAAACAAAGTCACGTTTTGGCTGATAGCAAGCAAAGCAAGAGTTTGAAAGCGAAAGTGTGGCTTGTGTAGAATTGAAACGAGTCCGGGGTGTCAGGTCATGATATGAACACAAAAATTTTGACCATGTTTGTTATTGTGTAAATGCATTGAGACTACGTGGAGTGCGTACATGAAGTCATGCGGCTACATACATCACAGGTCAAGTACTATACCCAGAAAAGCCGCAAATCGAAAATTTTTGCCATACACTGAACATGTAACATGCACATAGTTGGTTCCAACCAGTGTATGCCCACCCCCACCTCTGAGTAAGCATTGTCCTCGAAAATGCACGGGTTGTGACAGAAATGGAGGCTTATGAGAAATAAGCGGATAGCAGTTGGTTTGACCCTTTTTTTTTTTTTTAATTTGAAAATAAAAGCAGACGAATTAAAGAAAGAAATGCAAGAAAGAAAACAAAAACTTATATACAACAAGGTAGGATAGAAATTACTCTGAAGGAGCATCCTGGTAGAGCGAATCTACCAGTTCCTCACTACTCTCCTGACGATCAAAGTGCTCGAGAAATGGCTTTAAGCGTTGGCCATTGACTTTAAAGTTTCATTTTTAGTTCAATCTCAACGCACCATATGGGTAAACTACCTTGACATGACGAGTGCAGTCCACATAACGAAGTTTTCACACGGAAACATGTGCAAGCGAGGTTGTCACAATATCTTTTGGTGAGGTTGAGGTTTCAGAACAATGGTCTTGTCATGGAACGACTTGAGCCTCTCCTTGTAAATTCAGGCTCTCATATGATTCACGCCTCGATTCATCAAGCTCAGTTTCATACTTGTGATCATTGTTTACCCTTTGGTAGAATCAAAATTAAGGTTTTAGCCCGATATGCCTGTCTCCATTTCTACCGACAGTGTGACCTTGCCATAAACAGAGCTATAGGAGACATATAGAATGGTCTTAAAGCGATACGGTAAGCGAGAGCATCGGTGGGGTCGAGAGCGGCCCGATCCTTGCGTTTGGGGCAAGCGGATTTTTCCCGAATATGTTTGATCTCCCTATTGGCTAATTCGGCCTGACCATTGGTCATTGGGTGGTATGTCGTGGAAACTTTTTAGGTGACTCCATACTTTTTCAACAAATTCTCAAAGGGTCGATTACAAAAATGGAGCCCACCATCACTAATGATTGCACGAGGCACTCCAAAGCGAGAAAAAAATGTGTTCTTTTATAAATTTCAAAACAACCTTGTGATCAATAGTTCTTATTGGAATGGCCTCCACCCACTTCGACACATAGTCAATGGCCAAAAAATGTAAAGGTACCCACAAGAGGGGGGAAAAGGCCCCTTGAAGTCTATACCCCAACAATCGAAAATTTCAATGATTAAAATAGGGGTAAGAGGCATCATGTTCCTTCTTGTGACCCCTCCTAAGTGTTGGCACCAAGCACAAGTTTTGCAAAATTCAAAGCAATCTTTATAAAGCGTGGGCCAGTAAAAACCGACTGAGTTTTGTCCGCGATTTTCCTTGCGAATGCCCTGCAAGCTTAGAATGGCAAGGTGAGCACCCGATTTGATCGTCATTGGGTACACACTTTCTCATCAATTAATTACGGACACTATTTAAACAAATATGGGTGTCAAATAATATTTCTTAATGTCATGAAATTTTCTTTTTTTTTGTTGAGAGTTCATTGGGTGGAATTTGACTGATGCTAGATAATTGACTATAGCATACTATGGGCGTGAGCAGAGCAAAGGCTGTTCATCGAAACTATCGCCTATGGGCAATGAGAGAAGTGGATTAAGACTAATCGAGACAAAGTGGTCGACTACCACATTCTCAACTCCCTTTTTATCTTTAATAGTCAGGTTAAATTCTTGGCACAGTAAGATCCACTAGTCAACCAGAGGCTTAGTATCACCTTGATGCAAATACTTTAGCGTACATGATCGGAGTGAAAATGGTGGCGGAATACTACGATGTATGACACAGACTTTCTAGAGGCCTTAAGCGCTGACCAAAAACTCTTTTTCTATGGTTGTGTAGTTTGCTTGAGTGGAATCTAGAGTCTTGCTGGCATAGTAGATCTGAGAGCCTTTTTATCTTCCCTACGTCTACAAAAACGGCCCACCTGGCATAATCACTAACGTCACACATGATCTCGAGGAGGTTCGATTAAAGTCAGCATGATAGGAGAATCTGCTTGTAGTTTTGAGTTTATCAAAGGCGGCCTCAGGCATAACGACCATGCGAAAGGGGCGTCCTTAATAAGCAAATTGCATAAGGGACTAATTTATAACACTTGAAATCTTTATGAATCTTCTATAGAATCCGGCATGACCTAAGAATGACCTTATATCTCTAACACACTTAGGAGTAGGCCAGTGGAAGTCGGCTTCGACTTTAGCCTTATCCGCTCGATTCCTTTTTGATACTATGTGGCTAAGACAATCCTTGTGTCACCATGAATGACACTTTTCCCAATTTAACACGAGGTTCTTCTCTTGACATCTCTCGATACCTTCGTAGATTCTCGGACATCCCTCATGAATCTACAAGCGAAGTCATCCGTGAAAATTTCAAAATAAGTTCTATCATATCCTTTGAAAATCCCGTCATGCCTTCTTTGGAGTTCTGGTGCATTACATAATCCGAGGCATTTTCCTAAAGGCAAATGTACCAAAAGGACAAGTGAATGTGGTTTTCTCTTTGTCTTACAAAAGTATCTTCGATTTGATTGTACCTCGAGTACCCATCAGAGAAAGCAGTAAATTCATGCCTGCCGACTCTCTCGACATTTGATCGAAAGGTGAAATGATCTTTCCTGAGACCGCGTGGAGTTTCCTATAATCTATGCGCTCTCGACTGACGTGATGCAGTGGGAATTAAGCTCATTATTTTCATTTGCTACCACGGTGACTCAGTTTCTTAGGGACTACAGGTGAACTAACCACTTGTTATACGCAGTAGGGTAAAATAACACTACGTCAGAGTTTAGAACCTCTTTCTTGACCACTTCTTTTCATTATTAGGCTTTCAGTCGTCATTGTAGGTTGTCTAGAGTTTAACATCCTCTTCAGTGAATCCACAGTAGGTCGGTCAGGCTGTATTCCTTTAATATACCGATTATCCATCCTATAGCGGTTTTTGTGAGTTCTGATATCTCAAGCTTATTTTCTTATTCGACTCTAAAAGAGGAAGATGAATTCAGGAAGTTTCTTCTACCTAGTACATATTTGAGATGTGATGGTAAGGTTTCAACTCGAGTTTAGGTGGTCTCTTAGAAGGTAATACCTTGTCCTCAGTTGGTGTAGCGGTTCGAGCTTAGGTGCCCGCCCCATTTGGCTGATACCTGTTTATTAACAATTATGGAGTGTAGAAACTCCGACTCATATGTGGTCACCTCCTTAACCCAACTCGAGCTTACTAGACAAGACATGAGAGGATCATCGTATGAGACATGATCTACATATTCTTCATATGAGTCCATCATATTTACCTCCTGGCTTGTACTTCCTCATCCCTATTTCCTTGATAACATTAAAGATATTCAAGTTAACGGTCCTTATTACCAAATGATAGTGTCCCATTAAACCTCCCTACACAATGTATGATGGCATTAGCCGAGTGGCAAGATATTACCAGATCATAGGAATTGGAGTCTGTGGTTCCTGCCACGGGTTGAGTGTCGAAGCACATAAAATCCCACAGGGGAAAGTAGAACTTGTGCTTACTGTAGTATCCTTCGCTATCCCTCTAGGAATCTTCACACTACAATCGGCTAATTTGGAGGGTGATGGTTAGTTCCTAATTCTCTAGCCACTAGCTCGACATAGGTAGAAATTAAGGCAATGAGTTAACACTTTAAATCCACTGAAACATATCTTACAACTTTGAATTCCTACCAGCTATGGAAATAGTAAGAGCTTCTTGGGTCTTTATATTTTTGGGGAAAAATTGTTTCGGATCAATGGGGTGGATTGCTCGGTCATAAATGCCTCCTTGTTGACACACAGTTTTCTTTACGATTACCTGAAATCTTTCAAAAACTTGGCATATGATGGAATGCAGCAATGGCATCTAGTAAAGGAATGTTCAACTTCACTGTTTGACGACTCATAGAATTTAATTGATTGTTCACTTTCTTTGGAGGCTCGATCTCTGGTGTGGGCGGGAGGGACATAGGAGCCTTGTCTGCTCTGGCTCCTGCATCAATAGCATCTATCCTAGGAACATGGGCTTGTCGAAACTCATTCATCCACTGGCCCCAGTTGTTTTGCAATTCTTACGTCGGTTCCTTAATTTGAATGGTTTTGTCGATCACTGTTATGAAGAGTGGTGTGACCTTACAATGTTCGAAGGTGCCTCACTTGGACACGAAACTCCGTCCTTATTTTGACCTTGGGGTTTGGATGAGTGCGAGGAAGGAAGTTTCCTTTTTCTTGTTGAAGGTACCCGTATAAGAGGTTAGCTTAGTAATTTGGGATCTCACATCATTGAGGCGATCGAGTCGGTGTTGGTGGATTGTTGAGTTTGGACGAACTGTGTCACAATATCCTCCAAACTTCTCTTATGTGGAGGTTGATAAGGTTGTGGATTTGGATTCCCTTGATTTGATGGATGGAAACCTTGGTTAGGGTTCACAGGAAATCCTTGAGGACCTTGATTCTGAAACGGAGGGGCTTGGTTTGAAAAACCTTGGTTTTGATAATTGGGGCCTTGGTTGTTTGGCAAGTTGTGTGGGCCTCCCTCATTTCTCCAACGAAAATTAGGGTGCTTACCCACCGATTATACGTTTCGGAGTATGGAGGTGAAAGGCTTCCTTTAGTAGTTAAAGGCATTAACCTGCTCCTATTGGATTAACCATGGCAGGAAGGTTAGGGCGGAGTTAATAGTTGAATGGGTGGGGTCATCGCCAAATGAGGCACTTGGCTCCTCTACTCTAGATCCAGTAAAGCGGTAGGGTGCTTGAGGGCACACTAGTTACCTCATTCACCTTTTTGATTCCTACGACCTCCCGACTTCCTCGTTAGATTAGCTATTTTTGCTTACGGGTCCTTCATTCTCTCTTAAGTGATGGATTCACTCCTTTGTAGGTGTCTTATGCACTTTAGCGATATCTAAGGAGGTATTAGTCTCCCGTGTTCGAGCATTTACGCTGTGGTGTCGAAGAATTCGTCAGCCCTCCACTTTTCTCATAAAAGCTCCTCTGCACATATTTTACGCTGTGGTGTGAAGAATTAGTGCTTCCTCGCACTTCATAACAAAACTCTTACGCACTGTCGTTTGGATGTATTGTTTATTATTCAAGGATGGCCCTTGATGAAATGCGCACAAATTGCCCAACGTCCAAACCATGATGAGGGATAGCATGAAGGAGATCCTTGTATCTTTCCCGTACAACGTGAGTTATTAGGTTTTGAGAAAAGTTTTGGGTTGCTTTGTATGAGAGAGCATTGAATGCGTCTTGGGAGGAAGAATTTGATGGGGAATTCATTTCTCATATCCTCCCAGGTAAAGGTGAATTAGAGTCGCAGCCCAGATGAAGAGCCATATTTTGGCCTTTTCCTTTAAGAGAATGGGAATTAGAACCATCCTGAGTATGTGGAGAGGTGATCCACATTGAGGAGGCATAGCACCGAGCATCCTGAAGTCTCGTGGATAATTAGGGGTTCGCCGAGAATCGACCCATGATACACACGGGGGAGCGGATCATCTCCGACTTCATGAGGAATTGGTTAGCCTCTTCAAGTAGGCGAATACATGAATTTTTTGTGGTTCTTTGAGGTTGAAAAATCTCTCGGAGAGTTCTTTCCACATTAGGTAAAGGGGCAGGGGGAGCTCGATATTGGTTTCGCTGAAAATTAACATTTCCCCCTCCTACTACTGGGGTTGCTGGGAGTGCAACACCATCTCCATGTTGTGGAGGATCATGGAGTCCTTGAGGATTAACAGGTATCCCTTGAGCATTTGGATTAAAAAGAGGTTGTTGACTCCAAGGATGGTCCATTTGAGGTGTAGGGTTCTCTTGAAACAATTGATTTACTATGGACTCTTCAGAATTTCTTGGAGGTATAATTCTTACAAGTTGGCGTTGCTCGTTGCGAACCCAAACCGACATGCACCAATCCTACTCCTTTCAAGCAGATACCCACTTAGATTCTTCACAAAAACAAATTAAAAAGAAAAGGTAGAGAACATGTCGGATTCTGATGCAATTGCAAATTACCTCTAACCCTACTCTTCGGATCCAACTAGATTGCTGGCACTCCCGTCCGAAGCCAAAAATGCTTCGATACATTTAATATGGCGAAATTATTCCCCAGTAAGAAAGACCCCAAGGTCATTGACATTATACTACTGTGGAAGTCCATAGGTCATCTCCACAGGGAGTGGTATTCTAGGTGATCCTTAAGGGTTATTCTCCAAAGAATGTATGTTTAAAAGTAAAATATGGGGTTGTGGATGGTTGATTGAGTAACTTATTAAGTTGACTATTTTAAAACATAAAGGTGATTGATAGGGTTCTTAGGTTTCCACTCACTACCGATCAAGTAATTCCCACCTCTTATTCACAATCTCATCTAGGAGCCATTGAATGGTCTTCGTAGAAGATTTACATTAAAAAGCTCTTTTAGAGCGAAAGGCGATCGGCCGATGATAAACACTTGTTCAAGCGATTTACTTTTCGGACTCTTAGCTTGCATTTCGATCAAGCACAGCGTATGTAGGGATCTCGTTCACACGTTGTCGAGAAGATCTTGACTAAGGTTTTATAAGATTTTCTACAAGTGTAGCATCGTACGAAATCGGATGAGGTACAAAAGGAATTTAGGGTTATTACCTTGATCGAGGTGAGTTTCCACCGTTAGAACCCCATCATGGGAGTTTAGAACTTCATTGAAACTAAAAAGCAATTCATATTTGATAAGAAACTACTCATAAACGAAACTTGAGAAAAACACACTTCAATTGCAAGATCGGAGAGATAAAAGCACGAAAATACTATAAGAAAACCGAGTTGTGATCTAAGAGAAGATTACAATGATTGAAATCCAGAATCTAGAGGAAAGTTAAGTATTTTACTCTACTCTATGAACCCTAGCAAAAATATGAGAAAAACACTCTCTTTTTATGAAACCAAAACCCTAGAATAAAAAACTCTCCCTCTCCACCTTTTCTTTGGCTTTTATACCCTTTTCCTTTGTGATCTCGAATTGGTGGTCGAAGGGCTGGTATACCCTTGCACGAGAATTGGAGTGCTGCTCAAATCCAGTAAAAAATTACATGTTGGTATTGGTACCAGTAAGTATAGTACGGTACCACTATACTGGGTGATTTTGCGCTGGGAGTGCCGGTCTTAGGTTTGCACAGTCTGGAGTGCACTGAAGACCCTTTGGTGATTTTTGCGCAGGGGTGATGCAGCACCCACTTGCCTCTGCGGTGTTCCCCTAACACCTGCTTCCTAGGACTTCTCAAGTGGCTGCCATCCAGCCACAACGATCTACAATCGCTCTGCGGACACGAACCCCTATAAAAGTGTGCACGAACTCGAAAAGAACACAGTACAAAAAACATGAGGCGTTCAAAGGCACCTATTCTTATAAAATGAAACCAAAATATAAAATTTGAAGGTACTAAAATCGGAATATAAATGTTGCCCTTTATTGTATTCAACAAAGGACGAGCGAGAGATGGAGTCTGCGGTACGCAACATTCTGATGTCACGCCTGAAGACTCTGAGGAAGTACCATACTCTCTGATTTGTATTAATTGTTTTGGAAGAACGAATGATTGAAGTTTGGGGGAATTTTATTTTCATTTCAATATTGAATCTGATGCTTCATGAGTTGATTTGTTGCATATTTGAATGATGAAGGTTGATTGTTTTTGTTTGTTTGAATTGGGTTTATTAGTTCGATCTTATGAATTTAGGCTATTCTTAAAAGACCCGAAAAGTTAGCGGTCGAGACATGCTGGTCGCGACCACAGGTTGGAGTGAAAACAAGAGAATAAGAAATATCATGTCACGACATCAATTTATTGGTCACGACCACCTTCGAGTTAGCAACAATACGAAGGTCCACTGACATTAATCTCGTTGTCGCGACTTCAAGTGTGAGTTTTCAAAGACTGAGATAAGACACAATGTCGCGACATTGGGATCTAGGTCGCGACATTGGGATCTAGGTCGCGACCAGAAAAAAAAACTGAAAAAAGAGGGAATTAGGTCGCGACATCAATTTATTGGTCATGACCACATTGGGGTCGCGACAAAATTTCGATGGTCATGACGAAATTGTCTAAAATCACGATAAATTGAGGTTTAAACCTTCTAAATTGGGGGTCGCAACTTTAAATGGACATTTAGTATAGTAATTAGTGTTGTAACTTAAGCATTAATGTTGCAACATTCCATAAGACAATGATGTCATTGAGCCCATCATTCATAAAGACTGAACTTGAAGAGCCAATTTTGTCCAGAACTCCAATTCAGTTACCTCTTCATCCAACTTTCCATTCTCCTTCTCACTTCGACTACCAAAACCCTAAAACCATAGCCAAATTCCAAATTCTCACCCATGGCAGATAACCAAATCCCTGTTCCGGATCTTAACAAATTATTAGATGAGCTTATGAGTGAACATTGCCTAGGAGTAGAGGAGGTTCACTTAAAACCTCAGTCCAAGACTATGATGAATGCGAGGCCCAGAAAAATGGCAGGGAGGGACGATTGAGGGGAAGAAAGGGCCCTTGGAACGAGAGGGTGGCGAACAAATTTGAAGAGGAGAATCGGGAAAGAGAGCCAGACTTTATCTCTGGAAGCTAAGGATATGCTGAATTTAAAGGTGTTGGGTGACCAGGGGCTTAGATACGTAGAAGAGGTTTTGGGAAACTAATCTCCCATTTTTATGAGATTATAGAAAAGAGAGGTTGGGAGAGCTTCTGTGTACACGTGGCGCCTAGATTCTCTGCTCTAGCAAGGGAATTCTACGCAAATATGGTGGGGATGAGAGAAGACACCGTTTACGTGCGAGGAGTCTGGGTACCCTTTGGGCGCAAAGAATCAACGAGTGCTGGTAAGGAACTCAACCGACTCCAAATTTAAGAAATTGGTGAAAACCGGATCGTAGAAGATCATAGACCTCACGGTAGCACGGGCGGGAAGTAGAATGAGGGAAGAACCCTCTTTACACTATCAATGGAAGCTCCCTCATTTGAGAAGCTAAGGTTTGGTTCTACTTCCTCTCTTCGATGAATCCTCCCCTGACTAAACATCTACGTGCGGTGAGAGAGTAGGGGTAATCATTCTATATATGCCCTTTGAAGGGCTATAAAATGAATGTTGGGGGTTTAATGGGGGTCGATCGAGAGGATACCATGAAGCGACAAGAGGGTGATCCCTCGCTTTAACAACAATCGGCCAGACTATGCATCTTAGCTGGGGTGAAAGGATCATGGGATGAAGAAGAAACTGTCCCAGTATCTCTCGACCCTTATCGGGGTGACAAGGGAACCCCGAAATAAAAAGCAACAAAAGGATGGTAAGTAGAAGCAGAGCCTGTTGAGGATTATGATCACAGAGAAATGGAAGCTATCCCATAGCAAATTCCTCCAGCATAAGAGGAAGAGATGCCTTTCAGAATGAGCCCATTGAGCCATTCCTATCCTGATATGACATATAATTTCCCTGAGCCAGCAGAAAGCTCCAGAAGAGGAGAAGGGAACACATAAATCATGGAAATGCTCAGATTAATAAAGAAGGACATGGAAGAAAGGGGCTTGAGATAGAAGCAATGACAATTCAGGAAAGAGCTCTTAGAAGAATTTGAATTTAGGAGGAAAGAACAATTATTTGAAGCGAGACTCTAAAACGAAAGAGAGGAAGAATGGAAGAAGAGATGAACATAAGAGAAAGGAAATGGGAGAAAAGATGAAAGCAGTTTGGAAGCCTTCTGTAATAGGTTTAGAAGAGAGATGAAGAGATAACTGCAATTTGAAGAAAATAGAAAGGCTGAGATGGAGGGTAACACATAAAAAGATTCAAGCCTTCAAGTACCTGTATAAGGAGCAATTCAAGGAGTATGAGAAATTAATGAAGGATAGAGATAAAGAGCTAGAAGACAATAATGTTTATAGAAGAAAAATCTGGCATGAGAGTTTAGATTTGATCAACAAAAATTTATCAAACATGCTGGGTTGTATTTCTGAGCTGGAAAAAACAGTGAATTAGATGGGCTTGAAACAAGACACCTTGATCAAATTTGTGGATTTAACAAATGATTTAATCTCCACTAACAGGTGAAGACCCACACCCTCACGAAAGAAAAGACTAGATATGATTTTCCCCGATTTTCCCATTGCTTAGTAAGTAGCTTTGACTTAGATCCTCCCCAGCATACCAAAAATCTTATTAAGAGGAGGAGTGAGATAGCACAATTATACTTTTCTTTTCCTCAACTGTGCTCCTTCATAATCATGAATATAAATTTAGAAAGGTTCATTGAAATGTCTTGCTGTGATGTGGTTATGAATTGATGAATTGTGTTGTTGCTTTCAATAATGATGCAATTAGAACTTATATATTGTTGAAATGCTTGATTGGAATCTAATTTCTGAATAAGTAATTTGCTTTGGATGCATGGATCTGATTAAGTGAATTGTGTTGTTGGTGTCTTTCATTGTTTGTCTGCAAGAAATTACCTATGTAATCAAGCCTTATCAGTACAATGACACAATGACCACTGTTTAAATCCAGAACAACAATATAGGAGAAATAAGAATAGGCTCTAGTGAAATGAAATAAGAAGTTGCAATTTTAGTTTGAATCAGGTTTAAATTGCAAATTTTGGAAAAGTTACACAATTGAAAGAACAAATAAGATGATTGAAGTTGTGTGTATAGACAGTGAGTCAGTACAAATCTTGGAAAAACAATGCACATGGTTAAGAAAATTCTTAAAACTTTGAAAGGGATTAGGAACATCTTCTGGGGTGATTCACAATCTAGGGTACAAGGTCCTAGAATTTGTTAGATTATTGGTCAAGGCGAAATTTTAGGTAAAAACAACTATCAGGAAGTGATAGAGGCCATCTTTGGAAGTTTGAACCTTTTCAAACCTACCCTCATTATATGCAAGGGCATACACTCTAGTTCCACACTTTGAGCGAAAATGCCCAGTTTCTTCAAATAACGACATTTGAGAAACACAAATCCCTCCCTTGATAAATCCTGCTGACAGAGCTAAAATTACTCAGTTTTCAGAAAAAGAATGTTTATTATGCAAAAAGGAACAAGTTTGGGGGAATATATTTCTTTTAGATTACAAGGATGGATGAGGAAAAATAAATTGAAGAACTAGAGAAAAAGAAGATGAAGTTGAAAAAGGAATAAGTTTTGTCTTGTGGCCCATCCCTCTTGAACAATTAAGCTCTTAGGGGTGTTTCTACACCTAGTACCCTAATGTCAATTGTTATGGGAATTGCTAGCCAAAGTTCTAGAATGATAAAAAGCTGAAAGAGCCAAAGAAACATTGCGGTATTCCCGATTCTTTGAAAATAAAGAGAAATGAAAGAGTTCCGAGTAAAAGGGAACTAAGGCGATAAGTTAAGGAGTGGTAACCAAAGGAGCCACAACATAAAAGATGATGTACAAAGCCAATTTTGAGGGAGTTACATTACAAGGAAGGAAAATAATGAAAGATGAAGGCCAGTATACATAAAGGAAAAGTAAAATCTGGGTAATTTGCAGCCTAAAATTTCCAATTATCACCAGTGCAAGCCTAACATTTATAAGCCTAAAGACCTCTTTGATCTTGAAGGTGGAATTTACCTACATTAGTGGAGATCAATATGAAAAACAAGCCTATGGGACTTTTGACTAGTGTTCTAAGGAAGTCCCCCAGAAGATTAACTAATTCGACAAAGATGAAAAGAAAAGAAGACCTACACACACTCAGAAAAAGATCTATTAAGCGGCAGGCTGACTTTCATGCGGTATTCATCGATTTATTTGTAATAGAGGTTGAAAACATTCCTTTTCTCGATTGAAAACTAAAGTTTGAAATAATCTTTGTAATCTTCTTATTATTCAAGTCAAAGGGGTGGAATAAGAAGAAAGATTGTGTATTAGAACAAAAAAATGTCCTTGAAATAAAAATTAAATTGTTTGAAATAAACAAATCTTCTTTTCTTTGTTTGGGGACCAGCAAAATTTTAAGTTTTGGGGAATTTGATGAGTAAAAAACTCATTGAATTTTTAGTCCATTTTTCTGATTGTTCTTTCAATGTAATTACTTGTTTTTATGCAGAAATATGTACTATTTATCAAATTTATATTTTGCAGAAATTATTGGCATAAATGAAATTTCCAGCAAGGATCAGAAGTGAAAACAGTTCAATGGCCAGGTGAGGTCGCGACAAAGAGATCGGTCGCGACGATCATACTATCTTTAAATGAAGGCTGTTGCGACGGAGGAGGATTCTTTGAGACGAAAAAAGGGCTACAAGGTCGCAACAGAAAATGGATGTCGCAACCAGGAAGGAATGTTGAAAGGACTTACAAGGTCCTCTTAAGCGGTCGAGGTTGCGACGACGAAGTTGGAGACTCCCGATCAAGGTCGCGGCGGATATTTATATCGCAACTACATTTAAGCAAGCGGGACGAGCATAGATAAGAAAAGCCACCCTTCGTATGTGGAAGCAGTTTCGAGTCGCGTATGAAGACATAATTGGTAGCAAAAAAATTGATTTTGCGACCAAAATGTGTTTGAGGACACCCGATCTAGGGCGCGACTGGAATTCATGTCCACGACAATAACAATGGTATGCGAGTTTGAATGTTGTATTTAAGAAGTGAGGTTGTGACAGGATGGGAAGAATTGATGTCGTGACATGCTTTTAAGGTCGCGACATAAATTTCAGCAAGGAAAGAAACGATTAGGTCTCAACCTAATGTCCACGTCGCGACAAAATAATGAACAGACAAACAGTTTAAGTCGCAACATGAAAGAGAAGTTGTTACCAAGAAGCAAGGAGGATGACAACATAAATTAGGTCACGACATGATTTTGAGGTCGCGACACAGAATTGCAGTAGAAGCAGAGAGAGTGAGGTTGCGACATCGAATTGAGGTCGCTACACTAATTCCTAGAAACAAGAAAAAGGAGGTCGCAACCAGAATTTTGAGTGATTACAACTAATATGGTCACGACAAAGAATTCATGTCACGACCACTAATCAAATGCAACTGAAAGAAACGTATCCTGACAAAAAACATCGGTCGCGACTCAACAATTGCGAAACGAAATGAAGGGGCGTCGCGACCGACCTTCACGGGAGTCCACGACGGACTTAACATGTAGACGAGGATTTCATGTCGCGACCAGCTCGCAAGTCGCGATGATCTCATGACTGGGCCATTTATTTTAGACAAATCCACCTGGAGCCTTGGAATCAGGCCCAATTTATGAAGATTATAAATAGGTATACACATTTTTAGTAAAGTAGCTTCCGTTTTTTTCTGAAACCCATTGTCTAGGAAGGAGGAGGAGGAAGACTCCTTTGTATATTTTAGAATATATATTTTTTCTTTCTTTTCTTTCAATTCTTTGGATTTGAACCAGCGATGCATTAGAATGTTGAAGTGATGATATTTCAATTTCTTTACAATTTCTTTGCTGAGTTTAAGTAAATCTAGACTAATTAAAGGTCGTTTCTTCCAGGTTGTACAAGCTGCCGATTAGATTATGGTGATCGGAGTGCTCCATTGTCTATTGTAATGCAGTTTTGAGAAGCGCAGCTTCCACTATTTTGAATTTATTGTTAGTTACAATCTTTTCTGCATAAATTACAAGGAAGTATCTGGAATATGGGAGAGATTTATTTGATTGATGTGTTCTTCATGTAATTGTTCCCAATAGTAGTTTCGAATACCCTTCCAAGGATTGTATCACCTTTCTGATTTCAGGGAGGCATACGAGTGGCGTAGAGATGGAGATTCTGAGGTAGGAACATTCGATTTGTGGGTATGTTGAATTAATTGTTGAACCAACTAATGGGCTCTGAGAGTTCACTTCAATGAATTCCCAACTCACTCGTAGTTGATGTTGAGTGGGGATCATTTATCAATTTAAATAATCAGAGATTTCACTTTAATCTGTTGGAAAACTCCTGATCCTGTGTTAGCTGAGATCTAATCAAGGGAAGGGAAATATTCACTAGATTTCAAGGTTGAGTCATCAATCAGGTTGTAGGAGTCTTGCAACAACCCTGACTTGGGAAGTAAGAAATCTGCAGTCTCAAGAAATGGGTATGAAGTATTGAGAAAGAAAAAATACCCAGATCTTGTGAAGAGTGTGCAAAATACAAGTAGCTGGTTAGATCCCTGTCTTCGAGAGAAACAAGGATTGTTAATTGGTGAAATAAGAGGAGAAATCCAAACTGCATTATTAGGCATCTTTAGTGAATCTACTGATCTAGGATAGAGTTTAAAATAGGATACAAATGCATAAATTAGTTGTTTCCCATGAGTATTTTCTTGTTAGTGTTCATTTCTACAAAGAATTGATTCGATTGACTCATTATAGTTAATATAATTTCATAGGCTTATTTTTTAAATATCTAAGTTTGTAGATGTTTCTCTTTGGGAATGATTGTGTATTTAAAGTTTGATAAAATTTATCATTGAGATCGGATAGTATGGATCTTGAGTAGGTGGGAGTAGGCTGATTTGAGAATCAGTCAATCTGTGGGAATGATATACGGACTTACACGAATTTTACTATGAATGACTGTGCACTTGCAGTGTCATAGACTAAACCCATTATTAATTTTAGAACATAAAATCAATTTTATTCATTATCAAACAACTCTGATGACGGCCTTATACGGGGAGAATTGTAAGGCTCCTGTATAAGTATTATATTGAGTGGTTTAGTTTATACTCTCACGGACAAACAACTATGAACCAATAAAGCACATTCCACAGTAGATGATTTGATCTTCTATGTATGGTCGAGACTCTATACACGAATCATCTACACTGTAGGAATAAAGACACACATGCATGATAATGTTTATATGCAAACATAGCTAATGTAGATTCTCATTGAAATGAAAAAAAAATAATCTGTAAAATAAATAAACTTCCATAACAATAAAATGGCTTTAGTATATACATAAGCCTAACGATCTCCTTAGACTCAAAGCCTTGATGCCACATCTCACTCGGAGTTCCTTTACATGCCTATCAAAAGTCTTGGTTAGTGGCTCTTTGTAAAAGGATGCAATCGGGTTAATCTGCGATGCTATCTTAGTCACCACTACATCTCCTCTTTGCACAATATCTCTAATCAGATGATATTTGCGCTCAACGTGTTTTCCCTTCTTATGGGTTCTAGGTTCCTTTGAGTTAGTAAAGTTGCTCCACTATTATCACGAGTAAAGTGCTTGTAAGCAATTACGTGGAAGGAACCACTCCTGAATCAAGCGGGGAAGTTTCTTAGCGAGTTGCCTCTTAGGCGCCTTTAAGGTTACCACGTATTCAGCCTCCATTTATTGGAATCGGCAATGCAGATTATTTAGCTACTCCTCCAGCTTATGAAACCATCCCTAGGAGTAAACACATAACCCAGTGTAGACTTTGGAATCTTTATGTAATTTGGAAGTCTAAGTACGCTCTCTTCGTTACTAATTTGTCTGCTGGTAAACTAACATATAATCTCTAGTCCTTTTCAAGTACTTGATTATATGTTTTACCGTTATCCAATGTTCTTGCCCAGGGTTAGACTAATATCTACTAACCATGCCAGCGTGGCCAAGTGTCGGGTCACGAGTAGAAGCATTGCATATAAGGGCACCCTGTGCGGATGCATAAGAGGCCTTTCATCTTCTCTATCTCATCAGGTGTTTTGGGACACTGATCCTTGGATAGAGTGACTCCATGTCTAAAAGGATGAAAACCTTTCTTGGAATCCTAGGCTAAAACAACTAGAATCTTATCAATATAAGTAGTTTGTGATAAGCCCAACATTCTTTACTTGCGATCCCGCAGAAGCTTAATCCCAAGTATGTGACTAGCTTCTCCCAAGTCTTTCATATCAAACTAACTGGATAACCATACCTTAATTGAAGATAATACCCCCACATCGTTACCAATGAGCAAGATGTCATCCACATATAGCACTAAGAACACCACCACACTTCCATCACACTTTTTGTACACACAGGACTCATCAGGACATTGATCAAAACCATAAGATTTAATGGCTTGATCAAAGCGAGTATTCCAAGATCTAGATGCTTGCTTAAGTCCATAAATGGATCTCTTAAGTTTGCACAACATGTGTTCTTGGCCCTTTTCTATGAAACCATCTGGTTGCATCATATAGATGCACTCCTCAAGATGCCCATTCAGAAATGCAGTCTTTATGTCCATTTGCCAAATTTCATAGTTGAAATGAGCTGCAATGGATAAGAGAATCTGGATAGACTTAAGCATGGCTACTGGCGAAAAAGTTTCCTCATAATCGATCCCTTCTTTTTTAGTAAACCCTTTTGCTACAAGCCTAGCCTTAAAAGTTTCAACCTTACCGTCTGCTCCTCTCTTTTTCTTATAGATCCATTAACATCCGATGGGATTTATCCCTTTAGGTGGTTCCATAAGATCCCAGACTTGATTAGAGTACATGGACTGCATCTTAGATTTCATAGTCTTTTGCCAAAGTTCTGCATCTTTATCCTTAAGTGCTTCATCATAGTTATAGGGATCAGTATCTAGCTCATCAGGGATCCTGTCAAAAGACTCTCCCAAGAGTGTATACCACAAAGGTTGATGAATAACCTTCCCACTATGACAAGACACTCCCTGTGGCTATGCACTATTAGTGGTACGCTATGCAAATGCTGATTCTTGTAAACCATCATGGTCATGCTCCTCTGGTTGTCTGGCCAGGCATGATGGTAGGACGCAGGTTCGACATCGACCTGGCGATCTCAACAATCCTCCCACTACGATGAGGCAATGGGATGTCGAGAACACTTTCTTGTGGTGTTTCCTCTTGCACTATGGGTATTTAAGAAGTTTGGGTTGGTCTATCTCCTCTCAATTCTTCTAGAACAATTCTACTTCTAGAGCATGGTTCATTACATAGTTCTCTTCCAAGAGTAGGTCATTGGTGTTAATAATGACATACGATCCTTTGGACTATAGAACAAACCACCTTTGGTTCCTCTGGATGCCACACAGAAACAAACTTACGTTCTTAGTTCCCGACTTATGCATTTTCCTTTCGGCACATGTCTTGGGCAACCTAAGAAGCGAATGTGTTTGGTAGGCTTGCGCCACGTCGGTCGGTGCGTGGTAAGTCTTGACTTAGATGGTACCAAGTTTAGAATGTAAGTTGTTGTTTCTAATGCATATCCCCAGAAGGAATTAGGTAAATCTGAATAACTCATCATTGATCTCACCATGTCCATAAGAGTCTTATTCCTTCTTTCTGCTACACCATTATATTGTGGTACACCAGGTGCAAACAATTGGGATGTAATCCCTTATTCTGACAAGTAGTCCCTAAACTCTCCCAAGAGGTACTCGCCACCACGATCAAATCGTAATGTCTTGAGACATTTATTGAGACGCTTCTGGTTCCATGCTATAGTCTTTGAATTTCTGAGAAGCCGGACTCTGGCGCATCAAATAAATATACCCATACCTTGAGTAATCATCAATGAAGGTGATGAAATACTCAAAGCCACCTCTAACCTGGATAGTCATGGGTCCACATCAATCAGAGTGAACCAATTCTAGTTGCTCTTTGGCCTTATAACCTTTAGCCGTGAAAGGTCATCTAGTAATTTTTCCTTCTAAAGCGGGACTCTAGAGCGGGAGTGCCTCAATTCAAATGAACACAGGGTCCATTACAGACCAATCTTGAGATGCATTTTAGATTTATATGACCTAGGCGTAGAGTGCAAATATATGTTTGGTTCATTTGGGAAGGTTCCTTTATTTACATGGAAAAACATTAGTGTTATTCAATTCATTTTGTTATAGTCTTCGGAGGCAGAGTTAATAGCCATAAAGATTATCCATAATGCACCATGGATAAATCTTTTATTCAACTTGACAATAACATAATCATTAAACAAAACCGAATATCCATTCTTAACCAAACTAGAAACTTAAATCAAATTCCTTCTAATGGAAGGTACATAAAGACAATCCTTTAAAAATAAATATCTGTCTCTACCAAAATTAAGATAGTAATCTCCCTCTTGTAATGCTTCTACTTTCATAGCATTGCCCATGAAGATAAATCTCCCATCACTAATTTGCACAGTTTCTGGAACCCCCACAAAAGAATTGCAAACCTGATTAGTGGCTCCCATTATCTACCTGAGTGCTAGGTAGATAACCTTAGCTAAGCATGTCTCAACCACTAGTGAATAAGACTTACCTTGCTTGTTCACTTTGTTGAGATAGACTAGACACTTCTTCTTCCAATGCCCTGACTGCTTGTAGTGAAAATACTTGCCCTTAGGCTTTTTCACTCCTCCTTGTGGTCCAGGGTATTTGCTGAGGAACATGAACTTGTACAGACCTTTCTTCTTCTTATTGCCTTTTGGCTTAGAAGAAGAACCTCTTTCAGTGACAAGAATAGTAGATGGCTTCTTGATAAGGCCCTCAGCTGATACCAGTTCTTTAAGAAATTATGCCAAAGTCCATTGAGGTTTATTCATATTATAATTCGCAGAAAAAACATATGAATGCGCTGATGGCGGAGAATGATATCGACTTGGGATTCCCTGTCAATTTCAGCTCCAAGGATTTGTAGTTCATTCAGAAGACCGATCATCTTCAAAACATGATCCCTTACTGGGGTAGTTTCAACCATAGATGTGTTCATCAGATTTTCATAGCCTTCCGCCTAGTAGAACGAGTCTAATCCCCAAACATTTCTTGAGGCTCATCATCATATCATAGGTTGTGGGCATAGACTGATGCTGATGTTGCAGAATATTTGACATAGAAGCCAAAATATAACACGGCGACATCTCATCAACCTTAACCCACTTCTCATAAGGCTTGGCTTCCTGTTCGGTCGCCCCTTCATGAGGTTTAGGTGGGCAAAGGTCTGTGAACACAAACTTATAGTCCTCAGCAATCAAAACAATATCCAGGTTTCTTTTCCAATCATTATAATTAGTTCCATTAAGTTTATTTTCTTTGAGAATGGCGCGAGTGGTTAACCATAATATCTAAACTTGAGAATCACAATTTAAAAATTATAAAAAGCATATTAACTTTGAATTCCATTTTAAATATTGGTTCCCTCTACCAATTTTTAAATGAATCTGCCAGTAGCCTGATACACAGTGAATAGCATGCCTCGATGGGAGGACGTCTACTATCCAACATTTGTTCAAACAAGAAAATTCCTATTAATCTTGTTATCTAAACCATGATCCAGGTACCAAACAAAACTAAATAGATGACTTAGCTTTAATTCCTATAAATAATAGCGGTGACTCGGATGGAGGATACTATTATTTATAATAGCTAAGTGCTGCTCTGCATCACTTAATTCTAGATACATTATTCCATAATGAATCCCTCATATGGAGAAGTGATTCATTAATAATTAGTAGAATTATTCCTTAGGAAGTTGTACTTAGTGAGTCTGCTAATCAATTGAGTAGATGGGGAGGAAGGTACGAGACCAACACACTAATTAATTTGTATCACTTACAAACTAGCGATAGAGACCATGGGATTTAGACTTATTCCCTGTTGCTGAGTTACTTGGAAAGAATGAGGGTTTAATATATATGTTTAATTCTAAATAAATTAAAATTTACAATTGAAACTAATAAATTCCAATTCCCTTTGAAAATGATTTATATTAAAACATGGGAATTAATTTTAATCTCTTGTTCCATATTTATTATCCAAAATTGTGATTTTTAATCTAGATAATTAAACATAAATCCATAATAACCATTATCCATGTTAGCACTTAATTAACAAATTAAAAGATACCAATCAAGATGAATAATCATAAAAAAAGATAAAAGCCCGGCTATTGTAGTCATTCTCGACTCTTAGAAGCATCGAAATTACAGCTTCCGCAGCGATGAATGTGAACGCCCATTTGGAAGTCGAGGTTTGAAAGCGCGCTAACCCGAAAATAGTAACTTCTGCATCGCTAGTTTCGAAGCGACGCCACAACCTAATATGTGTCGTCATGTTAGCATACTATAGGGTTTGTGCCTGAAACGACAGCATCACCATGAACTCCTCCCACAGAAACAACAACAGGAATCTGAGGAGAACCTATACCTCCATCGAGAGTTCACAAGTACTACAAATTTATTTACATAGATCTACGTCTCATTAGAGTACCAAAAAAAACTAGATTGAAAAATAAAATAGCAATAACAATTATACAAACTAGTGTGATAAAAAAAACGTCACACAAAACTGCAAATTTAATAAACCCATATTAAATAAACATTCATCCACACATAAAATCATACATTCATGTGACCATAATAGCTAGGACAAAATGCTGCAAAACAGAGGTTAGCACACCCTACGTTCTATCCATGGCATATGTGCATTCCTATATTCGGATTAAAACTGGGTTAATTTATACGCAGTATCACAACCTGGCTCTGATACCAATTGTTAGGGTTTGGAATTCCCCGTGAACATGTGATAGTGCGTACATATTACACAAAAAACCAATCCGAATAAAGCTACGAGGATACAGTTCGAATCCATACCTAGAGATCTATATGGATTGATCTCAATAAAAAATTGTTAAGTGAGCGATTGTTCGACCCTCAGAGCCTTCTCTAGTATTCCCCGATGCGGAATGAGAAGAGGGAGTGGCTCTCTTCGTGCTCTCCTTTGGACGGCTGCCTCTATGTTTTTTTTTTTTTAAATCACTAATATGATTTATTTTTTTTCTCTCTTTAGAGGCTGCCCAACATGGCATATAAATAGACTATGGTAGGGACCTAAAGGCAAATAAGATTTCGGGCTCCCAATGTAAATATATGAACTTATTTACATTAATTATAATTCACTCCACTAAAGAATCAATTGCACTCCCTCACTTATTCGAAAGTATAATTCGAGCCCTTTGTTATTAAATACTTATTAATCTCCCCACGTTAAGGTGCAGAATGCAGGTGATGAAATTAAATTCTTGACAAGTTTATTTAATCAACATCGATAATCTGTAAGTTATTCCACTTAACTTATGTGATATGTCGGATTAACAATCCACCTATAGGGTTTAACATAATCAAAACTTATAAGTATCCTCGAGGGTATCATCAATCGATTAACGGGACGTGGATTCCGTTAATAATTAATATTTACTATATAATTAATGCAGTTATCCAACTCACTAAGATTATTGATCTATAAAGATCTCACTCTTTATGAATCAAAATAATCAACAATAAATGCACGTGTCTATTAATTATCTCGAGATTAAGAGTAATAGTATTCATAATTACCATGAGGTATTAATTATTTTATGTGTGTATAAAATAATTACACAGTGGTCTAGATTCGATACACCACGAGTGTACTAGCCTGTGAGAAGTTGGGCTAGTCGTTATAGTGGTAAAGCAGGACCTACTGAAGTCTTGTGCTATAATCTTACCAATGGTGTGTCAATTCACATTTAAAAATTTGTGAACCCGATAGCTTATATTCGAGACGATGATTTGATCTTCGAAAATAAGCCGAACTCTACACACCAAATCATTTACTACTTCATAGAATAAAGACACATGCATGATATTTAAATGCAAACATAACTCATGTAGATTCTCATTGAAATGAAATAACATAATTTTATTAAAATAAAATAAACATCCATAACAATAAAATGGCTTTTGGTATATATAGCCCTAACAATAACAATACATCATACTAGTGACCCATTCACTTAATGAGAGTTATGAGTTGAAGACCTTAGCCAAAAGATGATTTGCAAGGTAATCAACTCTTTATGACCTATCACTATTTTTTAATTATATGATGAAAAGCTGATTAAGTTTTTACCCACTAGTATTAAACTTCTTTATGTTTCAACACTTTTATTTATATGTTATATATATATATATATATATATAACTTATTAATTATGTGATTGTAGTTCGGATCAACGAAAAAAACTATGATCTATTATGTTTATAAATTATAATTCATCCTAGCGGAAGGATTATTTTAATATATATTTGGAATAATATGATTTAGATCAACGAAAAAACTATGATTCCTCATGTTTATGAATTATAATTCATCTCAATTGAAGAATTATAATAATGTATATTCTTGGAATTATGTGATTGTAGTTTAGACCAACGAAATAAGTATGATCTCTTATGTTTATGATTAATGAGATATCTAACTTTTTTTTTCTATGGTTAGATTCTTATCAAGTGTGGTGTTAAATATTTTCATAGCAATAAAATATTTTTCCCTTTGAATCACATTCCATTTTGCAACAATGAATCATACTGTTATTGTTGGTTACTTATCTAGTATTGAACTGTTAAGTGAGACAAACTTTGAAAAATGGAATGAAGAAATTATAATTGTTCTTGAATGTAAGGATTTAGCCTATGACTTAAGAGAGTCTAAACCCCCAAAGCTTACTTTTGAAAGTATGAATGAACTAAAAGATCTATATAAAAAGTGAGAGAGCTTTAATCGAATGAGTTTAATGATTATGAAATGTTCAACCACTCCTACAATCCGTAGAGCAATTTTGGATTCGGATATTATATATTTGGATATAAGGGAACGAGTTCAAAAGAGAGTTGCATCAATTAAACATATTGAGAACAAACTCAGGTTGGCAAATCTTTTGACAAAACGTCTTCCACCAAAGCTTTTATGAATTATGTTCTCCGCATGGACTTGGTGGCATGTTGATTAGTTTTAGACTAATTAAGTGTAGTGTTTGTGATCACATAATGAAAAGAAAGTTCTTGATATTGATGTTTATTATGTTATTTTTAGACATTGATCATGTGCACAATCCATATGTTTAAAAGTTGAAGGGACCATTATGTGAATAGATTGAATATGTTATAAAATCCATTAATTTATGTTAATGACGGTTCTAATATTATAATCCTTGAAGAATATTGGGTCTTTGTGTGATCCTTTATTCCAATAGTTTGGTATTAGTGATTCCATTAAATGTTAACTTTACTTAAGGGATGTCAATTTGAGAAATTATCATGGCCATAATATGTTTGATATTACAAATGTGATCATATTGGCAAAGTGGGAGATTGTTAGCTAATCCTATAATGTGTAATCATATATGATAATATTGTGCAATACATCCAAAATCTTATGTGATATATTATGCATGGGAGTTAGTATTTTTTAAGAATATAGTATTACAATTTTGTAACTCCATCATTATGTGATTTAATATTGCCTAATGTATTTGATTAATGAAAGAATGAATACATAACTTATGTAATTTATTTACGTTGAAGGTTACTACCTACCATTATCCATTATTTGACATAATGGGTGATAAATAATGTGTGTAACTCTTATATGGTTGGGAGATAATAAGCTTTCTTTTTCTTTTTATAAAGGTTAAAGTCTCAAGTTACACTCTCATGTTGCTTATGTCTTATGGTTGTTTTACTTATAACAACACATCACATTAAGTAACCCATCAATAATGAGTTATAGGTTGAAGACTTTAACCAAGAATGATCTTGGATAATCAACTCACTTTTGAAGTATTGTCTCTCACAGAATAAGATAAGGATTTGATCATTCATTAATCTCTTCTTAAAGTTTTGTAGCTATTATGTTTATGTATCTAAATTGGTTTTAAAATAAATTACTTTTGCATAAAGTTTAAGCTAATATACATAATTGCATGGGATCTCCTTATTGAGTATGAACAATAGCAAAAGGTCAAAACAAACATGCATGGGATTCTCAATGTGTTGTATTACAGCCACTCATCACGGATAATTTTGAAGAAACATGGGTCTACTAACCTTATGCCAACTGCAATCTTCCAAATGTTCCGACAAAGTAATATTGCTTACCAAATTTTAAATTAATAAAAATATTGGGTTTTATTTTATTAAATTAATTTTAATAAAATTTTGGTTTTTGCTCTTTTTTACTCACCACTTGTAATTATTTTTTATTTTTTACTTAAAACGATTTGTTTCCAGACTTTAGGTTGTTTATTTTTTTTTACTTTTTCGTAATTATTTTTTACTCATTAAAAAAATACAAAGGGCCTTTGTTGGTTAAATGTTTTTAAAATTGTTTTTAAAACGATTTTTATATGGTTAAAATGATGTTAAAAAATTGTTAACATTTATATGGATTTAGTTTTTTCAATATTCTTCGTATTTTTCAGAACCAAAAAAAAAAAACAATGAGACCAAATGTATTATACACGTTTTCCTTATTCTAATTGTTTTTTAAAGCAAAAAATAATTTTTAAAAACTGTAACCAAACAGACCCAAAATATTTTTTAAATAGAAAGATTAATATAGGTTTGTTGTATTAGAGTATATTTAGGGTTTCCTTTTATTGACTTTATGTTATTACTATTTTGTCCTTATATATATATACCTAAACTCTTTCAATAATATATAAGTCTCTTTCATAATATGGTATCAGAGCAACAAGCTTAACAACAACAAAATTAAACCCTAACCCTAGTCACCGTCGCCGTCCATCATTATCCGATGATCACATGCTTTTGGGCATTCTACTTATGCCATTCCCGAACTCCTTCACGAGATAGCAGATGTTCTTCTTCACGCGGCTTCTTCGTTAGCCCTTATTCTTGCACGATTGTCATTCTTTTCAATGGCCAAAGAATCTTCTTCCACCATTGTCGTCGTGCCTCATCGTCGTCAGGCGATGTGTGAATGGGACGTCGTCTTTGGAATTTAATTGTTTTGATGTCAGTAACTCGAGCACTTCTAAAGTCAACGCCTGATTATTAAAACGATGGCTCCCGATTCATGTCTCCAGGTTAGTATGATTTACTTGGCCGTCGACGGCTCATAGTCATGTCCTCAGAAGCGATGATAACTCTACCTAATCACAGAATCCTCCCCAGTCCGGACCATATTCTGCAGCTGGGAATGAGACCAATTGCTTCTTAATGCAATTGTTAGGTCTATTTATGCCACCCTAGTGCTGTTTATCTCTTCCTCCACCACTTCTTGTGCTACATGGACTACTCTCGAACAGATGTATGCCTCACCTTCACGTGAACGGATCATGACCCATTGCCTGAATCTTGTCATTTCTTAACAAGGTAATCAAACTATTACCGACTATATACAAGATGTCAAACACAATATTGACTTTCTTTCCCTTATGAATGTTTCAATTGACTTTGATGAGCTCTCCATCCGTGTTTTGAACGGACTTGGCCTGGTCTACTCACACATATCCCATGCCCTACAAGCTCGAGACACTCTAGTTACTTTTAAGGAATTGTTTGAGCGACTACTTAGTTACGAGGCCCAATTGAGAATTATGGTTCCTTCAGCACTACCAGTCTCCACTTTGACCACTGCCTTAGTTACTTCAACTAGCCCTTCATCACATCGTTAGTCGCACAACCGTGGAGGAAGGAACCATAGTTGATCTCCACAGATATGGCCCCTACCTAACAAATGACCACCACCCCTTCACTGGCCTACGGCCTGACTATCTACTCCTCCATTGTCTCTACAACATCTAGCTCCATCGACCCAGCTTGGGCATAGTCGTTACCTTGGGCGCTGTCAAATTTGTGGTTTACCTGGGCACTCTACTTAGCAGTGCAGTTATCTATTCACCTCAACACTTGCATCTCTTCCACCCGCCCCTGCTCGAGCTCAGCGCTTGACTTTCATTGCACCCTATGTCCACACTGCAATCCATTACTCTAATCCTAGTAACTCTTCGGATTTAGTCGTTGATTTGAGCATCTCTCACCATGTGACTACGGATCTTGCTACCTTGGCCCTACATAAGCCATACACCGCCTCTGACAATGTTCTTAATGGTGATGGTATAAGTTTATCTATTGCGAACATTGGCTCTTTCACCCTTACCTCTCTCCCTACACCATTATTATTTACCATTGCGTTACATATGCCTGTAATGTCTAAAAACCTTATTTCGGTCTTTGCCCTTTGTGTCAATAACCTTATTAATGTCTTGTTTTTTTTACTCTTCCTTTAGGTGCAAGATCGTCACACAAGGGTCACTCTAGTTTACGGGCAGCGGTAGAGACGGTGTCTATTACTGACCAAAGTCAGTCCTCCTTCGGTCTTCTGCCTTAGTTATGTCTTCTTCAGTTCGGTCCTCATTTTCTGCTATCTCCATGCGGCATAGTCATCTAGGTTACTCGTCTTTACATATTTTTTGAAAATTTCTGTGTTCTAAATATTTATTTTCCCGAATAACATTTATGTTTCTTTTCTTGTAACTCCTGTCATATTAATAAAAGTCACAAGTTACATTTTGCTAAATCAAGCATTACCTCTTCTTCTCCTCTTGATATCATTTTTTCCGATGTTTGAACATCACCCGTTTAATCTTCTGATAGTTTTCACTACTATGTTATTTTTGTTGACCATTACACAAAATATATCCGATTTTACCCATTACGTTGAAAATAGGATGTTCATTCAACCTTTGTCGCCTTCAAGCAACTTGTTGAACACTATTTCACCACCACCATTAAAACATTTTACACAGATAATGGGGCGAATTTTTAGCCCTTTGGTTATTCCTTGCGACCCATGGTATAACCCATCTCACTACACCTGTAACACCCCAAATTATACCCTGGTAGTTTATTACATATTTAGGGTATAATATAAGTAAAATTTGCATTTTTCGGAAATTAAAGTACTAAGGTTAAAATGGTAAAATTTGACATTAAGGACCCAAAGGTCATAATTCAAGAAGATGATATGTTATTATAAGAATTTGATAAGTTGATTTGTAAACGAAAGAAAGAAGAAGGACTAAAATGCAATAAAGCAAACTTTGGGCTAAATTCCCTTAAGCCAAACATGGCCTTCTAGGATAGGAAAAATATCCCATTTTGTTGGCTTTTGGAACTAGACTACGATTGAGAGAAAACCAATTTTGGTTTGCTTGTTCTCCATTTGTTCAAGGATCAGGTCTGATTCAAGTAAGAAGAAAAGAAGAAAATGTTTAAGTTTCAAGAAATCAAGGTTAGGAAATTCACCTAACTCCCTTCTTGTCTATGTTTGGGTTAGGGAAAACCCTAACTTTCATTATAAATGTATTTTTGGGTTGTTTGAAGTTTGTTTTGAGGTTGGTTTGTTTTCGGTTGAATGATTTCTAGTAATGTGGCTGTTCCATTTTGTTTTACACTCGACACCCTAAGCCTAGGCGTGGGAGTGCATGCCTAGGCGTAGGTGTACGCCTGGGCTTGAAGCTGCCTAGGCTAAGGTCCACATGCCTAGGGACACAAGACCCACTCCGAAAGTTTCGTGCGCTGGCGTCGCACCTCCTACGCTGGCGAACCTGTATGCCTAAAGCGTAGCATTACTTCCCCAATTCAGGTTTGTTATTTATTCGGATAATTCTAGAATCCGTTACTCTTTTGTTTGGACTTTCAATGGAAGATAATTAGGCATAAAATTTGATTAATTGAGGATCCTATTAAGTGAATGAAAGGTTTCATACAAGTATAAAAGTTATATGAAAAATGCTTTGTACCTCGGCGATTCTGTCGTTGAGTAGACATTATTTCTCGCCCCTTTTTTTGCTAATGTACTTAAGAATAATATAACAAGCTCAGTAATATATATAATTGTATGCCTGTAAGAGATCGGATAGTGAATGAATAGGCACGTCTGTTTAGTACAACAACACTCCTGCATTGTGCTACGACACCTCTGTTACGTGGGTAGGCACGTCTCGGTTGATCATCTGGAGTACCTTTGGAGTGCATATTGTCTTCGCGTCCCGCCTTTCGTCGTTTATTCTTGAATTACATCTGACGAGCATTTATATGATAAGAATATGAATAATTAACAATAAGAAAGCATAAGAAATTAGTTATGTTCTGTAATGTATCTATGGATACCTTCTGTACAAGATCTCTGTTATGAACTCCTACGGGAGATATGAAAATTCCGATATAAGAATCATGTTATATGAAAACTCTGTTATACTTAAACTCTGACATATGCATTATGTTATATGTATCCACCCATAATTGTGGACCATGGCGTCAATTATTATACGATATCTGTTTACATTAAGCTATAAACAGCAAGGGTGTTTCATCCCAGTGTAAGTCTTTGAAGAGGACATCAGGGCCTCCACTTTATTATACTTGAGGTCGACCACAATGATAAGAGTCCACCTGATGTAGGTTTTGAGTTTTTTTTTTTTTGGTTTTGTAATGGAAATGTAAAATTTTGTAATAATAGAACTTGTGTAAGTACAAGTAAATGGGATTCAGGAACATGTGTACAAAACATTTTAAACACCACTAGGGTGGTAGTTTTACATGTTATATTATGATATATGGATTTGTTTATGGAAATGGAAATGGAATTTTGATGTCGGAAAAGTAGGTTAAGGAGTGCCAGGTCGATGTTGTGCCTCTCTTCGCGAGGGGCGGGGTAGGGCGGCAACACCTCACACTTCAAAGACATAATGCGTTATTTTGAGCAGGCATCGGCATATTGTCGAAATGGGTCCCGCACTCTCACCATGGGCATCCATCCTGTTTTGGCTTTATGCATTTGCTCACGACTATCTATTTAATAGAATGCCTAAAGTTGGTCTTTCTCTTAGTTCCTCTTTTGAAAAGTTATTCAATAAAGCTCTGACCCATCGAACTCCACATCTTGATTTGTTTATGTTTTCCCCAGTTGCGTCCATTTTCCCATAAACTAGATCGAAATCTGTCCTTGTGTCTTTCTTGGTTACTCCCTCACTCATAATGCCTTTCTCTGTTATGACCCTACCCTCAAAAAAATCTTTGTGCCCCGTCATGTCAAGTTTGTGGAAAATGTATTCTCGTTCGCGTCTCTCTCTAACTCTACCACACTTGTAATGAACCTGAGCTACACTCCGCTTCATCGTTCACCTGTCATTTCTCGAGCTCCACTTTCCCTTCCTACCCTCTGGTCGACCTCCCACCGAGTCCTCTCGTCGTTGCATCTCCCTTGCCCGTATCGACCTCCCACTCGAGACTACTGCGCTCATCACCATCCCCAGCCCCATCCTCCCAGTGACCTACATCTCCCCTACCTCTGTCAACCTCGTGGCCCCCGCTCGCTCATCACCATCACCTGCCCGTCCTCCCAGGCTGCATCCCCAGGCCCTCCAACCCCACTCGTCCCCTGCTTGGGTGTTGAATTTGTTGGGTCGGCTTCTTTCCTACCCTCACTAGGTCCTTATTTCCTTTGTCGTGAATAAACTCTCCCGGTTTATCGTCGCCATCAGAAACGCTATTGGGTGATCAAGCGTCACCTTCGTTGTCTTAATGGCAAGAGATCCCTTGGTATCCGGCTTCTTGCAAACACTCTTTTGACATTGTATGGTTTCTCTGATGAGGACTAGGTTGGTAACCCAGATGATTGTACCTCCATAGGTGCTTTTCTTATTTTCCTTGGTGTAATCGATTTCCTAAAGTTACAAACAGCATTGTTGCTTGTTCTTAGTGAGGTTGAGTGTTGTGCGATTGCATTTTGCTTGTTCTTCATTCTTTCTCAGTCGATTCTGTCGCCTTATTCTCATACAACGCTGGTGCAGCTTGTCTCTGTTTAATCACGTATTTCATTATCGCATGAAACACCTTGCGATTAATTATCATTTAGTTCGTGACTTGGTTCAATCGTCTGAGCTACGTGTTATTTATGTCTCCACTGGTGACCAGCTTGCTAATGCACTTAATCTCTACCTCTGAGTCTGCCATCATTTATATATGTGTGAATTGGTGTTATTCGGCCTGTGTCATCTTAAGGGAGGGCGTATTATAGTATATTTAGGGTTTCCTTTTATTGACTTTATGCTATTACTATTTTATCCTTATATTGGTGTATATGTATATAAGCCTCAACTCTTTCAATAATATGGAAGTCTCTTTCATGATATATTGGAGTTTTGTTTGAGAAAATTGTTCTTGAAAACAAAATTTGAAAAATAGAGAATATTAAAATGATGTTCTCTGAAAATTTGTTCTTATTCTTATTTTATGTGTTTTTCGAGTTTTTTAGAATAGAAAAAATGGTAACTAAATGTGTTCTCGGTGTTCCTTATTTTTCGAAACAAAAAAATAGTTTTCAAAATCCGCTACCAAACAGGCCCATATTGATTCTTTTTTACTTTTTAATATCTAGTAGAGATAAAACGTTACGAAAACAAATAATCAAACAAAAAATATGATTAAATATTATTTAATTTTTAAGTTCTATCTAAAATTAAGTAAAAAATTAAGCACCACCTCACGTTCAAACAATTAGGAATGGACAGGTTGGTTCTTCTCTTTTTCCTTCTGAATTGAGTTGGGATTGGAAAATGCTGGGATTTCCCAATTCCCAGAGTTGTGAAATGGGCCTCTTATTGGGCTCAAAAAAACCAGAAAAATCTGGGCCTTGTCTGGAGCTGTGAGCGGATGGGCCCAGTGCTTAAACTTTAGACAATCACTTAAAATAATTATTAAATTACAATTCATTATATGATAGGGGAGCCTTGTTTAGAAAATTCTCCCAAATTAAAAAAAAAAAAAATTATGTTTCAAAGCCAAATTCAATTTCTAAAAGCCTTACGGTGGAACTTCTGACAATGGGTTTTTTCTAAAACTGGGATGGAAGCTCATCACCAAACCAAACCCTCTTATAAGTTGTATCCTCAAAGCTAATTACTATCCTCATAGGGATTTTTTAAATGCCACAATTGGACATAATCCAAGTTTCACTGGAGGAACATAGTTTCCTCAAAGCAATTCTTCGAAGAGGTCTTCGATGGACGATTAGGGATGGGGTACCATTCGAATTTGAACTGATCATTGGCCATGGGATGTCTCTAATTTTAAACTCAACTCTATGCCAATCTCTGATCTTGGTGGAGACCCTTCTACTCAATGGAAGAAGCTCCCTTCACAATTCCTTAAGTGTAAATGTAGATGCAGCCCTTTTTTTATGAACATAGGAAGGTAGGAGTGGACATGATTACCAGAGACTTTATGATGGGGCATGGAGCAGACCCATATATAAGCTTAAACGAGATATGAAGCTCAAGTTCAATTATGATTTTTATTATTATTAGCTATTTATTTAATCGTATTTTTAGGATTGTTATTAGGGTTTTAAATTTATACGTTAAGGTTTTTATGATTTATCTGTTTGAGTTTTTTAGGATTTATCTATTAAGATTTTTGGAAGACTTGATATAATATTGAAAAACTCGATAATTTCGTTCTGTTTATTTTATTAAACTCTTTTTAATTTTATTGATAACATGATCGAGTACGTCAATTTAGTGTGAGAATATAAGCGATCAGAGATCAAGTTATTATTCTTGTTTCACATCAATTTGGTATCAAAGGTTAGCCGATCCAGATCGAGTTATTCTGTTGTTTGAGTTAACGTCAGAGATCGAAGCCTTTGTTTGTTCGGCTTAGTACAGTCCTACGTGTTACAAAATTCACTAACCTGACTACCTTGATCCCTTTCATTATTCTCTCACCCGGCTGACCCTCCTCGGACATTTGTCCAACGGATCTGTCGCCCAGCTCCGGCTCGACACCACTCTACTTTGATCGGCCTTCATTATACAAGGATCGAAATCGTTGCCTCTCAAGTGTGAAGCCTTAGAAGCTCTTGAAGTTTGCTTTCGACAAGTTTTGATCTTTGCGGTACATTACGTATTTGTAATTCGTGATATGCCTTGATCCTTTTGATTTACAATTCATAGAGACTCGGTGCTACAACATCCATTGACGATACTGTCGCTACTGTTCCAAGGTTCGATCTCCTCCGACAGTCCTAAAATCAACTCATCCGAAACCAAAAACCAAGTTTGTCATAAGAAGAGAGCTTGACATGAGATCGTCAGATTCCTGACCCCGTCCAGACTCTTCATGGTCGTAGGCTCTGGTCGAATAACATTCAACATTCAATACAAATTAAAACTTTGGAAGAAAATCAAGATGGAATATTTAGAAGTATGAAAGAATGTGATATCGAAGCCGAGTAGGCGAGATTTAGAGGTACTGGCATTCGGCTCTTTAGGTCGAGTTCTTTTCTGACCCAAAGGGAATGATGGGGCGTAGAAGCGTCACATAATATATGCGTCACAGGCGGATGAAGTTCGAGTTCGATTATATATTGGTTTTTTTATTGTGTGGTTATTTATTTGTCATTACTTTTTAGGATTTATACATTAGGGTTTGGTTATCTATTATGGTTTTTTATGATTTATCTGTTTTAGTTTTTTAGGATTTATCTATTAAGATTTTTGAAAGACTTAATATAATATTGAAAAACTCAAGAATTTCGTTCTGTTAATTTTATTTACTTTCTTTTTAATTTTATTATTATTTATAGCTAGAAACTACGTGATTTAGTATCGTAATATAGCCGATCGAAATCGAGTTATTATTTTGTTCTATATCCTTTATCGACAACTTTGCTCCTTGTGCTCTTTGTCGATTTGAGGTCTTTACCAAGTTCATGAGGTTAGGGAGGCACTAACTTGGGTAAGAGGGAAAGGCTTTCATAATGTCATCATAGAGACGTATTCTTAAACTGTTGTCCATGCTATAAAGGGTCGTTCTTCAATGTTGTCTGGATTTGCTTGAACAAAACACTACATTAAGTGTTGCTTTAATTACTCGAAGGCAAGCTAATGTCTTAGCTCATAGGTTACCTCGAAACTCATTGTTTCATGCTATTTCTATGTACTGTAATGAACCTCCAAATCTCGTTCTGTCTTTGTTTTTTTCTAATCAACGTAATTATAATATAGATATAGGATGTGTATGGTTCTCAAAAAGTAGTAAGAAAAAACATTAAGAAAATGGTATTTTTATATTTAGTTTCATTATGAAAAATACGGAATAAATTACATATTATTAAAATGAATGAAAATTTATATCATAAAGATAATGAATTAAAATAAAAAAATTTCCTTTTTTTTTTACATAGTTTTCCTTCAGAATTTTCCAAAACAAAAGAAAAAGTATTTTTATTTAATTGAAAATTTTAAATAAATGTCATTTAGTTATTTATATCTTCAATAAAATTATCATCGAACATTCCGTTTGTGGCACTAATAATTGCAATGGTGAAATTCCATTTTAATTATTTTTCTATAATAAAAAATAGCCGCACTTGAACTTCTTTGGTCCCATCCTTTATAGAAAATAAATCATAGTAGCTATCATTTTCATGTTCACGTTATTTTTTTTTTCTCCATTTTTTTGTCTTTTTTTTTTATTTCAATTTTTCCCAAAGAGATAAGGAAAAAATAAACGGGAAAGAGGGAAATAAAACCAATGCATGGCAAGAAAGAAAAAAGAAAAAGTATTGAGCATTAATTCTCATATAAGATTTTTTTTTTTTTACTTTGAAAGAAATAAGAATGGAGAGAATTTATTTAGAAATATTTTAATGTTAGCTGCTTCTATAAACTATTTAGGGAAAAACATATCAAGAAAAATAATTTTCTCAATATATGATATTATCATTGAAAAAATTAAAAAAAAAATCAAATATAATTAAAAGTAATTAATAAAATCATTTAATCTTTTAAATAATATATTAAAATGATTAAAATGAGTTTGAAGAAATATTTATTAGTTTTTCTTCACTTTTCTTACTTCTATGTTTCTTTTCCTTATTTTATTTCCTCTGGCTTTCCTCTATTGAATTAATTTTTCAAAAACCAAACATAATCTAAAAGTTGTTATTAGAAATGAAAAAAAAAAAGGGTACCAATTGTTACAACTTACATGTGCTTAAGGATCTAACTAAATATTTTTATTTATTGGGTCCATGAAATATGAAAGTGGGATGTATAGTTATATAGTACAGTGTCCTTCTGACTTTTCATTTTCAAGAATGAATGCCCATAAATGTACAACTAGATCATGACTGTGCTAATCCATATAATTAATATAGGAACATAAGAGATATGAGTCATATGATCACCCTTGTTTTGGGAAATGCAATCATCTTAAATACCTCATATAGCCTCTTGTGATATCATAGCTGATTTATTAGTTTCTTTCCTTCAAACTCAGATTATCATTAATTTACCCAAATTAAATCAATTCCACCCATCTCCATATATGCATGGATGTCGGTGGCTATTGGTGCATGTCCATGTCATGCATGCATGCTGGTTAGGGGCAGAGCCACCTAACTAAAACCTATTGATGTTAGTACTTGCAACGATTAATTATTATAAACCTTACGTCATAGAGCATCTTCAACAGTTATCCATTTTTATCTTTATATATAGATATTTTAATTAGAATCTATATGTAGTCCAACCAAAATGTATTTGCATATTTAAATACGGATATATGAATAGTAAATCCCTATTCACATCCATGTTGGAAAATGTGAAGAGTGACATATTATTCACCCATATTTTTATTTATATAATAGTAAAAAAAATGAAAAAGTTAACTACAAAGAACTATTATCCAATTTTTTATAATATTTTCAATATGTGAATACAAATTTGAAGATGAATTTAGATTGTTGATTGGAGTAAAAATTGAAAAAAAGGGTTCCATCATCTCAAAATATAAAAATAATGTCAATTTAGAGATACAAATAAAGATTTATGATTAGAGATGTTTAAGTAACCCTAAACTTACTTGACATTAATTCTTTGCTCTTGTATAAGGATTAACAAGGATGGGTTAGTGTAGTCTACGAATTTTTTTAAGTGAATTTGGATCGTCGAGCGTTCTTGCAATCGGCATTGGCACCTGAACAATCGAGGAAAAGATGGTGTTGAGCCAGTCGCATATACGATCTTTTATATCGTATCGGGGAAAATGCGGAGTGCGAGTAATTGATATTTTTTTAGTCAAGAATCGCGTACCTTTTTTGTTGTGATTTCTCCTTCCTTTATGGAGGGGGAAGATGATCCGCTTTCCATGGAAAGTGGGTGATTTCCTTCCAAAATGGAAGGGAAGAGAGAGCAGCTCTTTGTCTTCGTGACCCCATTAACTCTCCCTCTTTTGGTAGCGCAACGATAGTAAGCAATGCGCTTAGAAGTCTTGGCCCGGCCTCCAAAATGGTTATGTGTGTGAGGAGGGACGTCTTTATATTGAGATATCGATCCAAATGATCTGTATTGTCTTCTTAGAACGGAGTTTAGGCTAGGGGTAAATAGTTCACTAATTGGGAGATGATAAGTTTAGGCATTGTATCCCTGGCTGGCTAGAGAATTGATACTTGGATCGGCTCTTTACTTGGAAGCTGCTGAGTAAAAAAAAAGAGATGTTTTTGGGCTTGTGTTTATTTTTCAATGAATGATATAACTGGCTCTAGACCTGGTACCCATAGTTAGGATTTATAGTTAATTGAAAAAAAAAACTAATAAATGTGAGGTTATAACCATGGCATTGGCGGACACATTTGGGCTTATAACCTCTATTTTGGAGGCAAATTCTTTAATCATTGTGCCATTATGTCCACCTGAAATTTTTTATGTCCCTCGTAACTTTATTTTTTGAATCCACCACTGGCCAATGGTTAAATATTATTGAGTTTTAGTGAAAGGCATAGAGTAGGAGTGTGAGGCTTGCTCAGCCACAGATTATATAATTGATGTAAACTAGCACGGTACCACCCTAGCTACACACCTTACACAAGCAGACCAGCTCATCATCATCATGAATCCTTGATCATCAGATATTTGATGATAAAGAGACTGGATGATGGATGTCAATATGTCATTACCTTCCAGCAAAGGCTGGTTAACAGCTATAAACCTCATCCAAAGGTGGTTAATTATAAAAATGTGAGAGTACTGTGGGGGTTAGTGATGAGAGTCACCACCCCCTGGCATGCATGGGCCATGACCTTGTGGAATAGTGACATGCAGGGGCAGGGCCCCATGATCCTTCACGTTTCTGCCACGTGACACCTAACTCCCATCAAATCACAGAAGGAGAAGGAGGATGCATGGAGAGGCAGGTCCAGTCCCCATGTGAAATACGAGCATCGATCAAAAGACCCATATGGTCTGGGAACGTAATTAATCACCCCCTCATATATATATATATATATATATATATATATATATATATATATACATATATATATATATTGTTTTCACCAACAGCTAGCTAGCTCTCTCTATGACAGGGGTTTTGGGGTACCAGCTGCCAAATAACCTTTTAACACTCTTCTCCCTCCCTGCAAAGCTTCTGCCATTTCCTATTTTGTTGGCTTCTACCAGCTCTCACCGTATGCCACGGGTCTCCTCTTCTTCTTACTAATATCTAAAACTTGTGGAGGGTGCTTGTTTCTAGGGAAAAGGTTTGCTTTCATGTAAAGTTCAAAATAATTCAAAGTTCTTTTTTTGTTCCGTGATTTTGATTAAAGAGCTTTTCAAACTCAATTTTAAAATTTAAGCCTTCATCAAATTTTATTTATAATTTTGAGTAAAATGTTTCCATTTTTTACAAAAATAACAGGTTTTTAAGAGAATATAAATATATGAATAGATAACAATATTTTTGTCCAAATTTTAGTATTTTTCAACAAAAAATATGAAAAATATTAGATTTATAAATTTAAGGTTATTTTAACTATCTCTTTTATTTTTATATTATGTTTGACTTGACTCAAAAAATTCCATACTATATGAGTGACCCAATTCCATTAAACTTGACTTTAAAATTTTTATACAACATGTCGCATTTTGGGATGCTTATTTTGGCCCATCATGCATAAGAAGCATATGATAGAGTATTTAAATGTTTCAAAGACATAAGAAAAAAGAATCTTATATTCAAATTATAGTAGGAACTATTTACTACTTGTAACTAAAATGTACCACTTATAATATATTATGATATTTTAGTTTTAAAATGCCTATGAATATATTATATACTTATAGGATTTTACATAGATTTTAAGGCATTGCAAGAATTAAAATATATTTTAGGCATTATAAGGTTTTATGATTTTTTCATTATTATCCTCTGATTGACTGAGATAATAGAAATGTTTTTAATCGAGATAATAAGTAATGACTTATCTATCTTTAAATATATATTTTAAATAGTCACATCTTCATCGTTGTTTTTTTGTATTTAGAGCTTCCATATAAATATCAGTGTTTCTCTTTTATGTCTTTTTTGGTCTTCTCTTTTTACACACTGTATATAAAAGGATAATGCCTTGACCATGATATTCTTTTCATATCTCACTCTAGATTTTGGACATGAGGGCCTGAAAAGAAACGAAAGGATGAGGAAAAAGGAAAAGGAATATTATTTATTATTTGAAAGAAAGTTTTTGACCTTTTATGGAATGGTAGAATCTAATTTCCATTCAACCATCATATCTATTATCTACTGTAATGCACGTGTTGAGAAGGGAATGGCCTGGAAAGGAGAGCACCCTCCCCCAATTCCTAACTCCAAGCTTGAGTATATAAGAATCAACAACCCACCATCACACCTCAAAAAACAATCATAATACTTGGTTTTTTTTTTGTTCATGGCGAAGTTTCCCACTATATACATAACATATCAGGAATCAAATTAATTTGATAAGGTCAGGTGAGTGAGAGTGAGCGAGATGGGGAGGAGTAGGAGGAAGGTGAGAGTGGAATCGGAATCCAAATCCCAAACCCTTCCACCGTCGCCATCCCATTCCTTCTCGTCGTCTTCTTCATCGGATTTCGAATTCACGGTCTCGCTCTCGCCGCTGAAATCTTCTTCCAACCATCTCTGCCCCGCCGACGAGTTGTTCTACAAGGGTCAGCTACTGCCTCTCCATCTCTCCCCACGTCTCTCCATGGTCCGTACACTGCTCCTTGCTTCTTCCAGCACCTCCTCCTCCTCCGACACCACCACCGCCGCCTCCCGCGACTCCACCGGGAGTTCCACCGACTCCACCTCCTCTTTCGCCAGCGACCTCGTCTTGCTCCCGGAATGCGATTCCTCTCGCCCTAGCTCCGTGGCGGAGGACGACGACTTCAAGCGGCTCAGTGCTAACGGTTTTCTGACGCAGGCTGGACATGGGAGCGGGTACCACCAGATCAAGAAGAGCAAGTATTTCTCCTTCTCCCGGCTTTCTTCCGTGTTTCGGAAGGATTCGAAGGGTCGTGAATCGGACAACAACGTTTCGGGATCGTCGGCGAAGCGGGTGAGCTCGTCGGCGAGGGAGGTGATTAGGAAATATTTGAAGAAGGTGAAGCCGCTGTACGAGAAACTGTCGCAGAAACAGCAGTGCCAGCAGCAGAAAATGGGAACAGATTTGACCGGAAATTCGGCCGGAGCCGCCGCTTTGGCCTTGAAATCCGAGAGATCTATGACTCTAAAGGACGTCACCGGAATATCGGTTCAGAATTCAGGAAACGACAGCCGCGGTGGTGGATTCTCTCATTCCTTCTCCGGTAATCTGAGATATCCAAGACGGAGAAGATGCGTTTCCAGCTGTCCGTCGTCGATGCGATCGTCGCCTACCCACTCCGGTGTACTCTGCCGGAATATGTACGCTACAGGAAAATCAGGCTTAAGTCACACGGATTCGACAATGGAAGAGTTGCAGAGTGCAATTCAAGGAGCAATAGCCCATTGCAAGAACTCCATGATTCAAAGCAAGTCCATAGAGATTTGAAAAGGCCATAGAAGGTGCCATCGGGTGGAGCTGTTTTGGTTATTATCATTAAACAGAACATGAAAAGGAGGAGCTCCGGCAATGAGATTTGAAATCGTACGTTGATCCCTTCAATTTCTTTCACATGTCCCTTATCTGTTTGTTTTAATGTCTCAGTCACTGAAATGCAATAACTTAAAGCTGCAAATATTTTGAATCGATGCTTTTATGGAACACCCGTTTTGGATTTCCTCTCATTTCCCACACCCCAAGTCCGTGCACGTCTCGAAATCTGTTATTTTTTCTTTTCTCGGTCTTTGATTTCCGTTCCGCGGCCCACTGTTCCTCACTTTCTCTGTTCCTCACTTTCTCTCTCTCTCTCTCTCTCTCCTCCTGTTCTGCGCTACTGTTTCTTTCTCTTTGTCTCTTTCTCCTCCATTTTTTGAAACACCAACCCCTGCCTCACATTTTTCTCAATTTTTTATTGAAATGGTGATTAAAAAGAAAAGAAAAGTTGGATTAGATGTAATTTCAGCTTTATGATCGGGTAAGCGTAAGACTGTGTAATGATATTTCTCAGTGCTGTATAGCTGCCATGAAGTTTCCAAATCTACGTAATTTTTTATTTTATATTTAAAATATTAATTTATTATCGCTATTTTCTATGCCTGAGGGGGTAGTGGGATAGATCCATAGAAATGGAATAGCAACTGAAAACATGAAAATCATTTTGTTTTTTCCATATTTTTTGAAAGATAGGAAGGGATGGGCACATGACAGGCTGACGGTTCAGATTGGGTACATGGATTTAGCCGTTCTGTCATTACAGTGTTCGGGTACGATAACATTTATGATTGATTCGATGTAGAAATCATTAAAATTAAATCTGACGGTGACAAACACAGACACGTAGGCAACGACTCCAATGGCCGGTCGATATCTAGTAGAATTGTTTTATATGGTTTTTTTTTGAAATTTTGAGATTGGAACTTGAAGGGTGTGTTATGTGTACACAATTAATTAGACCCGTGGACAAGTCATACAAGTAAGAACAAATTTTATCCTTTTCTCAGGGTTGAAGACGATACAAGTAATAAGAAAAAGGCTTTTATGATTTAAATGGGTAGAGAGAGAGAGAGAGAGAGAGGAAAGCTGGAAAGGTAAAGAAATTGAATGATACAAAATGTTAATAATTCAAAATCCAAATACCAACCAATTTTTAGTTACACCAAATACGTGTGACGTTTCCTTATACCAGCAAGTCAAGTCGATATCAAAGTTGTAAGCAATCTTGTCCCCAAACCCCTGGAAAATGCCTTCTGTTTGGATGCCCCATATATTTCCCCTTGACCTCACTCACCTCTATGGCTCTATCTATCCACTTAAGCTTCTTTTGTCATTTAACCCGTTGTTGGAGGGTGATTTTGTAAATGAGTCTTCCGAACCTATCCCTCCCAAACCCGATTTGTAAATTTTCATACCCGTCCCCTTATGGGTGGGACGAGGCGGGTTACTCCAGTAGTTCATGTTATTGTCATTTCTATTTGTTGTGTTATGTGCAATAAAATAATGATAAATCATAAAAAACCGAAAATAACACATATATATATATATATATATATATATATATATATATATATACCACACTCATATAGATTTATGTGATTCAATATGCTTACATTTATGATAACAATTATTTAAATTTTTATTATATATAAATAAGGTTACATAGAAAAATATTTATAATAACTGTATATCAATATGATCAATTTATAAAAATACTTTTATATCTTATATCATACTATAGCATGAGGATTGCGTCCTTGTATCCTTAACCTATTATTACAACTTCCAACAAAAAATTATATCTTTGTATTTTCAATATAAGTCACATACCACACACTACTACTAGATCCCAATATTTTAAAAATGAGATGTTGATTGGATCATCAATTTTGACCATGATTTGATCACTAGTTCAATCCTTGAAAAGTGAATTAATAAATTTTTTTAATTCATTGATGAATCTAATTATTAAAACATTGCTAGATCTTCCATTTTATTTTGGTTTGGAAAATGATGGGGGGAGATGGGAGTTGGGGATGATGGAGGGATTCACACGTGCATGGGTAAGACATATCACATGCATGGGGGAGAGGGTTTAGGGTGCGTACGATACGAATGCGTGATTGACGGGGCCAGTCAGGGTGGTCTCCGTCCCTACGTCCTCCTCCTCATCTCATCTCATCTCAGCTCCTGGAGGCTGGAAGTGAGTCACGTGCCTCAGCAATAATCATTAAAGTCTGAAATCACACGCCACCATGAATGAATGGATGGATGAATCTCATCTCATCTCACCATTCAAATTGTACTAAATGCTTTCCCCAATCCCCACATTTTTGGATGGCGACTCCACCCTATCCCTCTGCCCCCCACCATTTGACACTTTCTCCCCCCCCTTCAACGTTCCAATTTCCAATTTCCAACCCACTTCATAAAATGTACCTATGTTTCCGCTTTGAGACAAAATTATAGTAGTCTTTATTACATACCCCATGCTTTCATTTTGACTTCACACGTGGATCTATTTTAAAAAGCATTTCAATTTCAGTGCCACTAGGTTTGAATTAAATGACCTATAATATTTATATGATCAAATAAAAATATAAACAACTACTTCCAGTCTCCACAAATTCAGTACTAGGGATTTACCTTATCCTTAATTTTAAGGATTATTGATTTGACGTTTTGAACATTCATAATTATTAAAAAAAATTATATAACGGTTAAATTGTAAATTAGTTTTATTGACAAGATTATGGGAACGGGTTTGAATCGATTGAGTAGAGAGAGAAGAGCTTTATTTTGGTTAGTTATGAATTTTTAAGCTCTGTCCAAGGTCGAATATGAAAATTTTGATGTATTACAATCTTTGGATTTCGTTTTGAGAGAAAATCACGTTTAAATCTTGAATTTGATTGAAAATAAATAATAAGAAAATGGGTTTTGTAAAGCGTTTTCTTGAAAATGAAGTTAATAAAAGCAGTGAAAATCATGTTTAAAATCTTAGGTTCTTATTCGCTGATTCAGGTGTTTTATTGAGCACGATGAGAAGAAAATCGAGTGGAAGACGAAAGAAGAAAATAAGAAAATAAGCCCATGATAAATTATTTTGATTTAATTTAAACGAAAAGCAATGAGCAGTTTTGATTCGTATATAAAATGTTGAAATAGTGGTCATTTTATTTATTTTCCAAAAAATTTATTTTGTCGATTCTGTAAACGTGTTTCGCTGTTTTGAAAGTTTGAATAGAAAGAACGAGAAAATTTTATCTATGAGCGGGCGTAGGTACTTGTTTAGTAAGTAGAAAATTTTTACATTCTATTGGCACTAACAAAGGAAGCGCGTTTGTGAGAATAAGGCGAAACAAATTTTGAAAGCGAAAGAAATGAATTTCTTGAACCTGGCGACTATCTACCAATCAGGCTAACTGTTGTTTAAACTGTTTTCGAATTAAATAGAAAGCAGTTTATTTTGACGTTTTTATAACCGTGAAAATGGTTTCTGAAACAGTTTTTAGCATTAACATTTCCCCAGTCGGAATTGATGCGAAGCGTATTTTAAAAATGGCCAAGGTCAGAATACGATGGCTTTGCTATTACGAATTTTGGACTGAGATATTCGTGAAGCTTAAGCGAACTATCACCTCGTTAAATGGGTTATAAGTAGGAGTTGACGTAAACAAGAAGATGACTAATGCACACATGTCAAAATATCTAAATAGGATAAGGAGGACATCTTTTTCGTTTACTTTTGGTGTGTTTTTTCAGACATGATAGCACTAGGTCGTTCAGACTCAACCAATTGCCATGCTTTTCACCCTTAAAAGCATGTGTTTGCTTTTGGCCTAATTTTAGCTTTCCAAACCTTACACTACACTTTGGACTCTCCTTTTTCCATGGACATTTTTTGTTTCATCTTTTTTGTCCTCCTGTTATAGCTAGTTTTCCACATTCCAATTTGATTGCAAAAAGACCTAACTTATTGAGTATGACCATTTTCATTGTCCTTCAAATTTCCTTTTACAAGCCATAGTGCTTGATTGATATATAATCTTGGAAAAATCAATAAGAAAAAAAAAGGTGTGTGGGGGGATTGGAAATGAAATGAGATTTTTTTAGCAAATGAATATATTTTTATAGATTGATTGACCCTTGGCAGGTTATCCGGTCATGATTCATCTACCCTTATTATCTTCTCCAAATAAGGAAAAAAAAAAAAAGGAAAAGAAATAAGAAAAAGGAAAGTAAATGTGTCCCTAGTCAAGATTCATTTACTAATGTAACCTTGAAGAAAAAAAAAAAGGAAAAGAAGAGAAAAAATGTCCATCATCATGTTTGACTGTAACACAAATGAAGTATGAATTTTGGCTTCAGATGAATAGATCTACTCATATATAAGATGTTAGATGGTGCTTGTATTAAAATGTAAAACATTTTTTTTTTCCTCTTAAGCAAATGTGATTATTTTTTGTTATTTTTGACCTTAAATCACACATCTAAATTTTTTTCTTTCAATTTTTTTACTTAATAAAGTTATTTCTTTACGAAGATTTAGATTTTATTTTATTTTTTATGTTATCGTCGTTTTGTCGATAAGTTTATTATCGTTTATCGACGTTTGGTTTATCGTCGGTTGTTCTGGTATGATGTTGTTAAATCTGCGATGTATTGCGGAGTTTTATGCATGGAAGCCGATTTAAACGAGTAAAGCGATTTGATCGTCGAGTTATCGAATTATAATTCGTGGGTATGTTGAAGCGAGTGCGTATATTATAGTCATTTATTTTATCGGTTATAAAGAACTTTATCGTATTTATTATCTTATTAATCCCGGATATTGTTTAAATGTATATAGTTTTATATTTATCACATTGGATTTATGATATTACAAGTTAAAATCAATAATATTATTTTTTCTTTAAAAAAATAAAACAAAAATATATTATGTTATCTATTTTAGCACGAGTAATATATTGATTTTTTTTTTCTATAAAATCAAAATTTTGTAATAAGTCATAAAAATAGCAAAGCAAATAATTGAAATTCTGAAAGTAGATTGTTTTTGTTAAAAAAAATTCTTTTAAAAATATAAGGTTCCTTTTTGTCTATTGCATTCCACAACATTTATCCTAACTCCATATTGAATTTTTTATAATAAGTCAAATATGTATGTTTAATAAAAATGAGGGCATGTTGTGTGGGATATTAAGTTCATGCTGGGCAAACTTATTTAAAAAATAATAATAATTTTGTTGATTCAAACTAGTGATATATTGATAAAAACATAAATACCAAATAACTGAAAATCTTTAAGGAAGAAAGAGCACTCTGATTAATAACATAATAAATTGATTCAAAACTTATAAATTTGATAATACTATATTGACTAAAATACTTATGACTCCAGTTCTGCAACATACCGACAATCATAATCTGATTTATTGTCTCTATCTGAATAAATATGTTTTGTCCATTTAAATCGTTTATATATAAATAAAACACCACTATAAAATGACGAAAAACAAAATATCTTAATAAGAAGACAAGCAAAACGAAATGCCACAATAAGACGACGAAATTATAAAAAATAAAATCGATTTATAGAAAGAGTGTAGGATGATTTAGTCAAAAATGACAAAAAAATCACTCTTCCTTAAAATATGAGTGGCTAGACATGTGAGGCAACTTAAGTCATCAAATTTAATTTTTTTTTAATTTGATAGTTTGGATAAGACACACACACACACACACACACATATATATATATATATATATATATATATATATATATATATATATATATATATATATATATATGATAATTTGGCAAAAGTTCCATTAATAAATAAATATGCATAAAATCATCTCTTAATAATCACCAACCATGACAACCTCATGACCCTTTTTCCTATCATTTTCTACATCTTCACCATCATTTCCATGGCTCCATCATCATCATTATCCTCCTAATAATTTTTAAGGTTGAATTATAGGAAAAGTTTAGTGATTAGTAACCTTGTGTGCTGTGGTGGAATCAATAAGACCTAAGAAAGTAAGTCACATCTAATTAGTGAGACATAAAACAAAAATTAAAAAGAAATCAAATTAATCTTTTGAATCTAAGAGTTCTGTTTCTGTGTCACAATCATGAAAGAAAAAAACATCAAGTCTGAATGTAGAAGACAATGAAATCATGTAGACAAGTAGGAGAGAATTAACCCAAGTTTTCAGTGGATCTGGCCATGACATGGAAGTCCATGGAATTCAAATTTCAAGGCCCTCATGATTTTGGGGCTGGGCCTAAGTCCAATAAATCCATGCCAAAGCTGGTTCCCCAAAATGTTTCAAATCAATGAAGTGGATCCAATGTTTGGGTCTTTGGAGATCCATCTTTGTGGAGATATGTCAGGATCCCCACTCCTAGAGTTGTTATTCTGTCCTTATCAATTAAAATGGAAATGCCGCCCTTAAAGAAATCTCAAATGCCAAAATTCCAAACTTTCTAATCTATAGACCAACAGGGAATTTTTGTACTTGCAGTCTTCAAACACTGTACCATAACGTCCCACTTTTGTGGGTATGCTGAGGAGGTTTGTAGATTCTATTTTTATGCCTTAGTTTTTTATTTCATTTTTTTTTGACATATATTATTCTAATGAGGACTCAAGCCTAAGACCTCTTGTCTACTTATCCCTATTTACCACTTGAACTAAGCCTCAAGGGCTTCCTTGAGTTTAAAATACAATGACAATAATAATAATAATAATAATAATAAACTTCCAATTTGATGGCATTTTTTGGTATTGGAGCTTATTAGTTATGGTTCAATGAATAATAACATAAATAGTGCTACTAAAGAAAGTTTTTTTTTTTCATTATGTAAACAGGCATGAGCAGGATTGAACTAAGGACAAGCCAAAAGCTCTTATTGATATGGTCCTTTAAATACTATTCAGGCTTCAGCTAAAATGGCATACATGAAGCTGTCTGAGGCAAAATAGTACAGGGTGGATACAGTCGGGTAAATCTCAAAACCTCTGATCATCTGCTGGGAATATTTATGCAGGATGCAGTAATGATTATTGAATTTAGCATGTAGAGCTTGACCCCCCCCAAGGCCCCAGCCCCTTCAGATACGGAGCTTTCCAGGCTCACTGCTCACCTGAGAGTCAAACTTCTCTCTTTCTCTCTCTCTGTCAACAGCTATGCAGACATTAATGGAGGTAAACATTTAATAGAAATAGAGGTGTATACATAACAGCTAGGCTTTGAATGAAAAGCAGTAAACCCCATCATTTTTTTGTTGTTGTAAGAATGGTCCCCTGTTCTGCTACATTTACCTTGGAGTCTTTCTAGGGTCAATCTCTCTCTCCCCCCCTTGGTATCTGTACTCTGCACTCCTCGCCACATCTCTCTCTCTCTCTCTCTCTCTCTTCTAAATCATCAAAATCGCAAGTCCCTTCTTGTGTATACATATAACATTGTGACGAAATACTTCCAATAGCTCAGAAAATTTGTGTTGCTGTTGATTCAATTATGTTGATTATAGGGATAATTATCAGGTATAGGGATTGATCAATTATCACTTCCCTCAATTATCAAACTGAGGAGGGGGGGACCCCCTGAATGGAAGCATAATGAGCATATTAATAATTAAGGCACAGCACATATATAATATGAAAAAAGATTTGTACTACTTGATTAGCTGTCTAGATTAGATTAGAGCTGCCAAAATCTTTATGGAAGCTTTTCAATAAATGAACATGATATCTACCACTTGTAAACTTGTTTCAATGACAGGAAGGCCCTCACCCAGATGGAGAAAATCACAGAATATACCAGTGAAAACCAAACTCATTCAAAGGGTAGTTTGGTGATTGGGAGGCATCTAATATATTTTGATTGAGTTGGAAAATGGGCTGCCACATGCTGAGAAATTACTCTCATGTGACCACATGGTTTGAGGCTTCTCCCATGTTATAATCTCAGCAAGCAAGAGAGTCAAACAACAATGCTTTTCTCTCTTTGACTAATCCCTATATTCAATAATCAATTGTCCCTTAACCTAAAAGATGCCCCCTTCATCATAATGCTCCCACCCTGGTTTTTACACCTATTCATAGTAGGTTATTCACTTCTTATTGTTTCCATTTCATAAACACCCATCCCACCAAAATTCAAATACATTTGAGAATTGTGATTGATTAGTTTGAAAGTTTTGCAAGAAACAAGTACTATAGTCAACTGTGATGTGTTAAATAGTAAAAAAACAAACAAAACTAACTTACTCGTTTACGTGGAAATTCTAAATATGAAAAATCCCTATATAGTAGAAGAGAAAATCCACTATTTTAAATATGGATATTAAATTGGAGTATAGTAGCTATCAGGAAAATTAATCACAAAACCCTTAAGTACCATATAATACCTCATTATCACAAACCCTAAAAATACATCATATATTTATAATTAAATACCAACAAGCAGGTCAAATCTTTTAAAATAAGATTAGTAGTGGTGCAGCGATGCTTGCATATCAACCCAATCCCTCCACTAAAATCCTTAAAAAATCAATGATATCACATCGCAAAACTTTTCAAGTTAAATCGAACATAATTCGAGTCACTAAACTTTAACAACATGCTTTGTAAATTTCTTTCACTACACACTAGCGTTTGTAGACTGTGTTTGGAAAGAAAGGAAAGGAAAGTGTGAATAATTGCATGCAAAACAAGGGTGTAAAACCTTTTGTCATTTAGTTCTAAAGGTGTGCATGTGCTGTTCCCATATTCTACACACAAGGAGAGCTCACCTGTTTCGGCTTTACCAGACCACTTGGTTTTTATAATCAAACCGTCCAAACAATTTACTAATAACATTAACAGAAAAAAGAGATTCAAAGCACAAGAAACAATAAAGCATCTCCTCCCTTTATAAATTACTCTTCTCATGCATTTGTTCAGACACACACCTCTCACTGCTTAACTCCACATACCTGTCTCTCCTTCTTTCTTGCTTCCAACCCCAACCAAAAATGGTTTCCCTGGAAGCTGTCCAGGCAAGCTCTAGATCCATAGAACCAACCGTAAGTCCCCGAATCTCGTTCTCTTCAGATTTCCTAGATGAAAAGAACTTCATCTCTATCAGTCCAAATTCCAAGATGGAAAAGGAACATGAGATGGATAGAGAGAAAGCAAGGAATGCAGATTTTGAGTTTCTCTCCAGCAATTCAACCAGCCATACCATGTTAACTGCTGATGAGCTTTTCTTTGAAGGGAAGCTCCTTCCCTTTTGGCAAATGCAGCAGTCTGAGAAACTCAACAAGATGAGTCTCAAAACGAAAGGTGATAAGCAAGAACAAGAGGAAGAAGAGGTGAACAAGGAAGAGAGCAGGGTGAGTTGGTTTATGGATGATGATCCGTCTCCTCGGCCACCTAAATGTACTGTTCTATGGAAAGAGCTGTTGAGGCTGAAGAAGCAAAGAGCTTCAACTTTATCACCATCTTCTTCTTCTTCTTCATCCTCATCTTCAAGCTCACTTGTTGATATGGTCACCATGGATGATAACAAGGAAGGGACAGGGAAAAGAGAGAAGCAGGTGAAGAGGTTAAAGAAAGGGTTGGAGAGGACAAGATCAGCCAGTATTAGAATACGGCCTGTGATTAATGTGCCTATTAGCACACAAGGGAGGGTCAGCATCCTGCCACCTTTGTTTCCACTCAAGAAAGGAAGATTAGAGAGGTGAAATTGAGGGTGGTGACTGCAGTAGTTCTGATTTGTAGGATTGTCCATTATGTTCATCTACTTTTTTTTTCTCTTTTCATTTCATTTAATTTTTTTGCTGCTTCCATGGTTAGATGGGTGTTTGTTTTGGTGGATCTGATGAATTATAATGTACATGCTGACTTCTATTTTTTCTTTCCTGGATTGACATTTACAGCTAATTTCACTTTGTATATCCCCTCAAAATCTGCACCATTTTTAATATGATGTGTAGAAACTAGGAATTAAGTGATGACAAACGCAGGATATCTCAAGTGACTATTGTCTTGATTTTATAATTTGCAGGAACCAACAGGAAACCGATCATGCGGTTTTCGACCATTCAACAAGAATTTGGAAAAAACAGCTAATCAAGAGCTAAAATTTACACTGCCAAGAGCAATGAATTGGCAGCCTTAGATGAGGAATGAACTGGAAATAGATATTCAGTATTATGTAAGTACCAGAGCTAAAATATAACAACTCATGCAGTATGACATATCCTAGAACAATAAAATTACAAGACGGTATGGAGGAAAAGTGAGGGTGCAACTTTTAGCAAATCTGTGACAGCCATGCAGACTGGATTTCTGCTAAAACATGGAAGTTTCCTAACACCTTCATTTCAAGGATTCAAATTCCAAGACCACCAATGTCCTCAATATAACTGTTTTTTCCTTCTCAATTATTTATAGGATGAACTATACCTTGGTAATTAAGATTTCAGATGCTTTTCCCCACCATTTAATTGCAATATGGAAGACATGTGATAGTTCCAAAAAACTTCAAGACGGTTTGTTTGTGGCTTCAGAGGCATGAGAGAGAAAACCAGAGAATGGCAACAAAGAAAGTACATTTTAAAATGACGAAGGAAAGATTTCAGATACCAACATCAGAATGCCCAAGGAACATTAAACTTTAGTGTTTTGCACAATATACAATTTTGACCCATTTCCAGATCAATCAAGCTTTTGGTTAAATTTGAGTTTAAAATTGAAATGAAGTTCTCTTTCCTGGAGGTTTTGGGTTTCTTTTCCTACTGTTTCCACATTTATTGTGTTTCTATTTGAGAGAGTAAGGACTTGCATGTTTGACTTTTTGCAGAGGGGTATGAGGAGGTTTTTGACATAAATTACTAACTTATTTTCTTAATAAATAAGGTGTTGGGGTATGTGGTAGTTTAACAAGACAACATAGCAAAGTGTGAAGCCATCACATACAAAATCAATCATCATTTTATTTCAAGTACATATATTACAGCCATATTCATGATACAAAAACGAAACCAAAAGAAAGGTCTCCATGTAAAATTAGGGAAGAAAAAGAAATGAAAAGAAAAGAGCTGTTGTAGCCTGTAGGACAACCACTGATACAATTCGAGTGCATACTTCAATGTACAGTGAAAAAAAGAATCAAGTCTACCCTATTTGGACCACCATCTCAGGTATACAATTCCAGCTCATAGTTGGTTAAACTACAAGCATTGAGCAGAGAGCTTCAGATTCTGGGAGTCATAACTCATAACTGGTTTCGGAGAAATTCCAAGAATTATTAAAAAAAAAAAAAAATAGAGATGGAACAATCAAACAAATGTAGCCATGCTGGCCATGCCATATTTACCTTGGATGCATGAACTGTTTAAGCCCCTGAAGGTGGTGATGGTGAAAAATTATTCCCAGGAAAAATCCTGACAGCCAAATCAAATCAAGTAATTTGTTAAAATGGCAACGAATGAGATGTGGCTAATATACAAGTCGATGTTCACACTTACTTAAGGTTCAGCCCAGGTTTTCCGGCAAGGCTATTTGGAACTTGACCAGTCAGATTGTTATTTTGTAAGAAACTGAAACACACAAGGAAGTCAGTTAGAAATGTCAAGAATCAAACTAGTACCACATACTCAGGCCAGTAAAAAATTATAGATAAAAAAACACTTAAAATTAAAATCCAGGATTTCATCGTTATTTGGCGGAATTTTCCTTATAAATAGTTGCAAGTACTTCTGGAAGCTTTTTTTTTTTTTTTAAATGAAGAACAATCATGATTTTCTGCTAATGAAATCGCTAGAAAAATAAGTTTAAACAAATAAAGAGCGATAATCAACTATAAATATTACTAGCAAAGAAAGAGAATAATGACAGAAAATGACTTGACTAGATATGATAAATAGGAAAATTGTCCACTGAAACTATCCAAAATGTACTGCTCCAACCATTCCCAACTTGAAAGGACCATATCAAACAAAATTTGGTGTCTTGGCATTTAAGCACACTCATCACTTTGTCCGGACAAGAAGGGTCAACAATAAAAACTATTCATGAATAAGTTATGGATCAATTGACAAGCCAAGATTTTAGCCAAGGTCATCACCATGCTCATGAAGGTGAGACGTCGCATGCAATAAATCAAAATCAGGGGACTAAAGATTAGCATCTAAGAACCTGAACAGGTTGAGGTTGTGTGCACATGATCATACACACAAATCATAGAAACTTTGCTGTGATGGGAACAAATACATGTTAGCAAGTCATATCTCTCTCCAACATGAATTCTCTCTCTAAACAGTTGCAATCTAAGCAATCAAAATTTGAAATCGCATAGTATAACGATAACGATCATTGAGTTGAACAGAGTGCATCATGAATTATTTAGCACCCAGGTACAGCATATAATGATAATGAACAATCCTGCCACTCTGAAAAAAGAGGGATGCTTCTGGTTCTTCATTAAATAAAATGCCCATTCCTATCTGATTTGAAGACCCTGGGATAGGTAGAACATGAACAGTGCACATGCTAGAAGGAGCAGAAATGAACCCTTCATTTATGGAGTCTAAAGGTGCTGACTTGGAAGACCTGATTAGACTAAATCTGATACTCCCTCTTAGATATTATTTTTTGCATTATTAAGAGGGAAGTTTCTTTCTTAACAAAAATCAAGAATTGGGTAACAGAGCCCTACATACATACTTACATACATACTTACATACATACACCTTGTATATAACATATATATATATATATATATATATATATATATATATATAATTATATATATATATATATACACAACTAAAAGTAAGAGAGTTGCATAAGATAGGTGTGTAACAGCATGGAAGCAAGAAGTAGACAAACTAGCAATAAGTATTGAGATACAACCCTAGAAACTAGAATTGAGATGCCTTTATGTTCTCACACTCCCACGCAATATGATTCCAACAACTTCCACTTTACAAAATAGACACCTAGGCGGATGGATCATTCCTTTACTATTCAGGCAGTATTACAAATTGGTCAGTATAGATATAAATTCCTAGAAAACAACTGCTGCAAGACTTGGAATACACAATAACCAAGTAATATTTAAAAATGTAGAAATTCTGAAAGAAAGAAACAAGCACCTGCAAAGATTTTGGATGCGCACTAACCTAGTAATATTTAAACTGATGGAAGGATTATAAAATTGTAGAGGCATGACCTAGGAGCACTCTTATCATTCATAGAATAATTTCAGAATGTGGATGCGGGAACCATCAAAGTGCTTCAGAAATATCTTGGTTTTAAACTTTGTGAATGACCAAAATAAACCTCAGAAGAAACTATCTTTAAAACCATTGTCCAGATTCTCTGTAATGAATGACATAACTTTACAAAGCACTCACAATTACAGAATATAACAAACATATTGTTGATAAATAATTGAACTATAACTACATCGATTTCAGTATAAAAGATACTAACAAAAATGACCATAAAAATCTGCATACAGTTAGGAGAAGGTGCATATTGTGTGAAAGAAAAAGAAACTTACAGTTCACGTAAACTGTCTATGTTCCCCAGAGATAATGGTATCTCTCCACTAAATTGATTGTCCTCCAAATGCCTTCACAAAGAGACAGCATTTGATTAGACAAGGACTACACTGAACTCCATGCAATAAGAAAAATGTAAAAGTGGTTCCACCAGTTTCAAACAATCGGGGTTAGAAGTGACATTTTAAAGTGGTCAGCTAAGCAGCGCATCAAATTCAACTAAAACAGTAACAAGCATTGTAGATGGCAGGGGCGGATCTACATGTTGTTATGGGATGTCAACTGACACCCCATAAAAAAAACCTTTCTAAGTCCTTTTTTTGGCCCTTTAAAAAAAATTATAATGCTGACAACCGAAAAAAAAAATTCTTGTATATTATTAGTCTATTATAATGCTAACACCCCAAATATAAAATCCTGGATCCGCCCCTGGTAGGTACACTTTGTATCACTGAAACCCATACACCATTTTATATGGGGGTACTGTGGTTCATGAGCTGATGTTGCATATGCAATTTTGTGGCCCAATTAGAAGCACAGAATAAATGATAAAATAAAAATGGAATAAAAACATCTAACTTACAATTTCTCCAGTCTCTTTAAGCGACTGAAATCAGGAATAGATCCAGATAAACTATTGTTCCCAAGCCAACTGCCAGTACATATGAGATGGTTACTTGAAATATTTCAGTTCTAGTTTTATTAGTTACATAAAAATTATATTCCTCAGGACTTACACATTAGCCAAGGCAGTCAAATTGGCAATACTAGGTGCCAATGATCCTGAAAGACCCATATTTGACAGGTTTCTGGAACAAGATATAAAGAAAATAAGTATGAGTTGTTGCTAAAAACGGGAAGGAAAAAAAAAACAGGAGCAGTATAAAATAAAGCATGGACAACAGATTATTTTGTCATTTCAGGTCCCAACTCACAGAGAAATCACACGAATCCGAGGTCCTCCAGAGCATGTAACTCCAGTCCATGAGTACTGACTGGGCAAACAAGGATCACCAATCCAATCTTGTGGAGGGTTTTCTAGACTTTTCTTCACACTTTCTAGAGCAGTTACTGCAACAGGAAGGAAATTCCAAGTTTGGGATGATTTGAAGTAAAAAAACAAAAACTAAAAGAGAGGAAATGGGGTAACATGACAATGAACCTGACACATTTTCCTGGCTGAGTATACTTAAATCATTTATGAAATGGGTGCTGAAAACAGGAGTCAAACATTATGATTCCTCCAGGGCATTAACTTGATAGGACACGCTTGAATGAACCATGGACAAAACAAGATAGCATACAAACAACTTATCCATGATGCAATGGACCAGGTTAAACCATCAGGTGCATCCAGAATGTAATTAAGATTTTTTCTCCAAGTGTTCACCAAGCTGCTGCCTTGCCTTAAATCTTTCAAAAGGAAACACAATTGGTTCATCTAAGAGATGTGGCCCATCTCTAAGCTAAAGGATTCTTGGAGAAGGCTGAGAGATCTTCCAGGAAATGGCACTAGGTTCATTATTGCCCCAGTGAGAAATATAAGTTGTTAGTGAACATACCATCTCGTGTAAGAGTTCTTCCACCAAGATGCAGTAGATTGAAAACCTCTCCAGCATTGATCAATGGACCAATCTCTGACTCAGCAGCAGGGGTCAATATTATGTTTGTTAGACCACCAAGAAGCCACTTGGTTGCAAAGACAGCAACACCATCGGAAGTTACACTCAGATTATGGTAATATGTTATACCATTTATGCTTATGTGAAACATCCTAGATGATGAATTACGATCATTTGCAAAATATAGAGTAATGTAATATGTTGAGTTTGGAAGCGAAGCTGGAGGCCATTGAAACTCTATGGGTTCCACTCCCCTGCTTGCCAGTTCTGTCTCGAAAATCTTCACAGGGGGGAGATTCCAGAAATCAGAAGCAGGGACATTTCTGAAGCTTGACATGGCAGAATTACCCAACACAAATGGCTCCCAGAAGCGATCAAATTGATCGTCTGGATATCTGAAGGGTCAAAATAGTTACATATTAAGACAATTGAGGAAGATTGTGAAAGATATTTCAGTTACAATCAATAAGAAAATAGGCAGGTTGAATTGGAGTTAAGGCTTCTTGAGTTCAATATAAAATTGCAGCCAGGTTAACGTTAAACCTTGATATTTAAGACAAACTCTTACCGCTGCGATTATAACTTAAAAAACATTGATGGAAGTTTTTTTCTTCCAATAGTTCTTTGTTTTCTAGTTTTCAATAGATGAAACAAAATCACTCCAGTTAAATTCAGCAGAGATGATGATTAGAACGGAAATAATTAAGGCCCTAAACAAAAATTGAGTTAAACCAAATTTTCTTGCTAAATGAATGTAAAGCTTGTTCCCAAATATGTAAACACGAAGAACAACAGCATTAGCACAATGAATATGTATAAAGGTGCCTTACTAATTGCTCCTGAATCTTACCGGATGATTGATCCATTATGTCCAAAGCTGTGCCTTGCAACCAAGTTCAGAGCATATTGCCCAAAATCCGTGGAATTGTAAAGTGAATCTCCCAGCATAATAAACTCCAATGCCGATATAAATGGGTCAGAGTCCGTATTTGTGTTTGCAGCAATACAAAAGCTCATTGTCTTTCCTGCAGCAACGAAAATCCCCTCATAGTACGATACCATCCTTCTCGCATAATCATCCGTGGTATTTACAATTCCCCACCGCGTCCCATCCACAATCTGATCAAACACCGGAGGCGAATTCCGGCCGTTGACTCCTCCATAGTAGTACGTGGTCCGCACCATGTACTTCCAAGTGCGAATGACCGGAACAACATAGCAGAATTTTTTATTAATATTGCCTCGAAGAGGGAAAGATCGGACGGTGGATAGAATAGGGACTAGGTTAGGTTCAGTTAGGTTTTTGGAGGTCCCGGATGATACATAAGTGGAGTCGGACATCCATTCCCGGCCGTCGATCAGGGAAGCCACTGTGGCGCCACAGTCGATGAAAGTACCTGAAAAAATAAGTTTCAGTCAGTAACATTCCAATGCTTTCTCGGGAACCGAACAAATGATTGAGAAATTAAGAAAATAGAAAGATTGGAAAGAAGTACCTCTGGGGGATTGAGACTGAGATTGAACGAGGGTGAGGAGAGAAAACAGGAAGATGAGAGAGAGAAACGACATGGTTGAGAGTTGGGATGAGAAATGAGAGTGGAAAGGGGGAATTTAGAGAGAGAGAGAGAGAGGGGGGAGGGGGGGATATACAGGTAGGGTTAGGGTTGGAATGGGTCGTTGGTGAGTTATGCAAGTAAGGTATTGGAGGAGGCGAGAGAGAGAGAGAGAGGAAGGTGAAGTTGGTTTGGGGAAAAGAATATGGACGCGGGAAAACCAGGTCAGAAGTGGCAGTTAGTATGCTTGCTGTGTCTTTGGTAATTTTAAATGGAACCGTTGCCATCATTCTATGCCACGTCACCTACCATGTCCTCCTAATCCTCCCAACATGCTTCAGGACCATTAAGAGTCGTAGACTTAGCGCATGGATTGATTCGTTAAAACTTAAAATACTACACCGACTAATCTATTAGAGCATCTCCGATGGCCTCAACAAATAGCTATTTTTAGTTATTTTGTTGAGCCAAGTAAAGTAGTCTTTCCCGTCCATTTCCATTAGCCGCTCGCGGCTGCCTCTTCCTGCTACCGCCAGCCAGAAATGTGGCGGCGTTTTACCCATTTCGGCGGATCTCGAAAATGCCCGACCGCGTCTTCATCGATTGGATCCGGCTGACACCCGGCCCGACAAAGCATTAGGTTCTCGGAAGGTATTTTTTCATCACATATTGAGGAGAGTGTTTGGGTTCTCGGAAGGTATTTTTTTGTCCTTCATCTTCTCTGAAAATCAGGAGAGAGAAGGTCTCAATCGAATGGTGTTGAATCAGAAAACCGCAAGCATTTCCATGGATTTTTCGACGACTTTTGAGCTGTGATTCTGCACGATTCATTCATGAAGTAGGCGAATCGATTTCGTAGGATTTGGTGAAATATCGGTCATTGGATTCGCCTCGAGAAGAAATGAGCGGTGATGACCGCCGTGACTCCCTCCGCCTCCTCACGCTGGCTGGCAGGTGGAAATTCTCTTGGGTCTTCGAGCGGGCGGCGGGAGGAAGTGCAAGAAGGTATTGTTGGTTTTGCGGATTGGATCGGTTAATTGTTCAGCGTAAATTGAGGGGTTTGGTTTCGTGTTTTTGATCAGTTTCACGGATCGATTAGGTTTGGTTCGTTTGCATGTTTTCATTTTGATTCGATGGGGAAATTGCTTTTCTTTGTGGAATTGATGACTCGAGAAATTTCGGTTGAGTAATAATCTGTTTAATTTGAGAAATTAACGGTGTAAAGTCGACTTGGTAAAGTTAGTGGTTTGATTCTATACGTTGCACTTGCTCCCAGTATGGGAACACGTATTTTGGATCTCAATATTTCTAAACTTGTTCGGTAAGCGGGTTTGGTTATTTGATAGCGTGGCGAACTAGGTTTGTTGGATATCTTTGTTGTATAACCTTCATTGGCACATCTTATTTTTCATATCCGCAAGGATTGGTTTTGTGAAGATTTGATGTTGTCATTCAAGGCTGTATCATTTGGCTTGGGGCAGCATAGTCATATAAATGCTATATTGATGAATTTTAAGAGATTATGCTGAATCTACAATGTGCATCATCGTCCTCCTCCAGTCCTCATAAGAGTTGGTTGTTGAGTGGATGCACTTTTACCTTATGTCAACTACATCAGCTGCAGAATTTCTTTGATGCTAGGGACATGATATAATGGCGATCAAGCGCTCGACAACTATAATATTTGGTATTTGGAATTGGATTCACGTAGGATCTCGACACTAGGACTTGTATCCTTAATATAGAGGAGAAAGAAAATTGGGGTTTAAGTGACCATTGTTCCCTAAAATTATAGATTACTGATTACCTAAATGTTTTTCAGTATTCTTACCTTTGTGCCATTGCAAAGTTGGCTAATGCAGTCAGCCTGAAGGCTTCAAAATCAATTTTTCCATGGTGAATAACATAAGACCATATTAAAGATTATCTTCAACCACCATATTTGTCTCTTTAGTTAGTGCTTTTTCCTTTATGTGTCTACCGATCCCACTAGAACTAGAGACATTGAAGGGGATAGGCGGATGCGCTTGCTTTTTCATGGTGGCTAGGTTGAGATACTAGTTCCCTTGGATTCCCTGCTCTTCCAATTTCTTTGACCTCAAAATAATTATTCAGTGGATATAGGATAGCGGGAAGTAATTTGGTGCATGCTGCCTTCTGTCACTATTATATCTTTTCCCATGATATATTTCTAATATTTTCAATGAAATTATAGGTAATTTCACTTTGTAATTTACTGTGGATACGTCGTGTAATTCATTTGAAGATGCCTCAATCTTTGTTGGAGAAGCTGCGGTTACTTGATGTCAGGTCTATGGTGTGGCACATGGGCTTCTTATGGGCTATGGAGACAATGTATGGATTCAAGCACAATCCCTGTTTGATGAGGTGAAACAAATGGATTCTTCAACCGCATCTGCCTTCTATAATGCTCTTACTGACATGCTATGGCACTTTGGTCAGGTAATTTGTCGATGTTTTTACTGGATCAAGGTTACTTTATCAATTGAGCCAAGCTGGATAAATTCTTCTTTTGAGTAGTCTATGTTTCCAATAAACATTTTCTATGGCCATAACAAAGAAATATGAGTTCAATGCTAGTAAAATAAATTTGAGCTATATGACAATGAGAAGAGGGAGGTCTTATTTATATATTTTTTAAAATATGACCGTTGTAAATATGGCCGTTGTAAATATGATCGTTGTAAATATAGTCGTTGTAAATATGACCGTTGAAAAATTTAGAGATTAAATTTTGATGACGTGTAGATGGCGCTTACGTGTTATGCAATGTGGCATTTTTTAATTATATTATTGAAAGTTAGTTAAAGTTAGTTGAAGTAGTAATCTATTTTGCTGAGCGTGGTTGGAGTAAATTTTAAAAAGTTACTAGCTAAAATAGTGAATTGAATATTTAAATATATTTTAAGTAGCTATTTTGTTGAGTGTGGTTGGAGATGCTCTTAGTTCACGTCCATATCTACCTCGCTAATTCAAAAAAATTTTTTTTTAAATACAAATTTATAGATGTATATTAGCAATAACGATAGAAACACACATAATCAAAAAGTGTTAAAAACGTTAAAAAATGACGTAACATCCATCTTAATAATAAAAATGATCGGTTCAAAACCTACACATTTGATAATTCATAATGTTTAAAATAACTAAGATTGATATCTGCTGACATCTGGAAATGAGAAGGATTTGATTTGATGACTATGCCGAAACTTTATCATCTGAATTATCAACACAAAAACCATGAAAAGCTAACCATTGACAACACAACTACCTATTGTACCAAATCGGTGACAATTCATGCTGTAATAGGTCGAAGACAAACAACACGAAAAAATAGATAAAAAATAAAGGTAATCCCATATCGATATGGAAGAAAACCAATTTATTGTAAAAGAAACTCGGATATGAGGAACAAAATTATGGAATATGTGATTTCAAGCCAATATATGACAAAAAATCATTCATTCTCTTTAGTGAATAAGGACCTGGATGAGATATCAAAGAGATGGAATGGCAGCAAGGCGGATTTTTTTGGGGCCCGCCCCACTTAGTATGGGATTAATGTAACCGGGTTTTGGCAAGACATAGTGGATTCGAATATTGTTTAGTCTCGTTCCATCTCATTTATATTAAAAAATGATTTTTATTGTTATTTATTATAAATAATGAAGAAATGAAGCGATAAGCGAGAGAAACGAAAAAAGAGCTTCGAATGCCATTTTCTCCTTATATTTCATTATCATGGATCCCATATATATAAGGATATTCGATTATCTGATAATAAGTACATCCATAATGATTCATCGGTAAATATATGGTCGATTCTTCTGATAATTATTTATAGTAACTATCTTGAATAATGAAATCGCTAGATGGTTGAAATGTATCTACCATTAAAAACATTGTCAATAAAACCCAATGGGATAAAACCTGGACGAAGGGAAAAATAGTGCAGTATACTAACATCTTTAACAATTCTCCCCATAATAATGACATAATACTTCGTTTTGAAGATGTTTTACCTGACGCATACCAATTTGGGCAGGGCTTTTATAAATAAATCTGCTAGATTATCACTAAACCTTATTTGTTGCACATTGATTTCACCACGATTCTAAATTTCATGAGTATAGAAGAATTTTGGTGAAATGTGTTTAGTTTGATCACTTTTAATATATCCTCATTTGACTTGTGCAATACACACAGCATTATCTTCATATAATATTGTTGGTTTGTTCTTGATGGAAGATAAAATCACATGATTTTCTGATGTGTTGTATCATGGATCTCAACCAAACACATTCTCGACTAGCTTCATGCATGACAAGTATTTTTGAATGGTTGGAAGAGAATTGTTTGTTTTTCTAACCTCCAAGATATAACAGTAATTTCATAAGTAAATATATATCATGTTTGTGATCGAGCTTTACGAGGGTTCGAAAGATAGCCTGTATCTGTATAACCGAAAAATTGTGGTTCCAATGTTTTGCAATAAAATAATCTCATATCACATGTCCCACGGAGATATCTTAATACATGTTTAATTATGTTCCAGTGCCTTTTTAGTTGGGCAGACATATCATGCTAGTAAAGTGCTTAGAAAAGCGATGTGCGGTTGAGTATAATTTCTGATATACATTAATGCACCAATTGCACTAAGATATGTGTGGCGTAAAACTCGGGGTCAGTTGACTACTCGTCGACCAACGGAAAACTTCGTGAATGTCGGGCGACTACGGCAAGACTCCGCGAAAATCGAGGCAGAGTCTCCCTTGTCTGCGAGGAGAGCTCTGCCGAAAATACTTTTGTACCCGATCATCTGACGTCATCGAGAGATAACGTGAGTAAAAGCGGCCTCTTTGGTCCATACTACAATACTCATCATCATACATCAGCTGCCTCTGCCCAACTAGTTTGAAGTTAAAATTTTACTCTTTTACAACATATATTAAAATCTAAAACATTATAATACATGTTTGCGCCAACAAAACCAAGCGTGACCCGAACTCTTACAAGCGACCTCTGGTGTGAGTCTCCTCGAAGGCAGCTCCCTGTACCTGAAAAAATGTTCCCTCAACAAGATGAGCTATCACCCAGTAGTGAAATCACTCTAAATTGGCTACTCTCTACCTAAGTTTATATGCAATGCTCCTATGTAAACACACATTCAAGCCACGTAATCCTACTTGAATGTCTAAATGACCATACTGTCGGAGTCACTGCAGGCTCCCTCACACTTGCTAAGCCATGTATGAAACACTATTTTCAAAACAAAGATATTTTTTTAATTGTGGACTACCCTCCGATATAAGTAGTGGACCGACTCCGATAATCTATTTAGTGGACAACCCTCCGATGTATATCAATTTGGCCGACTCCGACGATTGATATTTTATATGGACTACCCTCCGATAATTTTTATTATTAGTCAACCCTCCGAAACCACTATCTCAATGAACCACCTCATGCACTCACTCATAATGTTCTAGGGTGCCCTAGTGCATATGGAATGCATGATGTCGGTCTCTGATTATATAACGCATGTAAATATATAATCACATGCATATATTCATATAATTTAAATCACACAAACATGTCATGTAATTTACTTGTCCGAATTACAGCCAAAATTAACTCACGTCAATTTGTGTTCCAATGCGACAATTCAAGCTTGAATTACTCGACCAAACACATTTTCACACAAAATTTTATTTTAAATTGTCACTATTCACATGAGCAATTAAAACCCTAGGGTTCTTTGTTTCACGACTATCTGTAACACGAAATATACCTGTTGTTTTCAACATGTTTGAATATTTTGTGAACTTATAAATTAAAATTTTCGTAAATTAGCTGCGGAAATATGAGATTTATAAAACCAGAAAATTTGACCGATTATAAAGGCAAAGCAGTAATTTGTCAAGGGACATCAAAGACATAGCTTATGAAATTAGAGGCCAAAAATACAATTTTATGGAATTGGAATACAATTAGTTAAAAGTGAATGGCTAGAATGCTAAATAACAAAAACCTTAATTATAAAGAGATGTGGGGAGACCAAAAATGCAAGAGATGTGGGGAGACCAAAAATGCATTTTTGGTCTCCAAACAAGGTAGCTTACGGGAAGGAGGAAAAAGGAAGGAGAAGAAGAGAAAGAAGAAAAAGAGGAAGGAGGGGAGCTAATCCAAGGTATGGATGCTTGATTTTGGTATGGAACTATGAAAGTTTAAATGGAATTCTCAAGTTTATGTGAAGGTTCATGCAATTGTATGGTTAGGAGCTTGCTCGAGCCGGGGGTTGTTAGGATTACATCCCTATTTTCTTGAAAGTAGGGTGCTAAAATTCTAAACAACAGATGTTCCGATATCATTTGAGGAGGGATTCATATTAATTGTGTTAGGGTTTTACAACAAACCCTAAAAAACCTTGCTTATAATTCAGGTTTTCTTATGGGTTACATAACCCGTAATATAGTTGTTTTTGGGAGGTATTCATGATAAGTTTTGATCTATGGATGAAAGTTCTTGAAAAATGGGAGAAAATACGCCCATTCTGGGCATTTTAAATTGAAGTCAACACCGGTACACCTTGAGCTTGTACCGGTACACTTCGGATACGGACATTTTGGCAAAGTGTGGGGTACACATTAGGGGTGTGCCCGTGCACCATGTAGTTTTTCCTATTTTAGTGGATTTTGTATTTTTAATACATAACTTGCTCATTCTTATCCGGTGGAGTGGATTAGTGATAATTAAAATAGACTTCAAGGAGAACCAAACATTATATAATAGATTATCTCAAATTCTGGCTCTATATAGCCCAAGAATTCACTCAAGTGGAACATGTTTTAGAAAGCCCATTTACCATCAGGTTGATCATGATAGTCCAGGTGTTTCGGATGTAACTTGAGTTCGGTGCTCGAATTGGGTGATTCCAGTTGAATAGAACCCTTAACTTCCCAAGAATTACAAAAGATATAGTACCAAGTATGAAGTTAAGACCCCGGAAAAGTGGTATTTCAATCTACTTTCGTGCAAATCTGCTAAAATGACTGATTGGCATGAAAATGCCATAGCTTTAGTTTGGATGATCAATTGGTTAAGTTCGATTCTGGTGAAACAGATTCATAGAAGAAGATACATAGATAAAGTGTGATTCGCCCATCGCACCTTACCCGGTATATGAATCTGATCTGTCGCGAACACGTAGTGGCTAAGAATGCCTGTGCAAGATAATGAATTTTATAACTCTATATAATTATAAAAATACATGAGACGGTTATTAAATGACCTGAGAACTCACGTTGATTAGTATCGGTACTCTTGTTAGTGCTCCGGCACTCTGATTAGTGCCCGGTACTCTGTTAGTGCTACGGCACTCTGTTCGATTAGTACTTGGTACTCTGTTAAAGTGCTCTGGCACTCCTGTCCGGTTAAGTGCTACGGCATAAAATCACGGTTAAAGTGCTGAACCATCACGTGCGATTAGTGCTAAGAACTTTCCTGTTTGATAATCGACAATCTGCTTTGTGCTACGGCACTTCCATACTGTATAGTATCTTCGGATACTTATTATTGAGTGTCTTACACTTTTAATGCAGTCTGAGTATTCCCATAATTATATGTCTTTGAATAATGAATAAGAGAAATGAAAGGTGTATGGATTACACGTCTGTAATACCTACGGGTATTTACGAATATGATAAGCTATAACTCCTACGGGGAGACTTTGAATAAATATAAGTCTTGTAATATAATTATAAGTCGGTGGTACCCTCTGAGTGCCAGTATAATAAACACATTAGCCAGTACCTCTGGTGCTTATATAAGAATAAAGCATAAGTAATTGTATAAATCATGTGATGAATGCATGTAATTTCTGATATCTGGATTATTGTTATGCTTATTATAAGCGTACACATGCATATTATATGGGGTGCTAAGCGTAAAAAACAGCACGGGTTTTGTCAGGTGTAGGTACGGAAGGCGATGTCAGGAACTTCGCATTCTTGGGGCGACACCACGAGTAGGGGTTCATCAACGTAGGTTCCGCGCTACGTTGAAATTGTAAATGTATAGTTTTTGAATATGTAATGGGACTCAGTACTGTATATGTGTGACACTGTAAACACCACTACAGTGGTAGTTTTATTTTGGACTTTTGTATATGATATTGATATATTATAAGATATGGATATACCAATGTCTAATTAAGCGGAGTGAGTCCCGATTATATGTTCTCGGGTCCGGGAAACCGGTTCGGATCCATGTGATCGGGTCGGTAGGAGTGGGCGTGACAAAGTTGGTATCGAGCCTAGGTTTGGCGTTTACGGAAAGAGTCTAAGATTTCGATGCCCCCACATAGAATGTGTTGGCCTAATGCGGATGTCTTTGATACGTTTATTGTCTAGAATGGATCCACCTCGGGAAGGCGTAGGCGAAGCGGTGAAAGCGTCGATCCTTTAGCGGATATACGCTGGTTAAAGATGCGGTCGGCGGATGGATGAAATAAACTGTGAAGCGCGATAAAAGTCTCTCGAGGATATGGCAGGGTCATAGATCGACTCACACCGCCCGCGAGACTCAGGAGTGATGCAATACGAAGCATGGGTGGAAGAATTCCATGGTCTGAAGTATGGAAGAATGATCGTAGAGTTTTTGGCTTGAAAAACTGAAAGGGTTTTAAGATGAAAGCGAGAAATATCACGTGGTTAAAGATCATATATCGCGGTGGTTCTTCACCACCCAGGGTGCAGCTTATGATTGGTGAAGCGGTTTTGAAATCCACTAATCCCAGATCCGGTTATGGGATTACTTCGTCTCAGGGTTTAATCTGATATGTCATGATGATTACAAAGGAGTCTAAATGGAAGAAATCCTTAACTCTAAGACGAGGGAAAATAGCCGGTGGCGGAATATGAGAAAAGAATTCGACCGCCTCGAGTAAATATGCCGCAGGAATCACGTTCTTACGAGGAAAAAGAAGAAATTCCAGATGTGGGCGGTTGAGGAGGGCTACATGGAGTCTCAAAGGTACCTCATGGTGTTACTTCGTTACAATGTCCAATTTCTATCGGTGGTGCAGCGGCTATAAAATTGAGAAATCACGAAATGAAGAGTCAAGAAGAAAGAAAGAAAAAAGTTCTCAAGGGGTTCCTCTTCGGAAAAAAGACTGAGAGTCAGATTTGATTCAGTACGAGGTCCAGCTATAAGGGGTAGGAGACAAGGACCTACCATGACACAAAGTTCCGGTCGAGGCATCTCAACCGGACAAGAGGAAAAGCATGTATGTCCACATTGCCACAATTATCATAGTGGTATTTGCAGACGAGTAACTGGAGGTTGTTTTCGATGTGGGAGTACAGAGCACGTGATAACTTGTCAGCGGATTGGGAAGTTCTAGAAATCCTCAAGGAAGTGGTAGAGGAGGGTCAAATGTACCTCCACAGACTCAGAGTAGGGGTATGATTCGTGCCACAGTAGGGTGATCCGGAATCAACAAAATTTATATCTATACTCTCCCTCTTTGCCGTGGTCGACTACTTGCCCAGTATAGTGGTGGGTCGAACACGGGGATGGGTTTTCTTCGTCTCTGAATATTGCCGGTGAAGGCAAAATTGGTGAATTAAATTTGGATTTTTAAGGTTTAGCGAGGTACTTGTAGGGGGGTTTTGGTGTTCATTGAAACTAAAAAAGAAAAAAAGCGTAAATAGAACCCTTGGAAGTGTTAGGCCGGTTTAGGGTTTAAGGTAACCCACGTGTCCCCGGGTATTTTCCTCGAGTTGGGAGGATGACATATAGTCATTTCACGAGCAGGATCTTCATTAACTTTAAAAACTAAGCCTATGATTTTCCCTTTTGAAACATAGCATTTAAATTGGCATAAATGTCCTAACGGTGAAAACACATCTCTAAAGCCACTACTCCACGATGATAACTAGCCGGGAAACCAATGGCGGGCCTCGTGGATCTGGTGAAAGTATCCATTGAACCCCAGAAATACACATTAAAGAGAGCATGCTTAAGAGATTTTAACTGAGAGTGAAGCGGGGAACACAAGCAACCATAAATACGTGCGTTAAAAGCAGGGAGGCAGAGTGAGTTACCTCCACACTGCAGCCAACGGCCGTCCTCTTCAGGAGGAAGAGGTCTGGCCAGAACATCCTGCGAGTTGTCATCCTCGGAGTGTTTGGCGACCGAGAAAAATGGAGAAAGAGAAAGGAAGAAGAAAGGAAAAGGAAGCTGCGGGAAGCGCCTCCCACAGCTTGCTTGCCATATCAGAAATTCCCGGTCACGTTGATTTGTACAAGCTGAACATAGATGCTCGATGTAAAGGAAGTTACAAAAAAACCAAAATCGGAAGGTTATTACAGGGATAAATGGAAAAAAAACCAAAAGCAAAAGCAAGAAACGGGGTGTAGCGTGAAGCGAGCAGGCGTGGGAGTGAATCGTTTGGAGTATGGGAGGCAGTGCTCGCGGGAGGCTTTCTATGGTGGGGTAATTTTTCTTAACATTTTGCTCTTCTTTCCTTCGATCTTTTGATGCGATGTTAGGGTTTGACTTGAATTCTTCGCTTGGATCGATCATAATTTTGGCATAATTAGCTCATAAACTTTTTTTACTTGCAAAATTTGCCACAAAATCGCGATCATTAAAATAGTAAGGGACCTTAATGTGCAAATCGGGTTAATTAGCATGATTAGTGCACAAAAGCACTCTATAAACCTATAATAAATAGGGTTCAAAATATACTTTTGGGCACTAATCAGGGTAGAGGGCCAGTGGCTCGTAGGTGGGGGAGTGTCGCTGCAGAGACGATGTAGTCACCGCTGCTGCGACCCAGTAAACACGAGCTTATGCGATGAGGCTCGAGAGATGCGGACATACCCGGGGGTTGTGCGGGTACATTCACTCTCTTTGATATTGATTTATATGCTTTAATTGATCAGGGCTCTACATTCATATATATGTATGGAGTAAAATGAATGACAAACTGCAGAGCAATAGAGCTATTAGATTATGACCTGCTGGTACTGAATCCTACGGGGCATAGTGTTGAATCAGCCGTGTGTATAAATTGTTCCTTAATGGTCCATGATAAGGAATTCTCGGTTGATCTAATTGTTTTGCCTTTTCATGAGTTTGATTTGATCTTGGGAATGGATTGGTTATCCAAACATCGGGCCATAGTTGACTGTGATAAGAAAATAGTCCTGCTTAAATGTCCTGACCTATCAGAAGTAAGAATACAGGGTATCCGATCCCAGACCGACACCGAAAGTTATATCGAAGCTATGGCGGCGTTTTTTACGAAAAGGTTGTGAAGCCTTTTTGGCTTTGGTTCTTGACTCGAAAGAGAGCAGAGTAAATTTAGAAATATTCCTATGATTAGGGAGTTCCTAATGTTTCGAAGAGTTCTGGGGTACCACACGAGCAGTAGACCTCTCTATTAAAGTAGCACAGGGAACGACTCCTATTTCGAGGACACCTTACCGAATGGCTCAGGCCCAGGCCCCGAAAGAGTTGAAAACTTCGGCTACCGGGAGCTATTTGATAAGGGTTTTATCGAACCTAGTGTCTCACCTTGAGGTGCGCCGGTTTTATTTGTTAGAGAAAGATGGCACTCTTGGATGTGCATTAACTACCGGCAAATAAACAAGTAACAGGTTAAGAATAAGTACGGATTGCGAATAGAAGATTTATTTGATCAATTGGGAAGGAGCAAGTGTCTTCTCGAAGATAGACTTATGCGTGGGGATCATGTCTCTCAGGGTAAAGAGGTTGATGTCCGAAAGCGACTTTCGAACCCGTTATGGCCACTATGAGTTTGTTCATGCCATTTGGTTAAACTGTGCTCCGGTGCATTTATGGACTTGATGAATAGGGTTTCCGCCCTGTTGGATCAATTTGTTGTGGTATTTATTGATGACATCTGGTGTATTCTAAGATGCAGGAACATGAACACCATTTGAGGATAGTGTTGCAAACTTTGAGAGAGAATCGGTTTTTTGCAAAGTTAAGTAAATGTGATTTTGGTTTAAGGGAGTGTGTTTCTGAGCAGTATTGTATCTGAGAAAGATATTAGAGTGGACCCAGGTAAAAATCGAAGCACAATTGTGAATTGGAAACCTCCCCTCGGAATGTAGAGGTGAAGTTTCTTGGGCTTAGCGGGTTATTATCGGAGATTTGTACAAGGCTTTTCGGTTATAGCATCCTCACACTTACAAGATTGCCTCACGAGAGAGTGAAGTTTGGTGGGATGATAAGTGCCAATCAATTTTGAAAGATTAAAAGAAATCTTGGATTTGAAGCATCGGTGTTGATTATTTACATAATTATCTGATGGTCGCGAGGATAGGTTTGGGATGCGTATTGATGCGGGATGGGAAGAGTGGTGGTATGCTTCCGGGCAATTGAAGTCGCATGAGCAAAACTATCCCTGCATGATTTGGAGTTAGCATTTGTAGTGTTAGCTTTGAAATTTGGCGAGCACTAATGCATATATGGAAGAAATGTGAATTTTCCATGATCGCCAAGGAAGTTAGTATTTGCTAACTCAAAAAGATTTGAACTTGAGGAACGTCGGTGGTTGGAATTATTGAAAGACTATGATGTATAGGTGATTACCACCCGAGGAAGCGCAAATGTAGTGGCGAGATGCCTTGGTAGGAAAATGATTTTACCGCTCGACCTTGAAAGATTATGATTGCGAGATTTGCACAGATGGGTATGTTGAAACTCAATTGAATGTGATGCAATTTAAGACAAATGATAGTGAATGCTCGAAAAATGATGACAAGCTTCACAAGAATTGGCTCGGTGGTCCAATCACGGGACAAGGCGATTTTGCCATAGATGGAAGTGGGTTTGTGTACAAGAACATATTATGTGCAGAATGATATGATTGAAAATAATTATATAGAAAACCCATAAATATTGTTTCTGTATCACTGGAAGTAATAAAATATACCCGGGATATGAAGCAGTCTACTAGTGGCGAGGATGAGAAAAAGGACATTTCGGGTATGTGGCTAAGTGTCGGCCGTGTCGGCAAGTAGCTGAACACCCGAGTACCATCGGTTTATTGAATCCCCTTCCAATTCCCGATGGAAGTGGGATAGCATAACTATAGTTCGTGTCGGTTTACTCGCTGAAAGAAACATGATCTGTCGGGTAATTGTGGACGGCCGGCCAAGTCGCTGCCTTCTGGAGTAGACTTGACTACTCCATGGATCGTTTAGCGACATTTATGTGTGGCCCGAGTGTCGGATTACCGCGGCATTCTGTGTAGATTTGTGTGTAGGCCAGCGATCCTCGGTTCGTCGGAGTTGAGGATTACGGTCGACTTCGGTCTGAGATTGAATTTTATGCGCTCCATCCACAAGCGGATGGACGTTGAAGAGTGATTTAGGTATTGGAAGATATGCTCCGAGGCTGTGTATTAGATTTTTCGGGAAGTTGGGATAGGTACGTTCCACTCATGGAATTTGCCTATAACAACAGTTATCAATCTAGTATTGGTATGGCCCGACAGAAGCTACGTATGGAAGGCGATGTGTAGAACTCCTACGTGTTGGATAGAGATGAATGAGCATAAGATTATTGGTCCTGAATTAGTAAAAGACACGGAAGAAAAAGTTCAGATTATTCAGCAGAGATTAAAAGCTGTCTGTGATAGACAAAGGTCTTATGCTAATTTGAAGAGAAAGGATATAGAATATGAAGTAGGAGATAAAGTGTTTTTAAAAGTATCTCCGTGGAAAAAGATACTCCGTTTTTTGGAAGGAAAGAAGCGAGTCCACGATTCATTGGCCCATATGAAGTTTTAGAGTTGGACGTGGCGTATCATTTGGCACTTCCTCGGGAGTTAGCGGAATTACATGATGTATTCCATGTGTCTATGCTTCGTAGATATCGTTACGACCCATCGCTATATTACCAGTTCAAGATACAAGAGTCTGAGAAGATTTCACGTTCGATGAAGGCGAGAAAGCTATTCTAGATAGGTGAGAAATCGCACCGGATACAGCCAATGAGTCCCTCGTTAAAGGGCTTTGGCAACATCCACGGTATGGAAAAGCGACATAGGGTGAGAATCGACAATGAGATACAGTACCTGGCTCTTGATTCGAGGTAATTTCAAGGGCGAAATTTATTTTAAGGGGAGAATTGTAACACCCCAGAAATATACCTAGTTGTTTTCAACATGTTTAGGGTATTTTGTGAACTTATAAATTAAATTTTCGTAAGTGCTTCTTGGAAATATAGAGATTTTTATAAAACCCAATTGACCATTATAAAGGCAAACCGCACTTCTGTCCAAAGAGGGACATCAAAGACATGGCTTATGAAATTAGAGGCCAAAATACAATTTTATGGAATTGGAATACAATTAGTTAAAAGTGAATGGCTAGAATGCTAAATAACAAAAACCTTAATTATAGATTATGGGGAGACCAAAATGCATTGGCCCCAAACAAGGTAGCTTACTGAAGGGGGAGGAAAAGGAAGGAGAAGTTAAGAGAAAGAAGAAGAAGAGGAAGGAGGGGAGCTAATCCAAGGTATGGATGCTTGATTTTGCATGGAAACTATGAATGTTTAAATGGAATTCTCAAGTTTATGTGAAGGTTCATGCAATCATGGTTAGGAGCTGCCCAAACCTAGGGTTGTTGGGGATTACATCCTATTTTCTTGAAAGTAGGGTGCAAAATTCTAAAATGGCACAAGATCGGTATGAGAACTCCTCTATTTTGAGGAGGGATTCATGGTAATTGTGTTAGGGTTTACAACAAACCCTAAATAACCTTTATAATTGGTTTATGTATGGGTTATAACCCATACTATAGTTGTTTTGGGAGGTATTCATGATAGGTTTTTGATCTATGGATGAAAGTTCTTGAAAAATGGGAGAAAATACCCATTCGTATTTTTATGAAGTGCACCTAAGACACCTTGAGCTTGTACCGCAATAATCCCTGCCCTCGACATTTTGGCCAAAGGTACCGCACATTAGGGTGTACCGTACACCCTGCTCGGTTTTCCTATTCACTGGGCCAGATTTCGCCATAAATTGCTCATTCTTTATCCGATTTTGAAGGGATTCAAGTGGCCAATTAAAATAGACTTCAAGGAGAACCAAACATAATATAATAGGTATCTCCAAATTCTGACTCCTCTATATAGCCCAAATATTCACTAAAGTGGGCTAAGGTGCAACCCATTTCCAAGATCGGGCTGATCATAGAGTAGTCCCAGTTGTTCTATTATATCTTGAGTTTCTGTTCGAATTGGGTGATCTCCATTTTTGAATAGAACCCTTAGCACCTTAAATTTAAAAGAGTACAAAGATATATACCAAGTATGAAGTTAAGACTCGAAAAAAGTGAGTATTTCAATCAGACTCCTCGGGTAAAATCTAAGAATGACTAGTTGGCATGAAAAAATGCCATATCTTTAGTTCGGGATTTATCCGATCGATTGATTCAATTCGGTAAAGTAAATTCATAGAAGAAAAAGAATACATGAATAAGGTGTGATTACATACCCATCATACCTTACCAGTATATGAGATACGATATGTCATGAACACATAAGTGGCTAAGAATGCCCTATTATAAGATAGTAAGTTACTAACTCATATAATTATAAAAATACATGAGACCAGTTATTAAATGACACGTAACTCCCGTTTCCGAGATTAGTACTCTGCATTCTCGTTAGTGCTCCGACACTCCCGACAAAGTACTTTGCAGACTTCAAGAAGTGCTATATAAATACCTGCCTCCATTAGGTGGACTTCGCATCCCGTTAGTGCTACGACACTGCTCGATGAAGTACCTCTCAGATCTCCGTTGCGCCACCAAGACTTCGTCCGCTAAGTGCTACTACACTCCTGGTCCTGGGCTATGCCACTGCACACTCCCGTCCCCGATTAGTGCCCGGCACTCCTGCCTTCCGCATCCACAATCCGCGAGCTACGGCACTTCCGCATCAGATAATATCTTCGGATACGGTTACTAGTGTCTACACTTTTATTAGTGGACCAGGTCTAGGTATTCCCATAATTATATGATAATAACTCGAATAATGAATAAGAGGAAATGAAGGTGTGATCTATAATACCTACGTATTTCAATATGAGTAAGCTATAACTCCTACGGGAGACCCGAATAAATATAAGTCTGTACAAAGATAAGTCCAAGAGGCCCACGGTACTTCCGCACAATGAACTCGTGTAAGACCTACGGGCAATTTTTATATGCTATCAAAGATAGCAATTGTATAAACTATGTGGATTTAATGCATGTAATTTCTTATATCCATATTGTTATATATGCTTATTATAATCACATATATATTATATAAGTGATTCTACCTGCTGTAAAGTTTCAAGATGTGCTTAATCCGCAGAAAGATGTATAAGACGCTCCGGTAACTTCCGTGATTCTTCGTGTGGCCAACACACGAGTAGGGTTCATCATCGTAGGTTCCGCACTGCTCGTAAATTGTAAATGGATAGTTTGAATATGTAATGGGACTCAAGACGATATGTGTGGACATCAGAACACCAATACAAGGGTAGTTTTATTTTGGACTTTTTGTATATGATATTGATATATTATAAGATATAGATATGCATCAATGTCTAATTAAGCAAGTAAAGAGTCCCAGTATATGTTCTCGTGAGCATCCTGAACCGGTCGATCCGCTAATCGGGTCGGGCTGAATCTGGGAGTGACACTATCATTCAATCATCGGTTCACTTTGGGAACCCGACTTCATGGTCATTTCCGACCTCATACGGATGATTTGCTACCGCATGACGAATGCATAAATCACAACCCAAATGTACTTCACACCATCCACACACAAATTCCGTGGACCGTCCAATGGCTCCAAAAAATTCTATCAAGCCTGGCCCCAAGTTTTCGGGATTCAATCAAACGGCCGCTCAAGGCCCTTGAACCCAACCGAAACACCCATAAAATACTCAAACAAACAAAACCCGCAGGATAAAACCCCTACCTCACGTAGCTTTGTTGAAAATCCTCAAAACCGTAGTCCACGCAAGGTTCTCACGCGTAGGAACCTGCTTCGTCTCCGCCGACCGACCGGTTTGACGCTCGTAAATCTGTAGATATGGCTCTCTCTCTAGAAAAAATCAAATCTCGCCGATCTCTTCTACATCTCACGTTTTCGCCTTCAAAAGGAGGAGGATGACACTATATTTGAAAATTTTTGTCCTATTATCATTTAAGTTTCCAAATGACATCTATGTCCCCAAGCTGATTTTCGACATTTGACACTACCCGGCCGCCTATTTCCATAATTTCTACTCACGCAATACGCTGCGAATACGAAGAGCATGTTATAAGTGACTCAAGCCACATCACATGCTGTCGCTTTACTCGCACCCCATACGCGATGCCTGAAAAACGTGCAAATTCGACTATCCTGGTTCTGACGAAATTCGAATGCGTTAGCTAGATTTCGCGATACGATTCCAACGGTGAAATCCGTTTCGTCATCTAAGATCTAGAGAATAAATTTCGTATTTTTATCGAAATTACGATTTTGCCATTTTTCCATGTGAAATTTCTGCCTTTACAATATGGTACTTCGTGACCGCTACCTCTTCATTTTCTTTTTGTAGGCCTAAACGAATCTTTGTCACTTCAAGCGACCTAACAACCACTGGGGAAACTAGTGGTGTGATTTATCCATATGAAAGTGTCGTAACTTTTTATGTATACGCGGATTGATTGATTAATACACCTATCTAAATGACGCCGATCTATAGCCGAGACAATATTTTGTTTCCCAAAAATCTTTCATTTCAAATTTTTCTTTAAGTAATAATGCTTTTGATTTGAAATTCTTCGTAAGTCCCAATCAAATTCAAATCATCCACATATACCACACACCGCAAATCCAATTGCTACGTTTTTGATAAAAACGCACGGGCAAATTGAATTATTCACATATCCTTCTTGTGCAAAACCGGCTTAATCGATTATACCATATTCTCTAATGCACTGCTTTTTAATCCATATGTAAGATTATTGAAATCTCTGATTGAATTCATGCTCCGTGGTTTTGAATTCATTACTTAAGGTAATTTGAATAATTTAGGGATTTTTATATATACATTAGTATCAATAGATCCATATAAACAGGATGTGACTACATCCATTAGCCGCATATCAAGTCCTTCGGAGACCGCTAAATATATTAAATAACGAAATGTAGTTGCATCCATTATGGGAGAATACGTCTCCTCATAATCAATTCCATATCTTTACGATAAGCCTTAGGCCACAAGGCATGCTTTATATCGCACGATTTCATTTTGTTAATTTCGCTTTCATACAAAGATCCATCGATATCCAACATGTTTTATATCTTTAGGTGTTTGAACTACTTGTCCAAATACCTCTCGTTTAACCATTGATTTTAACTCTGTTTGAATTGCTTATTTCCATTTTAACCATCATTTCGACGTCGACATTCATTCATATTTTGTGGCTCCTGATCTTCATCATTGCTTATGATGTCCATAGCCACTTAGAAAGAAATAAACATCATCTATAAGGGTGGTATTTCGATCCCATAAATTTCCCTTATGTATATAATTAATAAATATCTCTTCATTGTTATGTACTGGTAAAATCTCGTGAGATAATTGTTCAATTGATACCTCTGCAGGGGTTATTAGTTCATAATTTTAACTATTTCACATTTATGTTTTTCTTTATATGCATGCCTTCTGCTTATATTAAATTTCAATGATTTTTCCTTCTTTTCTTCTTTAGTAATTTGTATTCTTTGAGTTATAGGTCATTCAAGGCTTTAATTGTGGCTTAGGCTCATCGACCACGTTATATTCAATTTTCTCCCATTGGAATTTCAATTTACTGGGATATTTGCGCTTGGTATATGTGATTTTGTAACCTTTGTCAATCAATAAACGACGTAACCGATTTGCAAGATTTTGTAAATAAATTATCTTTTGGACCTATAATTCAGATTGCTTTGTGGGGGGAGGGTCAAGATGAGAAAAAGATGATTCAGTCCATGTGATTTTTTGCCATTATTTTGGAATTGGCTTTTCTCCCCCTAATGGCGGAAAAAAATCTTTATTAAAATGACAATCTTCAAATCGAGCAGTAAAAACCACTCGCGTGAGGCTCAATATAGTTAATAATAGATAAAGATTGAAAACTAACATAAATACCAAGACGGGGTTGAGGACCTAGTTTAGTTCGATGAGTGGGTGCAAGGGAAACATAAACAACATAAGCAAAAACACGTAAATGTGAAATATTAGGTTGATAACCTATAACAAGTTGTAATGGGGATAAATCTTGATTGGCTGTAGGATGAAGGCGAATTAAATTCGCAGCATGAATAATAGCATGCCCCTATGCCGATAAAGGCAATTTGGTATTCAAAAGTAATGGTCTAGCAATTAATTTCAGACGTTTGATAAAGGATTCACCCAACCCATTATGAGTATGAACATAAACAATTAAATATTGAACATCTATTCCAATTGACATATAATAATCAAGGAAGGCTTGAGATGATAATTCACCAACATTATCAAGAAGAATTGTCTTGATAGGATAATGAGAGAATTGTGCCCTAAGCCAAATTATCTGGGCTAGTAATCTAGAAAATGCAACATTTCGGGTAGAAAGAAGGCATATATGACACCATCTAGTGGACGCATCAATTAAAACCATAAAACAACGAAAAGGTCCACTAGGTGGGTGAATAGGCCCACAAATCCCCTTGAATACGTTTAGAAATGCAGGGGATTCAGATGCAATCTGGTCTAGTAATTAATTTCAGACGTTTGATAAAGGATTCACCCAACCCATTATGAGTATGAACATAAACAATTAAATATTGAACATGTATTCTAATTGACATATAATAATCAAGGAAGGCTTGAGATGAGAATTCACCAGCATTATTAAGAAGAATTGTCTCAATAGGATAATCAGAGAATTGTGCCCTAAGCCAAATTATCTGGGCTAGTAATCTAGCAAATGCAATATTTCGAGTAGAAAGAAGGCATATATGACACCATCTAGTGGACGCATCAATTAAAACCATAAAATAACGAAAAGGTCCACTAGGTGGGTGAATAGGCCCACAAATATCCCCTTGAATACGTTTTAGAAATGTAGGGGATTCAGACGCAATCTTTGTAAAATATGGTCTAATAATTAATTTGTCTTGAGAACAAGCAGTACAACTAAAATCATGAGATTTAAAAATTTGTTTGCTTGTTAATGGATGCCCGTTAGAATTTTGAACTATACGACGCATCATTGAAAGTTCCGGGTGTCCAAGTCGTTCTCATGCCACAAGAAAAATAATACATTTCGGGTCATCAACTTCCGGGTTCATGACAGCATGAAATTCAAGAGGTCTAATAGTTGTTTGATATAATCCATATGAAGAAGAAATCAATTGTTACAAGATTTGTCTTTGCCTAGTAATGAGTAAATACTAATTTCCATTATGATTCATAGTTTCAATGTAATATCCATTTCAGTGAATATAATTGAAACTAAGTAAATTTCAATTAAATTTATTAAAATAAAGGGCATCATCAATTTGAAACTTGGTGCCATTAGGCAAAAAAAATAGTAGCTGTAGCACCCCTTTCCCGGCCCGACCCCGTTTGACGAGTCCGAATCGAGTCCGGGTTGCTCTAATGTCAATCAATCACCTTATCAGAATCATTTATCAAAAACACGTCGTAGCGTTACACTTCAGTTGACATAAAATCTTTTTCAAATATGTGGAAGCGTTTTTAAAGGGGTAAGCCCATTTCATTTCATTAATACAAAAGTACAATTACTATAAAGGCATATCAAGCATTTTCAAATGATTTACAAAATAGATATTCAGAGTTGAAATTGTTTTTACAAAATATCAATGTTCAAAAAGAGATATGGGTGAATGCATATGTCGAAACATACTCCGCAATTCTTTATTTATGACTCGACGCTCCTTGATCTTACTTTTCACTCATGTTCAATCGGTACCTGCTCATAGATAAAACTACACTCTAAGCATTTTCATGCTCGGTTCCCATACAATTCCATTTCCTAAGCCAGCTTAAATCAAATCATGCGCTTTACTAAACAAACTTTCTATCTTTTGGATGATCACGTCAATACAATACATATACTTATTTCATATACAATCATTTATGGTTCATTCATTCAAACCAAATATACTCTTCCATATGCAATACAAGTTAATGATAAGAATTATGCATTTCACAATGCTCTTTCATTTCACCCGCATTCATGTTTTTCAATCTAATTTGTCATAATCTCAAATCAATTCACTCGGTTTTGCCCTAACAAATTTAATCCATGCTGATATACAGATATTAACACCGCAAGACGGTCCCGCCGGCCGCAGCTCTGGGTGATAAAACGTTTTATAACACAAGACGGGTCCCATTGGCCGATCGTTATTAAAAAATCAATTAGTGAACACTACCGATACGGTCCCGTCGCCGCCGACTGGAGTAGACACATTAATACAATCGTCAAGTAAAGACGTTTATTTCACACATATTGGTATACCAATCTATCATTTATATGAACTAAACGGTTAACATTCAATTAAGGGCGTTCAAATATTTTATAGTAACATACAGTACAATATGTACATTTGTATAAACGGTTCATTTTCAATACTCATTCAATTTTCATTTGCAAACATTTCACAATCAATTTATTCAAATCAAGTAAAACAATTCAATATGCTTTTCTTTTGCATTTAGAACAAATAGTTCAAATCTTGAACCGAGAATATGAGAAGAAAGAACAAACCAAAATCGTCGCTTTGATTCCGATATTCGGAATCTCGACTTTAATGCGGGCTTTCCTCCTCGTCAGCCCCTATTCAAATACAATGACAATCACATATTAGTAGGTTATTCTATGAGTTTTTGGTCAGGGTTTATGTCTACCCAATACCCCTTCACTTGACAAAATTTTATGGGGACACATGAGCCATAATTTGCCCATGCTTCCTTCAAGAAAATTTTAGTTCTATGATTATATTTTTAGTAGGAATTGGAATCATCTCATTTGGATTACCCAAACTCAAGTTACGGCATTTTAATGCCAAACTAGTTAGTATGTCTAGCTCACTCTAAGCATTTGAATGTTATTCCCAATTTTAGGGTCTTAACTCCATAAATTGGTAATAGTTCCCACACATTTGAATCTGTTCTAAGGTTTCCTTCTCCAACTGGAATCATCCAATTTGGATCACCAAAACTCCGTTATTGCATTTTACATCCGTACTACTCTAATTTGCAAAGCGTAATCGACTGTTTTTACACATAGGTCCACTTTGAATATTTTTTGTGCACCTCAAGTTACAATTTACACACACTTCCTTCACAAATTATTCCCCCAGGAAGTCTATTTTTACCTGAAATTTTGAATCACTCAATTTTGAAATTAGTGAAACTCTAAACTTATGGCCAAAAACACCATAAAAATACTAAAAAACAAATAATAACCCGAGCTACTCGAGCTCACCTTTAAGCCTGTATTTGGGAGCCTTAGAGCTACAATTTGCTCTTGGTCCCTTCTATAAATTTGTAGACTTATCTCTTATGGTTCTCTACAAATTGGAATCACTTCATTTGAATGATTATAACTTAATCTATAGTCAAAACAAGAACATGGCTCGACAAAATTCGACAAGATTTCTTTGAAAACCCAACATTTTCCCTTTTTACAAACACTCCTCCAAACCAATCCAAACCCATATAAACAATGCAAAACAATCTCAAACTGAACTAAAACCATCTAAGAACACTTTTGTACCACATTTGGGGTTTTATTAAACCCAAATACAAGTAGAAAGGGGGTTAGGTTTGAAAGATTTTTAATCTTAAAACTTTTCTTCAATTCCTTAATGCTCAAGTTTTTTCTTCAACTTGATCTCTTAAACTCTTGCTTTAATGGAGCAAGAATCACAACCTCCTCACTTTGCAAGCCCTAGCTCTCCCTTCCTCTCTCTCAAAACCTTTTACTCAAAATGAGCTTCCAAGACCACTTTGGTCTTAAATATCCTATGTCACATAAGACCTTGTTTGACCTTCTTTAAAATCGATTTGCCAAGCTTCTCCTAATTACACATTTCCAATTATTTGTCTCTAGTTGCATTTAAATTCTCATTAATCACACTTAGACATTTCTTCTTTCTAAATTATGACCCTTAGGTCTTCATTTTACAAATTTCAAATTTGTCCTTTACACTTTGGTAAATTTCCGGATCCAATCAATTCTCATTTAGCATTTAATATTTGCATTTGACTTTTAGCCATATAATCATTTAATCAACATTCATTTAACAATTCCTGGAAATTATCAAAGTTGGCTCAATTTATACCAAGAATATATAATAAAATTATAAAAAAAAATTATAGGGTATTTTTTGGGCGTTACAATAGCTCTTCCGAAGCCTTTACCAGTCAACGGCACTCAGATGGGCCAACATTAAAGCCTAACCAAAGCTAAGCTCGAAGATTTTTATCATGTAAAATTGTGTGAGTTGTGTCACAATCAATAAGACATGCATCTCCAAGAGAATGATCCATATATCTTCAAAAGAAAGACAAAATTTAAATAGAATAACTCAGTTGGTATTAAATATGTAATAAAAAGTAACATAATAAGCATATATGTTAATCATAGCACACATTGCCTTCACCAATCAAATTGTCAATTTTTCTAGTTGGATCTTCAAAGATGTCAGAGATATCAAAATGAGTTAAAGGTATTGTACCATCATTATCAATGAAATTGTCATAAATTTGATTGTTAGCTTCTTGGAGGGAGACTTGATAAGGATCATTATGATCCGTTGTCCCTTGACTATTTATAAAGTTAGTCTCAATTTGGTTACCTTTTCCTTTGATGGAGGCTTGATAAAGGTCAATTCAACATTCGGGTCGCATTTACGTGTACGTGGACCGGGCGGATATTTCATTCCACATCCAGAAGATTCACCATAAACCCTTTTTGTTACGTGGCCTGGGCCAGCTCTTCCCTAATATTTATGAATGATTCACTTCTCGGTTATTAGGAGCTTCTGTTTTTCTTATTGTGAGGTTGATGATAATCACCTTGATTCCAAGAAATATGGCGACCACGACTACGACCTTGGCCTTGTCCATAAAAATATCCACACCCACGTCCACGTCTATTAGTTTGAATTGTGGCATTGGCTTCAAGCAATGATATAGATCCGATAGGTGAGACGTAAGATTTTTTAATAACACCATTATTCTCGCTTAGCCTACAGATACGCAATTAACTTAATATTCGTAAAACGACGCCTTTATATTAAGAGCTGCAGAGTATATTAGCGCGTGAAAAGCCAGATACTGCTTTTATCAAGATGCCCTCATCCGGCACCTTTCAACATAATTTTAGCCGAGAACTAATTTTGAACAAGACTGAGTTATAGTCACTGACATACTTAAAATCTTGTAATCATAAATGAATCCAATCATAACGGGCCCTTGAAACTATTACAGTCTTTTGATGGTCATACCGTTCTTTCAAACTTTTCCAGATGATCAATGGATTCTGGATCAGAAGATATTCACTTCGGCGCCTTCATCAATATGATGACGATGAATATAAAGTTTTTGGGCCGATCCTCCCTGATACGCCCATTCCTTCTCGACAAGATTTCCAAGATTCATGTCATCCAAGTGGATTTCAACATCTCATATCCAAAATAAATAATTCTTGCCCGAAATATCAAGGGCAACAAATTCGAGCTTTGTGATATTAGTCATTTTCTGAAATAATTAACAATATATGAATAAAGTGAAAAGATATAAGAAAACTATAACTTAATAACTTAAAATTTAATAATAATATATATGAGCTCAAGTGATAATGTTTTAAAATGAGAACGTGAAGGCTATGGTTCAAATTTCCTTATTCTATCATATAGAGAATAGTACATATTCGTGCTAGCGAATCAATTAGATGTAAGAATCTTATTTAACTTGCATTTTCATAACTTCAGCTATAAATAACGTCCGCTTTATACCTTTACGATCATAAAATTTTATTTAGAAAAAGAAATAAAGGAAAAATGAAAATATATACTCACTTGATCGGGTTTTCATGACTCTCGTTCCCACCGGAAATCACGATTATAAAGAATTTAAGAAATTTAAGAGATAAACTTATAGGCAGTTATATAACTCAAAAGCGCCATCTTTTTCTCCTTATATTTCATTATCAGGGATCTCATATATATAGAAGTCTTCATTAATACATAAATACATGTATAATGATTTATCGATAAATATGTGATCATTCATATTTCTCAATGAATTATTTATAACAATTTTTTATATATAATAATTATACATTTTTAATAAAATACATTATAAAAATATAATATCTCATTTATATATAACATATTAATTTTAATGTAATTCAAAATTTTAATATTAAAATTAAAAGAAAAAACTAATACTAAACCGGATGAGTACAAGAATTTCTCATTCCCACCCAACTCACCCCACTCTGTTTAATTTTTAAAACGGACTAAGGATGAGAAATTGTTTTAATAAACGGGATGGGCCTACGTCACCCTGAATCCACCCATTGGCATACCTAGGCACGAGTATTAAGTGTTAACATGACTAGGTCTCGTAGTTTTTTAATAAATTATTGAAATTTTTTTCACTTACTCTTTTTATTTTTTAATGAAGTTTTTTATTACTATTTTGTATATATTTTATCTCATTTTTATTTATTTATTTATTATAAATGTCTTTAGTATAGGAAAATGCCACCATCTCATGACATTAGCCACTTTAAATATTTAGATTTTAAGACAAATTCTACTACTTATTTTATGTAGGTTGATATGGTCAATTATTGATTGCTGTAATTATCCAGGCACAAGCTATTGGTGTTATGAGTAGTGTTAGTTCATTGACCAATGTGTTAGTTTTATTAATGTAATAAAATTTTCTCTTTTATTATTTATATCGTAAATGGTCATTGGACATATAAACCATTCTTCAATGCATAATATGAACTTATAATTTACATATTCTCTTAAACTAAAATATTATGTAAAAATATGACTCAAGAAATGCTTTTTTTTTTGTTACCTTATATGTTAATATAAGTGCAGTAATTTTATAGTTAGAATATAAAGTTTTTTGGATTGTATTATTCATATAAATTCTCTATGATACATGTTAAACTTTGATCAATGAAGATAAACATTATTAACTATTCCCATTGTACTTAAAATGTCGATCAAATCTAACATTAAGTGTCAAATTCAAGGTTACTTGATTTATAATTTTGGATAAAAACTTGTTTCCAATTATCAATTTTCTCATTGAACAAAAGCTGATAAAAATAGTTAATTAATTTCACCCTTTGATATATTGATGGTTGAAATGTTAAAATACTTTTGGGTCAGTCATAAGGTGTTATGGAATAAGTTCCTGCTTTATTAATAATTAAAGCACATCATTAAGTCTATATCACACCTTATTAATCCTCATTCAACGGATGAATCCACGCGACAGAAAAACTCTATCACATACATAATAGATTCATATAACTCAAACTCGGCACTTTCTGACAGTTTCCATACCTCAACCATCTCACCTACATATTTGATGATCTTAAATACTTTCATATATACTAATAATCCTTTGACAAATATATGAAATATTAGAGAAAAAAAAGTTGAAATGGCTAAAATTGTTTTACATGGTCATGTCTTAAAAATAATAATATTTTTTTGAATTTGGTTATAGGAGCAAAATTGTAATTCCATGGTTAGCTTTTTGGAAAATGTCAAACAGATTGACTATTACTTTTAGCTTAGACTTTGAAAGCTTTATGGGCAAATGAATGCATAATTTTTATTTAACACTTGCTTGAATGTCAATCAAATGTGAAATTGGTATTAATCATTCATTATATAATATGAATCTATTCAAGTTAAAACCCCATTATCTATCATTAGTGGCGGATCACCTAGTCTCCAGGGGTCATATGCCTCCCTCAATATATATATATTTTTTGTAAAAGTTCCCTTCGCAAGTAGATGGAGTTTTTGCTAAAATATGTCCCTCTCGAGGTTAAATCCTAGAGGACCTCTTGAGGTTAAATCTTGGCTCCACTATCTTCCTAAATTATGTAAGTTAATACATGTTTGTAAACTGTAATTTATTTAGTTGTGAACTTTTTATTTGATTTTTCTATAAAAATGTTCTCTTGTAGAATCCCATAGAATCCAATCACTTGAATAATGTTTTCTATGTTTTCAAATTATGAAATTTGCGAGAAATAATATTAGATTAGAAAAGTCTCTACTCCTTTTGTGTATGAGCTAAGAAAATAAGCTAAGAAAGTGCATAGATGAGCTTAGGGGCAAAAATATATATGAATTTGTTGGTTAGCATATTGATAATTGGGTTTGTCCCTAAATTAAATGACAAAGGTTCAAACCCTTTAAATATGCATTTTCTTTTCCAAAAATCCATGGGGCATTTGCCCCCTAAGACTCACTTTGATCCGCCCTTGATAACAACCTTTTGTTAGAATATATCTCAAATAATTATTTAATATTAATTCATTTTTTGTAAATAATATATTATAGGATAATTTATATTTGTTATATTATTGTAATATTAGGTTTCTTTATATAATAAATAAAACTTTTAGAAACATCTCTATAAATGTTATGGGTCACAAGAGGAAAAAGCTATGAGAGATATTTGGTGTGTGCAGAGATATAAGAGTTCGAGAGATTGAGAGTTTTATTATGTATTTTCTCGGTATTGTGGGCATTATAGGGTTTTGTAATTTTATGATTTTTCCTACTAGTCGCAATACTTTGATGCTCAAAAATTGTTCTATATGTTTTTAAGAATAGTAGAAATATTATCTCTCATCCGTAGATATAGGCATAATTAATCAAACCACGTTAAAACCTCTTATGCATGATTTCTTTATCTTTGTATTATTGAATTGATATTCTCCTAGCATCAAAACTTCCGTGATTCATAACACCTTTCTTACCCATAATATCCTCCTTATTCCATATCCCCTTTTAGTTATAACTAATCTCATGAAAAAACACACACAAATTAATATTAATGCATGTCATAATGAAATTAACAAACCCTTCTCTACGATATTGATTCATTATTGCATTCTCTAAATAAATTTTCTTTTCTATTCCTGCCCATCCCATGTAAACTACTGGAATCATGGTTGTTCTAGGGCCACAATCATAATCCTATGTTTTATTACCACTCATTTTATCCAAATAACAAATATGTAATTCATTGCGCAATTATTCAACATATAACCCAAATTCTTTAATCTTAAATTTGTAAGGATTTTTTTAAAATCCAAGTTATGTTGTAATAATTTCTTTGTATTCAAGTTTGAAATTTTCTTTCTTTACCCACAATTGAGAATTAATTAAAAAAAATTACTATACATCCACATTAATAATGAAATCATAATTGGCAATACTCAACATGTTTTCTTTACATGAACCATGGAATCAAAACATATTTTTTACACCCTTGAAGCTTGATGAATTGTTAAGAAGTTAATATATATATATATATATATATATATATATTACATATCGAAATTAAATAAATCAAATATTTCATTTTTAAAAAACACTAAACACTTCATACTTTAATTCTAAACAACAATCATACTATATTGTATTTATTAATTTTAATACTATACAAGTATTGCTCTTTATCAAAAAACTTAGCTTAATCGTTCTTTCTCTTTTTTCTTTCTTTGGTAATCCTTCTTATGATTTTAAGGAGGGATGATTTTCTAGTAATTATTGGTTTAAAATCCTCAATTCGCATCTTTTTCTTATTATTTTTCTCAATAATATGTGTTCTTCCTCACATATATAGATTTATTTATCAATAATGTGGTGCTTTCACATAGATTTGACTTTTATTTTATTTTATTTTAGTGTTTTTTTTATCGTCGTTTTATTGCTGTGTGTGACCATGATGTTTCGACATTGATGATCTAATGATAGTCATGTGGATGCCTCATAGAAGCTTTCACTGTTGACCAATGCAGGTGTGATTGTTACCTTGATCCGGATCCAACTTGTGTAAACGTTGAACTCCTTCTTGTTTTTGTTTAGTTTTTCTTTTTAGAATTGTTAACATGGTGGTTGATGCTTTTTATAGCATTTTTCTCATTCAGGGTTAAAAATGTTAGGGTTTTGCATGTATAACTAATCAAGGGTTGGGAGGGTTGTTCTACCCTTGTTCTTCATTTATCTAATATTTTTTGGATTTAGTTGAATGAAAAGTTTTACTTATTGTAAAAAAATCATAATATAATAATTTAAACCTTGTTGGTGTGAACAATGGAGCTCATTAGACCTAAATCTCAGGCATATGATACCTCGCAAAATACCTTAACATTTATATATTTTGTTACCATCAATTGTTACAACTAATGTTACCAACGTTAGCAATAAAATAAATGCACGATTTTAATAGAATTGAAACGATGGAATGATATTAGGAAGTGAGTTTCCGATAGCTCTATACTTAAATCCTAAGGGGTAATTCAATTAGTCTAATTTTAGGTTTGCTCCATAATAATCATTAATTCAAGTTTTCTTATGATCATATCCACTATTAATTTTAAAGTTCTATAGAATTCATTAAAATGCACACAAACTGACTCAAAAAATCGAGGTATGCACCCAGACTTAAACATCCATAGTTATTAGAAAAGGAAAAGGCTTTATAATTAAAACAACAATGAAACTGAAACTGAGGCCGGCGAGGTTTATGATGGGATAAACATAAACAATGCACAACCGTATTTTTATCCCCTCTCATTTAACCTACTGTAAACAATTTATCAGAAGAACAATTCACCCGAAACAACAAATATAATGCTAGACACCAACAATTTTAGCGTAAAACCTTCCCAAATGGAGAAGTAAAAACCACGGAATTCCTTAGCCACTTAAACAATTTCCACTAATATAATTAATGGGTTACACAATTTCTCTCTGTGATAAAACTGGGGAGGCGATATACCAATCATATCTCAATAATTTTAATTTTGAGAACGCAAATCAACTCAGATAAACAATGTAAATCTCACAAAACAGCCATCGTTCGGACATAAATACCACTGTTCAGAACTCCAATTCCAATCCGCACTGTTCAAAATGAAGATCAATGAGTTAAGAACGTGCTCACCAAAATCAGCTCGACTGTGACCACGAAGTGAATCGGGATCAGACTCGATGGATGAAAAACTGTCCTGGGTGGAAAAACTCCATGAAGATTGGGGAGGCGACCGATTCCTGACTGCAAATTATGACTCTTCCTGAACTCAAATCCCGGTGATTCCCAAATTCTGCTCTGGTGGAAATTGAAGACTACCAAAACACCTGAACCTCTTCCCAGATTTCGTCGATCGAATCACGCATTTGAACCGGTATTTACTGCTCGATCAAATTCGCAAGAAGGCGATAAAAGAAAAATCGTGGCTTTTTCTTCTCTAACTTCAAAAAATGGATCTTCTCTCTTTCTCTTTCCTTTTCTCTCTTACGGCACAACAGCATCGCTAAAGGTTATAAGACCACTCGATAAATACGATAAAAAATCGTTAGAACGGTAAGAATACCTAATCCTCTTCTTTCATACTCTAAGACTCCTAAGAGCTAGAATCGCCGCTTCTCCATTACGGCGAAATAACCCAACCCAACAGTTTATTCATTAATTTGATTGGGTCCAAAATTTTCATTCTATTTTTTGTATTCATTAAAAAAAAAAAAATTTATTTTGAGACGAAAGAGTCGCGGCTGAGGAAAATGGGGTAGCACTTCATGCGCACCACAGTCCACCTCTGAAAGTAAAAAAATCGGGGAGAGGGCAAGCCAATCGTTGCAAAGCGCGAGCTGTCGGCGAAGAAGCTTACAAAGTGCTACTTGCTTGCTCCGCATCATAATTTTTTTTAAAAAGAAAAAAGAAGACAAATTTCCATCAAAGTGAAAGCTACTGAGAAACGTTGGATTTTGACTGGCAGAGGGCAGAGGGCAGGTGAAGGACAATTTGGTCCCGGCAACCATGTGCAGCGGATCAAATCAGCGTCTTCGGCTGGTGATGAGATGAGGTTACATCATTTATTATTTGTGCTATTCATCCCATCATAGAGAATCCCCCCGAATATTGAGAATTTTAATGCCCAAATGCGGCTGTGCCCTATTTACCACCCTTTTCTATATTCGATTCTCTGTGATTCATGGGTTTCTAAGGACCACTCACTGTTACACCTTCTGCATCTGGATTAATTTCATAGGGGAGGGGACTCAGAATTGATGTTCATCCAGTAAATCCCAAACCCTTAAACTTATTAAGCTATCCCTCTTGGTTTTGAATTTGCTTCTTATTCAAGTTTTATTGGGGCATCAAAAGATTTATCTAATTGTTAAGTTCATAATTTTTTAAATTCGATTCGATTAAAAACTAAACATCTAGCGATAATCAAGCTCAATTTAATCGAAAATTGGACGGACAAATTCAGCCAATTAAAAAAAAAAATATATTAAAAATTGACTTGACTCTGATAAATAAAATAGCAAAACTTGATTCAGGTCCTAAATAGTTTGAATTGGATATTGTGAGTGAAGAAGGTTTGAGTAGCTTGACACGTACCACCCTTAACTCAAGAGTTAACAAAAAGGGTCAAGAGTGTGTGGGGTCGGTGGGTCCACCGGCATCTGATTTATTATTGCACATGTGAACCTGAATGGAGAGGTGGCACACGTGTGTGGGTAGTTGGTAGGTGGGTGCCAAATGATGAGGTGGAGTCCCCACCAACAACCCGTCAGAAGGTGGATACCGGGTCGGGTCAACCGAATGAAGGAAAAGCTATGAAGTAGTTGTGAGCACGATGGTAGGGTGGGGACGAGGCGCAGCAGCACAAAGGGCAGGCGGCAGGGCGCCGTTGAATCCAAGCAACCAATGGGGCGACAGGATGGGCCCACTTTTGACCCACCCACCCGCCCGCCCACCTTGTCCGCTTGTTTTACTGTCGCAGTTTTATCGGTGTTCCAGAACCGGGAAATGATTCGGCCGGTTTACAACCGACATATTTTCAATCCATCACCGGGAAAGAAAATCATTGAAAAATAAAATATTTATTTAAAATTTTTTTTTATGTGTTTAATATGAATAAAGGTAACGATTTAATTTTAATGGGCCGAAAATACCCTCGGGGTTCGCTTCTTGTATCTGATGTCTCATCTCTGATCGGACCTCTCAGGTCTCAATCCCTTTCCTTGATGGAGCTTCAGAAGCGCCAAGATCAGGGCCAGCCCGAGAGGAAGGGGCAAAAGCGGAAACTGGAGGAAGAATTTGAAGAGGAGCGGGAGATCTCCTTGCCGCCGTCCGGCGAGGCGCACCAGGCGTTATCATGCGAGGTCAGTGCGCAGGTTAATATCCTCAACACCACCTTTTCTTGGAGAGAAGCGGATCGAGCCGCCGCTAAGCGAGCTACTCACGTCCTCGCCGAGCTTGCTAAGAATGGTACTCTCAGAATCTCCCGATCTGCTCTTAGCTCGTTTGAATTTCCACGGTTTTGTTCTTGTTCCTGTACTTGGCAGGAGAATGATATCTTCTATTTCTGTTGACAGAGGAAGTTGTGAATGTAATCGTCGACGGTGGTTCTGTTCCGGCACTGGTGAAGCATCTCCAGGCTCCGCCATCCAGCGATGCCGACCATGACCAGAGGCCGTTCGAGCACGAGGTTGAGAAGGGGAGTGCCTTTGCTTTGGGTCTCCTTGCTGTAAAGGTCATTTGATTATCTTTCTGTTTCCTTAATTTTGTGTATTTATGGAGTGATTTTTGTTGGAAATTTGTGTGATGAATGTATTTTTCTATAGCAATACTCTTATATTATCCGTTTTCTACCAGAAATTGCAGTTCAAAGTTTGTCAAGATTGTGCAATATCGTTTAGATACATAGAATAATTGGTATGGCTTTTTCAATTTTGAATTATACACTGAGAGGGTTGAACTTTTGTGAAAATTGAAGAACTGGAACAGCAAAGCGTGTAGTTTTAGTCCACTATCCCATATCTTGCATGTCATTAGAGCCACGCATTTGCTCCATGCTTACACATTTAACGTGTAGTAGGATTAGTAAATTTTTAAATAACATCTTAAGAAGTGTTTTATGTAATTACGGTCATATGAATAATTTTAAGATAAATTGGTGTTGATCACAGTTGAAGTGTTATCTTTTTAGTTAAGAATGTTTCTGTGATTGTGTTTTATACGTTGTATTTGTTGTGACGTTTTAATTGAAGTCATGTAAGACTCGGATTATGTTCGTATTGATTGGGAAAGTTATTTTGTTTATTTTTTTCATTTTCCATTCAACTTATTTAGCTTAATTGGGCATTTTAAACAATTTAAACCCATTATTTTACAGTCCTGAGAAGAAAATATCAAATGTGAGGATCATCATTATCTGGTAGGTTGCCCTGAACATTTCACAAAGTACCTATTTTGAACATTTTCTTCTGCCTTTTCAAACTCTAGAGGACTTCAAATGGTTTTAAATAGCTAGGGGCAACCATCATGCAGCCTAAAGATAAAAGAGAAGCTAAAAGAATTCTCCAAGCCTTACAAGATAAAAGAATTCTCCCAAACCAAGATGATTTGATGCTTATGAGAGAAGCTAAAGATGGGTGTTTTTCGGTGAAACTTTTCTATAAGGTTTTGTTTGGGTCTAATTCGATTGTTTTTCCCCACCAGCTTATTTGGAGTAATTGGGTTCCAACCAAGATGAGTTTTTGGGAAGACTGGCAGGGCGGAGTGACTCTTGATCAAATTAAAAAGCGTTGAAAGAGCTCTAGCCAATGGATGTTTCCTCACATGGGAAGGATGACGATTGACCATTTGTTGATACAGCATCTGTGGCTAGGTTGTTATGGGATCTTCTCTTGCGATTTTTGGGGTGGTGGGTGTTCCCTAAGTCGGTTTCAGAAACCTCATCTCGTGGCGTGGCTCTTGCGTGGGAAAGAGACGGAAGAAGGCTTGGATGGCAGCGCCCCTAACATTGTTTTGGACTATTTGGCGTGAAAGAAATAACATTGCTTTTGAAAATAGGGAGCTTTCGACTCAAAGGATGAAGGCCTTATTCCTTTGTAATTATTGATGCAGTACAAATATGTACATTTGACTAATAGGTCCTAGATCCTTAGTTTATTTTTTGACTTGGTTGGGGTGTAAGTGAGGGGTGGTGGGTTTTCTTGTTTTCTTTGTTCCCCTTTGAGGGTCCCTTGTGGGCCTCCCTTGGGTCTTCTTTTGTTTTTAATAAATTGCATTTACTCATCAAAAAAAAAAAAAAAAAAAAATTTGAGAATTCTCCAACAGGGATGTGCTCACTTTTTTTCTAGATTGATCTTTAACCTCAGCAAAGCCTTAAAACAACATGAAAACCTAATTCAGATACTCAAAGTTCCTTTATTAGCATTAAGAAAAATGCGAGTCCCTGAGGCTTAGCTCAAGTGGTAAAGGGTTGAGATGAGGTTATGAGAGGTTCCAGGTTTAGACTCAATGTGGATAAAAAAGGAAAGAAATATTTACCTATCAATTGTTTAGTTGTAAGAATCTGAAATCTACACACTACAAATATTAGGAATATGGAGTAGCAATTGGAGTGATCTAGTAGTACAAAAAGCATTTTATTATGCATATTCAACAGAAAGAATCTTCTCAAAAGAATATTCAACAGAAAGAAGGTATCAAAGAAATGCTACCATCGTCTTCATCTATCTATTAGGATTGTGTTCAGGGGAATTTTCTATTTATATCTTTCTAGCAATGATGCTAAAAGGGTTTGTAGTCCCTTTTTTTGGGAGGGTTTATATTTGACCCATTTTAGGCAATGGGTTAGAACAGAGAGAACTTATCTAAAAGCTTCTTTGCACTCTTGTTGTGCTTATAACAACCATGGATGATAAAGTGAAAGCTTGTTATGCAAGTTTAAGAATTTGGTGTTCAGTGCTTCCTCAATAATGACAATTACAGTTCAGATAAAGGCCTTCATTTTTTCTTGATTTGTACTCTTCTCCAATTTTAATTCCTGAGACAACCATGAAGTTTCATTCTGCCAGTTTGTGTTATATATGTTTCAGGTCATTTGTTGCGAGGGTAAATAGCCAATCTGTCTGTAGGCTGGTGATTTAGAACATGCCAAAATATTTTAATGCTGTTGACAGATTGGATGTTCAAGACAAGTTCCACTTATTAAATCTAGTCAATTGTTATTCTCATTCTTTCTCTTTCTTGCATGTTTACTCATGAATTTGAAAGGCTGTAGCTCGTAGAATAAATTTACCTTTACATGTAGTTACTGAGCCCATTGATTTTATTGTCTTCTAAATTAACAGCCAGAGCATCAGCAACTCATAGTCGATAATGGTGCTTTGTCTCATCTAGTGGATCTTTTAAAGAGGCAAAGAGATGGTTCTAACTCTCGAGCTGTCAATAGTGTCATTCGAAGAGCAACCCATTTTATCATAACCTTGCTCGCTGAGAATAGCACAATTAAAACCAGAGTCAGGTTTGCTTATTTGCATGGTGCTTCCTCCTCAACTTTCAGACATAGCAGTAAATTGTCATTCTGATAATCTGGATTGGACATGCAGGATGGAAGGTGGGATTCCACCCCTAGTTCAATTGCTTGAATTTGCTGATACAAAGGTACAACGAGCAGCTGCTGGGGCACTGAGAACTCTGGCATTTAAAAATGATGAAAATAAAAATCAGGTAATTGCCTTCTGTGGAGAATTGGATTCTTATAGTTCTAATTCAGCTCAGAAATTGATATAGGTATTTTGATTTTGCAGATCGTAGAATGTAATGCTCTTCCTACCCTGATTCTAATGCTCCGATCCGAGGATGCTGCAATACATTATGAAGCAGTAAGATGTCATTGATATGGACTTTGCTTTAGTGAGCAGTCTATTGTTTATGCGTACTATTAGCCAAATTTTAATGAATTTTCAGGTGGGTGTAATCGGAAATTTGGTACACTCTTCGCCAAACATAAAGAAAGAAGTACTTCTAGCTGGAGCTTTACAGCCTGTTATAGGATTGCTTAGGTACTGTCTTATCTTGAATTCTTGTCACCTTTGCACTTGGTTTAGCAGTGCCTGTTTATCTGTTATTAGCTATCTGTTATTTTAATTATTTACCGCAAGTTTCTGTCAAAAAGTTTTGTTCCCTTGTTGTATTTCCTAAGTTGTCTCTTTTATATCAGTTCATGCTGCTCTGAGAGCCAAAGGGAGGCAGCTTTGCTACTTGGACAATTTGCTGCAACAGATTCAGATTGCAAGGTGGAGTCATGTTCTTGTAGATGTGCTTAAAGATATACTGCTTTATTATTATTATTATTACTATTTTATTTATCATCACTGGAGCCATTGACTTTTTCCTTATGCCTCGTTCGTTGCAAACAAGATGGAGGAAATACAAGAAAAAATTGAATTTCATGCTCTTTGGGGTTGGAATGTTTATTCAATAATGCGTGGTTTCATTCTCTCTTCCTCTGTCTGGTTGGCAGTTTAGCAGTGTGCTTACTTTTTTATGCTTGTGTTTGGGATGAATACGATACAGACTGGTTCTTTGGCTTTTATTCAATGTACCTTTATATATATATATATATATATATATATATATATATATATGTATGTATGTATATCCATCAAAAAATATATATGTATGTATGTATGTATGTATTGTTTCTGCTTTTTCTTCTTTTGCCTCTTTTCTCTGGCTTCTATTTTTTCTTAAAGACAGTAGATTCTTGCAGGTGCATATTGCACAGAGAGGTGCTGTGAGACCTTTGATTGAGATGCTTCAGTCCGCAGATGTACAGCTGAGGGAAATGTCAGCCTTTGCATTGGGGAGATTGGCACAGGTTATTCTCCCTAAATTCTTTTATTTCCTTTTTAAATTACATATGGCGTAAAGGCTGTTTCATTGGAAAGTCTCCAGAAGTTTGTTTCATCCTTCACATAAACAGCCTTTACATATGATGCTTGTATGCATTTTTAGCTGTAGTAATCTATGGCTTTAAATGGAAATTTCTTTTTTCTCAGGACACACACAATCAGGCTGGTATCTCTCATAATGGTGGTCTAGTCCCATTATTGAAGCTTCTTGATTCAAAAAATGGATCACTGCAACATAATGCTGCATTTGCACTTTATGGCCTTGCTGATAACGAGGTATATGTCTTCATTAACTTTATCCAAAAGGAACTCATTTAAAACTATTTCTATATAATTTTGTTAAATTTATTTGTTCATTTCATTCCAAAGGACAATGTGTCCGATTTTATCAAGGTGGGAGGGGTTCAGAAGCTGCAGGATGGAGAATTTATTGTTCAAGTAAGCTTCTCCCTCAGTTTACTTTAATAAGTATATGTTGCTTCTAGGTTCAATAAGTTAGTTATCAATCACTATAAAAGCTTGAGTCTTTGTAGGTTGTGATTGTTCCATGTTAAAGTTACCAACTTGTCTTCAATGCTTAATTTGTTATGTAATTGGTCAACTGTGCATCTCTTGCCAATTTTCACCTAGAGTAAAGCCCCAACACCTTGTCTCATGGGCAACCTTCTTTGGTCTTGCTTGTGAGCTCGATAAATAGAGAAAATAAACAAAAGTGAGGTTTGAAAACTTGACATCCTTTGAACTAAGGCCTCGATACATATCATCAATTTGACCCAAAATATTAAGCTATTTGATAATGGATCAACTATTTGTAACATGGCAAGTAATACTTGGGCTGAAATCCTAACATCTGCCGTTACCAATGTTAATTTATAATATTCTTGCAGGCAACAAAAGATTGTGTAGCCAAGACATTGAAAAGATTAGAGGAAAAGATTCATGGAAGAGTAAGTTGTTTCGTACCAATATTACTTTTTAGCTGTTGATGTCTCTCATGATCTTCTATGTTGAATTGTTGGGACGGTAACCCATTACTTTTTCACGTACAGGTTTTGAGCCATTTGTTATATCTGATGCGTGTATCTGAGAAGGCTGTTCAAAGACGAGTTGCATTAGCTCTTGCTCATCTTTGTTCTGCAGACGATCAGAGGACAATCTTCATTGATAACAATGGTATGCAATTTGTTTCCCTAATTTAAAATATAATCATTAAACCTAATCCATTAGTTATATTGAGATATGTTAAATGACCAACTCTCCTAAAAGCTCAAGCTTGTAGGATTTGGGTTTAATATGAATATCATGCTTCAATAAGATCTATCGAGCCCAAGAATATTATGCTGTTGATCAAGTTGTTTAGACATAGCTACTATCTTATTTAGCTATTTTGATTCATTGTTCCTTTTCTGGGTTTTATTTTTGGGCACATGAAGTGATTTTATTTATTACCTTAATGCCAGTTTGATATGTGTGTGTGTGTTTTTGGTAATTCGCAGTTTGATGTTGTTATTTGAACTCCATTTCCATGCAGGATTGGAGTTGCTTCTTGGGCTTCTTGGTTCTTCAAGTCCAAAGCAGCAACTTGATGGTTCTGTGGCCCTTTACAAATTGGCCAACAAAGCCATGACTCTCTCTCCTGTCGACGCAGCTCCTCCTTCTCCAACACCCCAGGTGGGTATCCTTTCAAAAGCTTGGCTTATATATTTATTTATTTTTTCTGTCTTGTCATGATCTAGATTTTATTCAAATGTTTCATCACGTTATCAAGGTAGATACAAGTGTGAAAAAAATTCTTCAATTTCTAAACCAAATCATGCTAGGATTTAGGATTGTGGATTCAAGTAGTTTATTCATGTGATTTAGATGTATTCATTAAAAACCTGGGGTCCCAATTGTGGGTGAGGGGCTTGTCTGCTTGTTTACATGAATGATGATAACATATGTGAAATTGCTCAGATGATGTACTTTGAATCTTTTATATGAGGCTCTTCTTTGGCATCTCTTGATTGGAACAAGAGTCAGAAGCACCTTGGGATGTTGTCATTTGCTGCTTTTGTCTTGCGTTTTCTTTAAGACAAATAAACAGGTAAATCAATGAGCGCCAAAGAGATAGCACAACCTAGGTATATGGTGATAGGTACCCAAGCCCAATGGAAGAGCTCAACCCAAAAGACTAGCTTATTAGGTGGGAGGACTCATCAAGCTTAAGTACTACTCCACACTCTTGTGTGTAATCGATGTGGGATCGTATCATTCCATACCCTTTGAGAAACTGGACGTCCGCGGACGATATTCAGCTACAGTGGCTCGCTCAGCTGCCATTCACTCGGGCCCACCTTTGGTGCATCGGATAAGCTCTTCAGGTAGCCATTTCTTCGTGGCCCTCTCCTTCGCCTTAGGTTGGCTCTTTGACCTGCCAATGATAGGTACCCAAGCTCAATGGAAGAGCCCAACCCAAAAGATTAGCCTATTAGGTGGGAGAACCTATCAAACTTAAGTACTACTCCACACTCTTGTGTGGAACCGATGTGAGATCGTATCATATGGCAAGTATGCATGGCTCTTAGGAAACAAAGGAAGTAGAAGAAGGATTCCTCATACTGGAAAGTCTAAACACAATAAAATTTACAAAGGGCTTTTTTCCTATCCCCTATAGATTACACAAATTAAGGTTTAATGAGCATACTTTGGAGTTGCAAGTTTGCTATAATTAACAAATTAAGCATATTGGTACCCTATTCCATACTTTTCTTTCCTTTGTGAACAAACCTATCTTACTTGTGCTTCTTGAACAAGTAAGTCAAATTGGTGCCTGAAGGAGAATCTCCCCAAACACTATTGGTGCCCTATTCCATACTTCTCATTCCTTTGTGAACTAACTTATCTTCCTTGTGCTTCTTGAACAAACAAGCTGAATTGGATAGAATCCTAAGCCTCCCTCTCGGTTGGTCTGAAGGAGAATTTCTCCAAACCCCTCTATGCATGAACAAGATGTTAAGATTCAGAATCAAAGCCTTAGGAGTTGGGTTTTTGCTGTAAAACTGCCATCTTCGGTTAACTTCCATATTGATTCATCTTCCCTAAACATGAGCAACACCCATTTTTGAGTAGAAGGGCAGACTCACTTCTGATGAATGCCAGGATTCTGTGGTCCTTATCAGCTCCCATTTTTTCAAAATTTTGCCACTGTATAACTTCTTGATTTATTGTGATAGAGAATAGACCAGAAAGGTGCCTAAGAGGAATCTATCCACTCAAAATCTCATGTCAAAATTCATTTTTAAGCCTATCCTCCTTAAGACCGCAATACAGAAGAAGGGAAACATCTCACCTTTTTCCAATAGCTTTCCTTGAAGCACTGAATATATTGCTCCTCTTCCCACACCAGAGCTGCAGCCACCATTCCCTTGTCAAACTTCCCCACAATAACCTTACTCCACAGCCTATCTTTATTACAATAGATCCTCATGGGCATTTGCCTGATAAAACAAATTTAAGACAAAAAAACTTAGAATACCCAAACCACCTGTTTCCTTGGATAACACACAGTTGCCTACTTCACTGGATGCCATTGTGCTTATAAAATCAGAATTCTTGGTTTTCAGAGAAGTCTTTTAAAGTTTCTCTAACCTTACTTGAACCAAAACTAGTATGACAACATGAGGCACACTGGCAAGCTAGGGAGGTGCTCTTATCCAGTATAGGTCTTTCTCATAATATGTGGATGATGTACTGTGAGATTAAATATGCTGTACTCTTATCCATTTCATTTCCAATAAAAAAAAGAAGATTATGACTGTTTTTCTTTATACTTAAGAAACCATATGCCAATTGATGAAGTATTATGCTGTGAATGGGTGTGTGGTGCATATCCTACACGGCCCCACCTTGTATCACCTGGTAATTCTGTGTGATATTTGGAGGAATTCTCTAGGAGGCTGTTAAAAAAGTTCAACTTGAAATTTCTGCTTCCAGATTGAAATTTTTTGGCAGTCAAGATAAATACTAGCTCTGAGGGTGGATGCCATACCTTCTATTTCACCTAAAGTGGTTTCAATTTTAGGGTTAAAGGCTGATGCATACTTGAGTCATGAGCTGGGTCAAGAGAGTTCTGATGATCTCAATGTGTTCTAATATTATGGCTCATTGTTTTCTCCTGACATGGTTCGAGATTCTTTTCTTTTCTTTACGAGCTGTGCTCTTTGAAATATCTAAAGCTAGAAAATGTTAATCATCAGTGTTGAAGGGCCATTTTAAATTGTAACCTTTTGTTCTTTCAACTTTTGGCTCTAGAGATGCCCCTTCTTTTTCTTTTCTTTCTTTTTCTGACATAGTTGGATTTAACTGTACTTTCTGTATGTGAAGGACCTCCTCATATATCTAAAACTACAAGTTGAAATTGCATACCATTTGTCATCATTTATTTTCACTAATTAAAACAAGTTATCCTCCCACAGGACATCCTTTAATTCTAAATTGATTGTTTTTTTTTAAAATTAGTCCTGTGTTTTATTTATTTTTTTACACAGTGGTATGGTAAGAAGTCAATTATCTAGTTGATTATCTTTTACACTTATTTTTTTCCCACTGGTATCACAAGTATTTGAGAGTATAATACTTTAAAAGCTTGCATTGGTATGAAATTTTAGGTTCATGTGATGACAAGCAGTTCTTACTGCAGGTCTATTTGGGAGAGCAGTATGTAAACAATGCTACATTGTCCGATGTTACCTTTCTAGTTGGAGGTTGTAAATCACTATTTCTTCATTGAATAAGTTCTGCTTATGTTAATCCAGATACTTTCATCGCTGTACTGGCTCAAACTCTTTTACTATAAATTGTCTCTTTGAATGCTCAGTGGGTTTTAATTTTCCCACTTCAGGTAAAAGGTTCTATGCTCACCGAATTTGCCTTTTGGCATCTTCAGATGCATTCCGTGCAATGTTTGATGGTGGTTATCGGGTGAGTATTTGTATATTATTCTCTTTCTGACGATTTTTGTAATTTATGTTCTATATTTTCCCTTTTCTCCTTTTGCTCTATAAACTGGGAATCTTTACTAACTTACTGGTAACTATTGGGTGAGTTTTATTATAGTATTCTTTGCCTGATGATTCATGGAGTTCATGCTCTATATTATTTTTCTTATCTTCTTTTGCATTATTAGATTGAGAACTTTACTAACTTGCTAGAAATGTAAATAATAAGGGTTCGTTTGACAACTGTTTAACAACCAGAAAATTTTTCCTACTTTATGTTATTAAAATAGAAAACATGATATTTTAAGGTAACATTTTTTAGTCGTTTTCACTTATCTTTTAAAATGTTGTTTTGAAAAATTGATTATATAAACATGTATAATGATAAAAAATTAAGCATTGGATAAAATTATTTTTAAAGCAAGTTTAAAAATATTTCTATTTGTTTTTTTTTTTTTGTTCTACTAAACCTTAAAGTGCAGTTCTCAAAAATTGTTTTTAAAAACAGTTACCAAACATGACCTAATACACTAAAGTGCGAGGATTAAAATATAGAAAGGTGTACCTAAGTATGTGCATGTATGTTGATAAGCTCATTTGAATTGATTCCCCACATGACAGGAGAAGGATGCAAGGGATATAGAGATTCCAAATATTAGATGGGAGGTTTTTGAGTTGATGATGAGGTTAGAAAATTTCATAGTCTAGTATTAAGAACTCTTTCTTCTCAGCAAGTTTGCTAATTTACCCATATTCTGTTTTTATGCAGATTCATATACACTGGATCTGTGGAAATTACATTGGATATTGCACAAGATCTCCTGAGGCTGCTGATCAGTATCTCTTGGAGGGTCTAAAGCGTCTCTGTGAGTATACCATTGCCCAGGTGAGTTAAGGAGGTTGATTTTCAGGTCTGAGTTTCTTTACTGCTTTGAATCAGGAGGTGGGCATCTGGTGATTCTTTCATTTTTTATCTTCAAGGATATATTATTGGAAAACGTTTCAAGTATGTATGAGCTTTCAGAAGCCTTCCATGCTATTTCATTGAGGCACACATGCATCCTGTTTATCTTGGAGCAGTTCAGTAAACTGAGTTCTAGACCTGGGTATGTTTCTCTCTCTGTCTCTTCTATCTATGTAGCTATCTATTTTGTAACTGCCTTTCACTAAAGCTTATTAAGGAAGAATTTAGAAATACTTTGGAGTTGTATGAAATCTCAATGACAGCAATTTCCTGGAGGCCCTAGCTTCTGATATATGAAAAATAAGATTGAAAAATGCAGTTGATCAATTGATGCCTGGTTACAATCCCCTTGAGACTTTATTGAAAAAACATTTGAAGATGTTTCGATGCTGCGTCATTTTCCTCGGTGGTAGATTTTCAGACTGAAAATTAATGGATGCTGTAACTGTAAGGGGTATAGGTTCTACATGCTGGTAATTCTAATATTGTTTGGGATGTATTATTCATAATCCAAAATTCCATCTGGCTTGTAAATCATGCCAATTCTATGAGCACGGACATGAATGGTGCCTATTAAAAAAAGGAAGAAGAAAAAGGACAAACCAAGGGTGGTAATGAACCATAATATAAAGCTGCACTAACTTCCTTCTTTGTATATATATATATATATATATATGCTTTTCCTTTCTAATCATCTTACATTTATTACAACGTTGTTTGGAAGTTTGATGATATATATATTTGATGATTTTGTTTTGGTAGACTTAGAAAAAAAGATGCATATTGAGGCATGATCCTGTTATACTCATTCCCATTGTGAGCTGAAAATTTTATGTTCAAAACATGTAGGCATTCTCAACTTATCCAACGAATAATTCCGGAGATCCGCACCTACTTTGCTAAAGCACTTACGAAGCCTAACCCACATAATTCGAGGCTATAATACACGGCTGGCATTTGATTCTTGATCTCTAACTAAATACATTGTACAGAAAGTGGTAGATCTTTATGGCTGGTGGGCGGGCGGTGAGCAGGCGGAAGGAAAGGATCTAACAGGATGATTGTAGTGTGGGCCAAATGTTTTGCGGATTCAAAGGATTCTATTTGTAAGTTGTAGTGATTACATGATAGGATTAGTTGAGGTGGCAAGCCGGTTTGGGTATTCATAGTTATATGACTCAGGTAGAACCTCTTGTGGCTCTTGAGGGATTCAAATGGATGATCCAAACCCAACCATATGAGTTATGTGTATGTTTATCAAATGTTTTATCAATCAATTTTTTTATCTAATGTCTCATCAATCGATTTTTACTAAGTTGTATTAAATTCTTTAATGAAGTTTATTCCATCAATAATCAATATTTAAAGCTCGTTTAAAATATATTTTTATAAGAATATTGGGCTTTAACAAAATTTAAAAAACATTTTTTAAAATCTGGAAATTCACTTTCAGTATTGAAAAATAACTTGTAATTTATCTTAAAACACTCTTTGTAAGTGATTCTTCTAAAAACACTTCCTTCTAACAAGACTTTATAGATTGGTAAAAAACTTTGCTTTAAAGTTAAATTTAATTTATAAAGAAGTTTTGATTACTTTTGAAACAACAATATTTAGTTTATATGACTATTATTATTTTCTGTTTTAAAATAATATAACGAATTCATAATATTCATTTTGATTCAAACAGGATATGATGAAGTATTCCAATTTTTAAACTTATTTAGTATTTAAAAATTAAAAGTATAGTTAAAATTTTTTTTATCTTTTATATTTTGAAAAATAATTGAAACATGCTATATATGCGGAGTTTAACTTTAAAATGAGTGAAGTTAGAGTCCTCTCCTTGTTTGAGAGCAGTCCTCTCCTAGGTTGAGAGTTTCGTTTAACCCCCGTCTTGTTGGTAGTTTTGCGATTATGTGCGAGCTACTTGGTGCCGACCTCTACAATTATGGATCTTTCTCTAACGACTTTGTCTCTTTCCCAAGGGGAAACCGAATTTTTGTCTCTTGAAGGGGTGGATGATGTTGGCGGTGAAAATACGTTTGAATTGAGTTTGGTAGGACGGTTCCCTAGCCGTCGTTCCATCAACCCGACTTTATGCGGGATCGCTTATCTCATCTCTGGAGACCAGGAAAGGGTGTATGTATTTATGGGTCGTAATCAAGGTATATTTTAAATTTTTCATATGGTAGATCTCCAAAAGAGTTATGCTAGGGAGGCCATGGACATATGCGATAACGATTCTGCTTAGTTCAACTTTGTTGAGTACTAACTAGATTCCATTGAATTCCATTGATATTTGGGTTCAAATTTTTGATTTACCTTCTAGTTGTATGTCGGAATCAGTTGGCAAACAATTGGGAAATTATCTTGGCTCTTTTCTTGAATATGATACCAGTAATAACGGTGGAAGCCTGAAGGAGTATATGAGACTACGAGTGTCCATGGATGTTCGACCTCCATTGAAGCATGAAAAACGAATAAGAACACTCAATGGGGATAGATTCTTTGTTTCCTTTAAATATGAAAGACTTAGCCTTTTCTGTTTCATATGTGGTTGCTTAGGGCATTCATATCGATTTTGTGTGATTGTTCAATATTCGGAGATTACGTGGATGGGGAGTTTGGCTAGCATCGGTCAGTCGGCTTTGGGCCCGATTTCAATCGCAGTTACGCCTTTAATCAAGATCGGCCGGAGTTGAAATGGCGTCGTTGGGTCTCCTGATAGGCCGAAGGAGGCAATTGGAGCCATGATGGCCTGAGGAAGTCGACGCACCTCGGTCGGAGGCCCTGATGACGGTTGTGATTTGTGACGGTGGCGTATGGTTTGGATGAGGTGGATGAAGGTGGGAAAGTGTTGCAGGTTCGTGTGGTAAATGAGGAAGATGATAAACAGTTACTAGCAGATAGAAAAAAACGGAAGGCTGGGCCAAGTTTGGAGGCCCAAATTAGTACCATGGCCTTAGAAAAACCCAAAGTGAATGATATAGACATGCAGCCTTCTCCAGTCAGCAAACCAGAAAAACCTTTATTAGCGAGGACTTGTTGAGACGAGACTCAGTTCAATGGTTGCCTCGGTTGGAGCTGCGAGGGGTTTTGGAGTCGGGCAGTGGGTTCATCTTAAAATGAGTTGGTCAAAACTCACAGGCCCACGGTCATTTTTTTGTTTGAACATTAGTTAACAGTAATAAAATTGAAAGCTTGAGGAGTAAAGTTTTCAAATGCTCTGCGGAGTGGACGGATGGCCGTGGAGTGGCGCTGTTACATGGAGCGATCACGGAAAAATGCGGGGTTATGGTATGCGGGAGGCGAAATCATCGGCGCGAATCATGGAATTTGTGCCGCTCCCTTCCACTCCCGCTCGTTGCTTGAGTGGTGTGATAGGAGATATGAGCGATTTACTTGAGGAGTCGGATAAGAAGGGAATGTGACACCACATGGTTATTAGAGGATTCTGAGATCTTTGTGTGATTGGCTTAATAGACATACCTCTTGCGAGTTACCCCTTTACATGGAAAGGGAAAGGGGCCATAGTGGGTAGAGGCAAAAGCTAGGCCATTTGTTTGGCTTGGATGTGGTTGAATCTATTTAGTAGGTAAAACTCCTTAATTTGATTGCCCCTTGTGTCGATCACTCACGATCCTCTTACGCCGCCGATTTGGGTCGATTTTGAGAAGATTTGAATTCCAGGTTTGAGAGCATTTGGTTATGTGGCAATTACACCCAGGTAACACGGGCTTGGCTTGAATCGTCAGGTGCAACAGTGAGCAAGTTGAACTCATGTGCCGATTCTTTGTTCAGTTGGGGAAAGGAGTTAGCTCTCAGATTCAGAAAGGATATTGACAATTGCAAAGCGGTTGGAACGTCCGGGTTTCGCGATGAGGCATACGTGGGTATTTCAAGAGGCGAAAATTCAGGTACATCTCCTGGGCTTGGACAGCGTTTGCATCTTTGGAGGCGAATCAAAATTTTATTGGCTCCCGAAGATGGCGGATTCCAACACAGTTTCTTTCATGCGACTACCCCATTTCGAGAATGATTCTTTAGTTGACTACGATAAAGGAGAATGGGTTGGCCCGGCGGGGATACATTCAGAGTAGCGGTGACTATTTCATATTTTGTATTGAATATTTGTAAGTATGAGTGAAGTCTTGGATTGTGTTAATTATTTAGAATTAGGTGAGAATCTTTGCGTTGTTGATACCATTCTTGAAGGAAGAATTTAAAGAGGCTATTATGCAGATGCATCTTGATAAATCGCCAGGACCCGACGGCTTCAACCCTGCGTTTTATCAAAGGTTTTGGGATCTAATAATCTGGTGTGATTTATATCGAGATGATGCGAATGGATGAATAATTTGTATTGTTTTCTCGGGTGAGTGGCTCATCTGAGAATATTTGTTTGATCTCGAAACATCAAAATTCGGAACCATGAAGGATTCTGACGATTATAATAATGTGCTATAAAACTCTTTGGCTAGGTTTTGGCAATGGCCCAGAAAAAAATTGTTACCTCGGATCATCTCTCGGGAGGCGATACATTTGTTTCGGGAAGGTCAATCACGGATAATGTCTTAAATGGCATTTGAAATAATCCATTATATGAAGAGAGGGAAGAATAAAAGGTAAACGAGAGTGTGGCTATAAAATTGACATCAGCAAAGCCTATGACAAAATAGACTGGGGCTTCCTCAGAGGGATTATGTTGAAATTGGGTTTTGATAATAGATGGGTCGACCTCATGATGTTATGTGTTTCTACAGTGAGGTATAATGTCTTGGTGAATGGGAGGGAGGTAGGGCCAATTATTCCGAAAAGAGGATTGCGACAGGGTGATCCATTGTCTCCCTACCTTTTTATCTTATGTGCTGAGGGGCTATCCTCATTGATTAAAAGGGCATAATCAGAGGGAGTACTTCATGGGTGTCGAGTTAGTAAGCTAGTCCATTGTTTCCCATCTTGCTTTGCGAGACGATAACTGTTTTTCTTAGAATACGAAGAATGTAATATGATGAAGAAAATTCTTCTCCAATACGAAGAAGCTAGTGGGCAAGGAGTAAACTTCACAAAATCTGGAATCATGTTCAGTTCGAATGTTACGTCAACTCTTGCCGCTCATTTGTCATCTGTTCTAGATGTATCAAACCCTCTCAATACTGGCAGGTACTTGGGGCTCCCCTCATTGATTGGAAGAAAGAAGAAGATGGTATTCCATCACATTAAAACGACGTATGTGAAGAATCCAGAAATTTGGAAAAACGGACCACTATATATCTAGATTTGCGAGGGAAGTGTTGATCGAGCGTTTGCCCAGTCCATCGACGTATTATATGGTGCCTTTATCTTTTCATTTATTCTTGAGTGAGATTCAAAAATGCTGAACTCTTTTGGTAGAGGTCGAAAAGATGGAAGCGGTGGCAACAAAATGGATTTGGCATGGGATAAGCTAAATTGTGAAGAAAACAAATGGTATGGGATTTATGTCTCCATTGTTTTTAACATGTCTCTTTAGGAAAGATTAGGATGGAAGCTTTGTTTTGCCTCCGGTCTCTTGTTTACAAGATGCTTATGAGAGCTAAATGTTTTCCCCGGAGGATATTCTAAGGAAAGCCTCCTTAGGGTCCGATCCAAGTTTACTTGGCGAATTATCTTCAGGTCTATAACATTGTTAAAGCAGGGTATTCGATGGAGAATAGGTAATGGTACACAGATTGATGTTTGGACCGATCCTTGGTTGAGAGATGATCATAATTTTTGGGTACAAACAACTCCAGGAGTAGAACTAGATGGCTTGAGAGTCAGTGATTTAATGGTTTCGGTGTAGGCGGAATGGGATGTGGAAACGCGAGGAAATCTTTGTGGCTAAGTGTTCAAAAATACAAAGTATACCTTTGTTTCAATCTTTGTTGCGGATCAGCCCATGTATGGCATTTTACAAATTTTGGCGAGTACGGTGAAAGCGGGTATCATGTAGCACTCGGTGTGGGTGTTCATGGCCCGGCACCCGGGAAGAGAGTGGAGTAATGTCCCCGGGCGGGCCCCCTCGGATCAAAAATTTCTTGTGGAGGAGTGTGCGGGTTCTCTGCAGTTGCAACTCCAATCCAAAGGTATCGATGTCTCTGCCTCTTGCCTTTTTTGTGATAATAGCGCAAGATAATCTTTGGCGTTTATTTATTTCTTGCCACTTTTGCCTTTCGTCACGGTCGCGATTGAAGGTGTACGCTTTGATTGACTCTTATAGCTAACGCCACGAGAAAGCCTTGTAGAATGGTTCTTTCAATTGATAAAAGCACCAAAGAGTTATAGGAAAATCGATCTTGTGCTGGGCTACTCTGGATCCAACGTAACAACTTGATGCTGGAGCGGTTCCCATGAATCCCTGCGAAACGGTTTATTTGGCTCTTGAATTTTTGTTTGATTGGATCTGTGAGCGCTAAAGCTGTCGGCAAAGTCAATCCATTCCACAGTGGCCAACATTGTATGACCCTTACCCGGGCTTTGTGGAATGCAACGTAGATGGGGTGAATGTTTCGAGAGGAGACGAATCGTGGGGTGGCGGTTGATTCAGGGGACTATTTCTTCATCTTATACTCTCGGGTAGTGAATATGATTGCCGTGTCGGGAGCCGGAAACTATGGGCTTAGGGAAGGCCATTGTCTTGGATCAGCGGTGGGTTTTAAGTGAGGTGATATTTAAGCAGTTCAGCCAGTGGTTGGGAACTTTGCTTGAGCTAGGATCTTTAATTTTTAAGTGAGTTTGGTGCTTTTGATCGAGGATTGTTTATTCATGAGAGGCATTCTTTATGTGGTTTTACTAGGCCATGTGTTGTTGCGTATTAACTGAGAAATCTTTATTAAACGTTTCTGATTTTATGGTTTTGGAATGACCCCACAGATGTTGTTATTGAACCGGGTTTATGTCTATCTTGTGCTTCCTTAATGTCAGTTTTTGCTTTGATGTCAAAAAAAAAAAAACTTTAAAATGATCCCCTTATGTGGAGAAGCTTAGATTTTTTTTTTTAATTTAATTTAGAAGCCTAAGTTATAAACGGTTTTTAACTACGATTTTAATTTAAAAGTGAAACTGCATTTTTTAATTATGGTTTTAGTTAAAAAATAAAACCGTAATTTCTAACCACGACTTCTTAGTTGAAGAGGGCTATATTGAACAATAATTTTAAAAGTGGTCTTAAAATCAATTTTTTTTTTGAATAAAAATATCATTTTGACCCCAAACTCATTTATCCATCCTAATTTTCTCATGCTACATGTGCTAAGTTTGGGTTCAAATGACCTTTTTATAAAAAAATATTCATTTTCGGTAACTTTTGAAATTTTTTTTCAAAATGACTTTTTATATTATGTAGGGGAGATGTTTATATTTTTATTTTTATTTTTAATTTTAATTTAAAACTGTAGTTTCTAATTGTGACTTTAATGTGAAAATGACTGTAGTTTCTGAAATTGTGTTTTTTTAATATAAAAATGAAGCCACGATTTCTAATTGTGGCTTTTAACTTATATTAAAAATAAAATAAAATAAAACATCTTTCTTATAGGACAAAAGAGGGTTATATTCAATTTTAAAAAATAGCTTTATATATATATATATATATTATATTTTTTTTACTAAATTTGTCATTTTTACCCATAACTCACATTTCCCTACCATGGTCTCTGTCTCAGGACCAATCTCAACCGTCCATCAATAATGAAATCTAAATCAGATCATCCAAGTCACGAAAAACCCTATAATGCATATAAATACAAAAAACCCTATACCAATTCGTTTTCTTGGGTTTTAGGGTTCGAGAGACTCAAGAGCAGTGGTTGCCGGAGCAGGATCAACAAACAATGGCATCACCCGCAGCAGCCGCAGCCGTAGCCGCAGCACCGACCCAATCCGTACAATGCTTCGGCCGGAAAAAGACAGCTGTGGCTGTCACCTACTGCAAGCGCGGCATAGGCTTGATCAAGATCAACGGATGTCCCATCGAGTTGATTGAGCCGGAGATCCTCCGTCACAAGGCCTACGAGCCCATCCTACTCCTCGGCCGTCACCGCTTCGCCGGCGTCGATATGAGGATAAGAGTCAAGGGCGGTGGTCACACCTCTCAGATCTACGCCATCCGACAGAGTATTGCCAAGGCCTTGGTCGCCTACTACCAGAAGTATGTGGATGAGCAGTCCAAGAGGGAGATCAAGGACATCCTTGTTCGCTATGATCGGACCTTGCTCTCGTTGCTGATCCCTGAGGAAAAGGAGCCTGGCGAAGTTCATGGGCGTGGTGCCCGTGCTAGGTTCCAGAAATCTTACCGTTGAGGAAATGAGGTTCGAGGTGGTTTCGCTTTCATTTTGCAACTTCTTTGAAGTGCTAATTCATGTTTTAAATTTTGTGGTGACGTTATTGGGATGTTTTATTTTTTGTATGGATTTTGGTGCATATTTATGGATTAGGATTTGCTTTCTCAAAGGCGGATTTTGAATATGAAGTTTATTAAATTAGTTATGAATTAGGGTTTTTCATTGATAACAGATGGGTTGTTCTATGATACCGAAATTTACAATAGCACAATGCGTTATATGTTTTCTAATACTTCCTTTTGTTGTTGAATGGCAATGCATTGAGACATTGAGGGTGCCTTTAGTACGGCGGAATGAGAATGTAAAAGGGGTTGGATTGTTGCGAATCAGAGTACCCAGGATAGAGGAGAGGAATCAAATCTTAGCGAGAGTGGGGTTTGGTTTCCGAGCTAACGAACTTTTATATTCCTATTTCCATTAAAAAGAACAATCCTAATACACAATCAATTCTGTGTCTGCAGTACTTGTGAAGTGTGAGGTTGAACCTAGTGCCCTTGTGAACCTAAGGGGTAGCTCAATTGGTGTAAAACGTTGGGGGTGGCGTTAGCCAATATAGTCATCAGTTTGAGTTCCCCAATGCCATTGGGGTTTTATTTGGTCAGCAACTCCAAGGCCTTTGAAGTTACTACCCAATGGTCACTTGTCTCGAGTCCCCTTAGTGCCATTGAGGTTTTTACTTGGCTGATAACTTTAGGGTCAGCTGAGGAAGCCAGTTACCAATGGTCAAAGTGGGTGTGCCATTGGGGCTGTACTTGATTGTTAACTTCAAGGCCATTTGAGGTTGGCTATCCATTATTCTGCGCTCAGCCCCTGCTGCCATTGGGGGGTTTTACCTACTTGTTAACTTTTGTGACCTCGACGGGGCCCTTTCGTCCATGGTTATCCTTTCAATATCTAATGTGTCCCGATGAGTCGAGTTTAGAGCAAGTATAACTCCAATGGGAGTTGTCAAAATGGGGTGCCAAATGCTATTTTGCACCCCTGAATATGTTTTGGCAATTCTTGAACAAATGGTTTTGGCTCCAATGGTAGGTGCCAAATGGGGTGCCATTCTTTAATAATTCAATGTTTCTATTAAAAAATATAATTAAACTGTCAAATATAGATTTGACAGGCGTCGAGAGGAACAATAGCCACCAACTGCTATTTTGCAACCTCTCCATTCTCTCTCAAAAGTTGTGAAATATGCTACCTCAAAACCCTGAATGGCATTTTGCCACATCTGATGCCACCTCCATTGGAGCCTAATTTTTTGTCATTGAGGTGCCATTTTAGCGGTTATGGGGATGACACCCCTGATAGCAACTCCCGTTGGAGTTGCTCTAATAAATCCTACCCCATTCTTGAAGACTCCTTTAATCATTATGGACCATGATCTTCATTCATTTCTTTGACATTCTCATGGTCTCCGCCTCCGTGTCAGGGAGTACTTAATTTGCAGTGTAAGATGATTTGGTCATATCTTACAGTTTTTTGCTTTAACATTTGAGATTACTGTCTCAATCAAAACTTGGTGAATGTAGCTTGTAAAGTTATCAAACTATCCTCTTGCTTTGTTATTAACGGGGAGGATTATGGTGCTACTCAATTTGTTGTTGTTTGGTTTAATGGATTCATGTTTTGCTATTCAAGCTGCATAGATGGGTTTTGAGTTCTGGATATCAAATGTGTTAATTTTGTGAATGTTTGATGACTTACAGGGCTGAAACCACTGTGGCATTCCTTGTTATGTTGGACCCATGGCCCTGTAAAATGGAATGATTTCTTGCCCAACAAAATAATACGGCTTATGATTATTTTCATTCCTTTAGGGTCTCATATAGATTTCATTGAGGGGCTCAAGGCATTGGGGGGGTTTGGGGGGTGGGGTCACTGGATGTATGTTTTACTCTGTTAAATTCTGTTAAATTCAGGGCTTCATGAGCGCGTAACAAGCTCGGACATCCATGATTATAAATAAAAAATAAATAAAAAATTGAGATTTTATTGATCTCAAATCTATGATTTATTTCTTTTATACTTGTCTCTTTCTTACTATACTTGTGGTTCGGATTTTTCTTCAAAACTTTCAAGACTCTAAAGTGGGGTTAGATTCACCATTATGTTACATTTAGTTTGAATTATGCCACATTGTAGTCTTAATTCCCTCCTCAATTGAGAGATGTGCAGGCTTCTAATTCTAAATAAGCATGAAAAGACCAGGACACCTACAAATCCAAGATTGAGAGGGTATTTTTTTTTGTTATCCTGAGTGGGTAATTTGAAGATACTCAGTCATATTTGTATTTAATTAATTCCCATTCGAGAGCCACAAAAGGATGTAGTGTATCATCAATTATTATTATTATGTACATGACTTTCATGACTCATTCAATTCAGTATTCAAATTTTTTTTTTTTGGAAACTATTCAGTACTGAAAACTTGCTATCCTCTTGGTGTGGGGAAATAAGGTTCCTAAAAAGTACCAAAGTATGGAGGAATTTGGTTGTATTATGCAAATCTCAGGTAAAAATAAAAATAAAAATACATTTTAAATTTTAATATATTATTTATATTTGATATTCTAAATCTTGTTGAACTTATTTTAACTCATAAATAATAAATAATTTGAGAATACATAAGCTCAATTGAATTTTCTTGTTATATTTGATGTTTTTGGTATTAGCCAAATACGAGGGAGTTATATTTATTTAATAAATTTTTTCATTTTAGTGCCAGCATGAAAGAACTAAATATAAAAAATATATATTTTTATTGATTTTAATTTTTTTCTTGTTTCCTTTATATTTTCCTTGTCTGACGTTTAACTTGGGAATTTTTAGGTACCAAACCAGTGAAGGCCTGCCTGGTTTCGAAAAGGGGAGAACTAAAAAGAAAATGAAATTTCACATTTTTTCCTAAATGAAATTTCTTTTTTGAAAGTAAAGCTGAATAAATTAAATGATTTAATCTTTATATAAAATTTTAAATTATGTGGAATTTTATATAATTTTTTTAATGTGTAAGACTTGAATGGGTTTGTAGTGGGAAACAAATAATACTTATTTGTTATACATATAATTCGGTTATGTTCCTTTAATGCTTCGCACTTAAAAAAAGATCAACGTGGATAATTATTCGCCACACACACACTTATTCCGTGAATGTTTGATGATTCTTTAATGTCGGGTTATATTACTTTAAAACCTTTGTTATCTCTTATTTTATGAGTTCATATAAAAAAGATGAGCCAACTAGATAAACATCTTAAAGTCATATTCTTATAGGCTCTGATTCATGTCTCTTCGGAAGAGACATGTCTTATGTTAGGGGAGACATCCAATGGGTCTTGGGTTGGGTCAAGCCCATATGGGTGATCCATGCCCATAACCCAACATCTCCCACTCGTCTATGATGGACTTGTTTTATTTCACACATCATCCCAACAACTCAAGCAAAGGGTATTATTCAGATGAAAGAATCCGACTCGCACCCCAAGATAACATTGATAGTGGGTGGAGCGCCAATACAAACATATCCCTAGGCCATATAGGAGATATCAACTTCGTAAGGGTAAAACAATGCTTATTTACCTTAAGTGTCTTTCATAATACACATGATAGTATGATTCAATCTCTTAAGAATCCACACTTAGATCTCTTACAATTGCTTAGTATTCTGTTATTCCAAGCTCCACTGGTCAAAATAACTCTTGGCTTCATGAACATAAGTAGCAAGTGCCAAAATACTATTTCTTTGCTTTCTCATACTAATCGATTGAGTTTAACTCGCTTTTTTAGGAATGCTCCGTTAATGTCGAATCTTTCCATGACTATGAGATACATCTTAAGATAGCCAACATCAACTCATTGCATCACGATATAGTCAAAAGTCACAAAGGGTAAGGAAAAATGAAATCCATATATATAGGATTTATGGACTCAGATGTAAGGAAGGGATCTTAATATCTTGTTTCCTAGCTGGTCAGTTTATACATATGTAATACATGAAATGTATGTTATGGTGAGCTTCTCTTCTAAGTAAAAGATGCAGAGTGTATGTCTTTTGCCTAAATTGTAAAACAAATAACACCATATAGAGTCTCAGTCTTATCACCCAAAAGGCCAAACCCAAACTTTATTTCCACATTCCATGATGTTAAACAATAAAACCACACTCACTTTCTAATAGACACATGAATTGGTGGGGTAAGACATCTTGCTGTCGATCATAAACAAGAACTTCATTCCGATTCCTCATCAAGGTGAACTAGAAGTGATGACAGACCAAGTCGCCCTAATCATGCCTCACCTCTAAATTATGGTCTTTATCTCTACTCATTTGAACAAATAGCTTAGAGGCGATTACTCATGGAGGGAGCTAACTGCTCTATCGGATATGGCTAATATTTTGAATTAGGTTAAATAGCATTTTCAACATATTCACAAAAAAAAAAACAAGTGAACCATGTGAAATGCTCTTATCCTTAATATGGGCATGATGACATGTTTTCGTTCCCATTCAATCACATCCTACATGTTTCAGTGGATCTCAAGAAGTGCTCATAAATGCACCATTGGTTTAGTAAATGGGTCCCCGCTACCATCTCACGGTAGAATGTGTTTCAAAACAACTTCATTTCATGTGATCACATATGATGAAATGATATCTAATTTGATGGCGCTTATCTTCCCATGATATTGGATCCTTAAGATAAGCCAAATGGGAGCCATGTCATATAAAGAAAAGAGTCACGCTCAAAAGTCGCTTTTAACAACCCTTATGGTTCAGAAAATCTTCTCACCAAATCCATTTCTATCACGAGGAGTGTTGGCATTTTATTCCTGGCTCATCAAGCAGATACGATCATATAGACCGCTTTCTTCGCTACCCCATGATGGCCGGAAGCAATCATTAAGCAAGAACGCATATCCGTACGCTGATTTGCGCTGATCGTGATCGCCCCAATCAAAGATCCACACAGCCAATTAATCGCAAATCTTCCTGGGCAGCACATCATAATTCCATTGCTCCATTTAGATATCTCAAAATTTCTTCACCACCATCTAGTGTTTTGTGCATGGATTAGATTAAAATTTGCTTGCTAGCCCAACAACATAGTACATGTCCTGATGTGCACATCAATATACACGACTTCCGATAGCACCGGGAGGTACTGGACATTTGTTCTCTTCGTATGACTGGGACATACAAGATTCAAGGCCCAAATTTCTCCCATGGGTGTCCAGTCTGCAATCATACATATGGGTAACACCGCAACATTTTCTTTATATATGTCTCTTGATATAAACCTAGGAGGTGTTTTGAGCAATTCCTTAGGATCTTAACACCAAGTACATAGCTAGCCTCCCCCATGTCTTTCATTTCGAAATTTGATGATAACCACTTCTTGGTCACATATATTAATTTCTTATAATTTTTTAGTCATTAATATGTCATCGATACATATAAGGATAGAATTATGGAAGTGGTTATTTTGAATGTTTAATATACACACAATGATCCTTTTCCATCATTGTAAAACCATCTTCAACATGGCTTGATGAAACTCTGAGTTTCCATTGTCTCGAGGCATGTTTAAGACTCATGTATTTGATCATCTTTGAGCTTGCAAACTTTATTCTCCCGTCCTTTGAGCTTCTGAAGCTCAAAGGTTGATCCATATAGGATTTCCTTCATCAGCCTCCATTATGAAAACAATCAATAACTGGGTCTAGTATACTCCCAGATCCATTCTGCCACAATAGCTTAGAATGAGGCTTAATTGATGAACTCGATCTACAGGCTTAAAAGTCTCTTCCAGTTAATTCCTCCTTACAAAAAGTAACCTTAGCTACTGTTTCAATTTGTTTTATCCTGGAAGCCAATCTGTCTCATCCACCTAGGTTTAATATTGAGAACCTAATTGTTCTCAATGGTCTTACGACTGCGGTAAATCAACAAAATCTAGACTCGACAGACTCAATTGAATTCATTTCCTGGCTCTCATAAATTGCCACTCTTTAGCTTTAGGAATTTGAGAAAGGAAGCATGTTGTATAGTTTTGGGCTCTTCTTCATTACGAGCAATCATAAAGCTTCCCTCTCTCAACCCCCAAAGTGATCATGGGGTGGTTCCCATTACTTCGCATTGAGGTTGAGATTGCTCCGCGATCTCGTCTCCATATGAACATGATCTAGTAAATTGTCACTCCCACTCGCTTCAAGTGGGGTTAGACTTTCTATGTTGTTTGGTCCTGTAAGTGTTGAATAAATGATTCTTACACCCTCATTGACCTTAGGATCTTCCATTTCATAGAAATGAGTATCCCTATCTATCTTACGTAGTCCCGGAAAGTCCTCTTCCAAGAAGACGACGACATCTCATGACTCCACTGCTGGAGCACTTCCATTTATCTTCCCTAAGAAGATATATCCCCTTGAGGACTCGAGTATCTTATGAAGATACATTTCTTCCCTTAGGACCCAAGCTTCCACATTTAATAGAAACATTATGAACATAAGTCGCACACCCCCATGGGCACACAGCGTTCAAATCAATCATCTTCAAATGGAGTGGAAGGAATAAACTTATATGGAATTCTATTTAAAATGTAGGCTACAATCATTAGTGCATCCCCCCAAAAAGAGATTGGCAACTTTGCTTGCACCATCATTGACCTTACCATGTCCAAAAGGGTCATATTCCTTCTCTCAACCACACCATTTTGTTGCGGTGTGTAAGGAATGGTCACTTGTCTAACTATACCCTTTTCATGACAATATGCTTTAAATAGGTCAAATAGATATTTACGTCCTCTATTGCGGTCCATAAAGATTTGATTTTTGTGTTTAATTGATTCTTAACCAATGTACTATATCTTTAAGTAATCCAATGCTTCGCATCTATGAGATTGAAACTTAACTGAATTTAAATCGAGTGAAATCATCTATAAAAGTGATGAAGTGGCTTGAGCTTCATGTCTCGCTCTCACATTCATTAGGCCACAAATGTCGAAGTGAATAAGCTCTAAAGGAAAACACACTTTCTTGGCTTTACCAAAAGGGCAATCTTGTTGCCTTTCCTGCTAAGAATTGCTCACATACAAGCAAATCTATCTTATCTATAGATCCCAAAAGACCAACTTTAGCTATCTCTTGCACGGTTCCTCATTTATGTGTCCCAATCAGCACGCCATTTTAACATCATTCATAGAAGAACTACTACTTGGATTTCTAGTGACAAAAACAGATGTGGTTTTATTTATAGGAATAGTATCTAATACAATAAACCCGTCTGACAGAAATCCATACCGATAAACTATGTTGTCTAGTAATACCTTAACACAATCTTATTCAAATACAATTTTGAAACCAAGTTTAACCAAAACTACAATGGAAAACAAGATTCCATTAAACTCCTTTGCATAAAGTACACATCATGTGGAGATAGGTGTGTGACCCTTCCAGATCAACACCTATTGCCAATTCCAAGCACGTCACGATGTGTTATTCCCACGAATGCTCTTACTTCCTTCTGACACGAAAATCCACATATGCATTGCGATCCCATGCTATGTGGTCCGTAGTTGTTGATTCTAGAGTCCAATAAGGAATAGTCTCAGTCAACATCAAGCAACTACTAACAAATGCATTATGGAAATGAATTTGGTCATATATTACCTTCGCTTGGGTAATCACGGTGCAAAGTGACCAAGTTTCCCACAGTTGAAGCACTTCATGTTCCTGCTTTGCTTTCTTGCGCACTTTCCCCGCTTGTGCTTATTTCCACTTAGATTGGTCTTGTTTCCTTCCTTCCTAGACTTGAAACCTTTCCCTTTCCATTTTTTCCGTCCCCGTGTCGGGAAGATCTAACCTGCTGGATTTAGTCATGGCAAGCCCCGCCCACTAGACTTATCAACGAAAACGATCCCCTCCTCTAACTCTACATACAGCGACATCATCAAAAGTTTTTACATTGTCATTATGGGTAGTAAGGTTTATCCCCGAGACGTCGTAAGGATTAAAATGATGGATGTATATAAAAATATGGCTAAGGAAGTGAATGTGGTGAATACTCAAAACGATTTGAAAACAGCAAGTGTACTCAAAACCGAAATGAAAAGTATTACTAACACTATCTCCTTCGCAAGTGCACAGGTCATACAAGTAATAAAGTGGACTCTAGAAGTCTGGATATTGTATCCACGAGGATTGGAGGTTCTCTCTAATTGGAATTTGAGCACCCTGATTACAAGGGCTCTTCACTATTTAGGCGATCAAATAGGATGCAGATTAAAATCTATTTAACTGAAATAAAAACTGATTTAAAACTAATCCTAAAATCTACCAAACAATAACTACTTAAGTCTAAAATGTATGGAGTGAAGCACTAGGAATAAAGATAATTATTTAACAATCAATTTTCATTTCCTTAAAAGCACAACATTTGTGAGTTGAATGTTGGATTTGTCCAATAGCAATGTAGTATAGCCTTGGAATACCTCCTGACACTATACATTTCACTATTTAGATAACCATATTCCTAAACCAGGTCAATGAGTCTAAATAATTACTTTAGGATTTGATCTTTCTCTTAAGATTTGCTATATTTTTCCAAACCGCATTTCACAACCATTTCTTAGACTCAAAAACTCCGCTTTACCCCCATAGATGTGGATAATACAAGCATTTTCCAAATGCAATTGGTACTCAATATGAAATTCATTAGAATGCTCTATCTCCTTGATTAAATCTGCTTGGCCAAGAGATCAAGATTATTCTATCAAATTGAGATGAAACCTCTAAACATTAAACTGATAGATCAGTAGGTGGTCTTACAGATGTTAGAACATCGCTGATAATTTATCTGAGTGATATTTAAAGTTCATTAATTCTAACAATATCACCTAATCGCACTCAAGTTAATATCATCGGCCGGCGTTTTCGTGAATCTCCATCTTTGTGTCACTCAAAGGGTCTCCTGGAAATCAGAGCACATATACAACTCTTTCTGGGTATAAAATACTGATATTCAGAACAACACTTTACAAGAACAACACCAATTGTATAAATCCAGTTTTCAAACACACAAAATAAACCATAAATCTGCAAATTTGAATGTTCAAAAATTAATCCCCACCCCTAAAGGGTGTTTAATGTTCCATTACTTGATTCCAATTATCACCAATCAAGCAACAAGTAAGAAAAATGAAGAAAGAAATAAAGAGATAAGGAGTGAGAGAACAAATCGTGATTTGAGCTTCAATGTTTGTCTCAACAATAATGAAATTTGAATCTTTGAGTACAACACCGAAATCTCTTCAATACAAATAAAAATATGCTCTAAAACTACTCTAAGATCTACTAAAAATCAAAACCCTGAGCTAAATTGAAAAATAAGAAGAAAGTTTTTAGATGCAGGAAACCCTAACAGAGGTTTTCTATCCTCCCATGTTCTTTTCTTCTTTTTCATTTTCTTTAAAAAATCTATAAATGAGTATTTATAGTTCCGTGAAATGAAGCTTAAAATGCGCTAAAATAGCAATTTTTTGGGCTTTATGGTTTTTTTTTTCAAAGACTCTCCTGAGTCGCGACATCAACATCTCCGTTGTGCTGCGACACGTTATTCCTCGGAGTTGCGACATCACTGCAAGGCTCTAGCACAATGTCCGGACATACTAAACTTTGTCGTGACAAAAGCTTGTCTTCTTTCGCTTTGTCGCGACAAAGTTTGTCTTCTGGTTTGTCTTTGGCTTTGTCGTGACATAATAAAACTTTGTGACGACAAAGTTTGTCTTCTGGCTTTGTTGTGACATAATATAACTTTGTCGTGACAAAGTTTGTCTTTAGGCTTTGTTGCGACATAATTTGGAAATGTCACAACATAGTTTTTGCCAATAACTTGTTTCTTTTTCTTTTCCAATTTGTCAGCTTGCAACCTTTCATTTTAAATCTCGATTTAGGTTGTGAGGTGTCTTTGGAAAGCTCTTTGAATGTAGAATGCAACCATGAGTGTAGTTGAACCATTTGATGCTCCAGATGATACAAAAAAATTCATCTTCCCAATGACGCGCTGTGAGACATCCGATTAACTCTCTTTTTGGAACTATTTTGCATATTTTCTTACTAAATGACTTACTTTCCACCAAATGTCCTGCAAAAACAAGTTTAGAGGAAATATTATGAGTTTTATATGAATATGGATATAAAATGCTATAAATAGCATCTGAAATGAACTCAAAACATAGATGAGTTTTACACTCATCAAACACCCTAAAAATAAAGTTTTGCTTGTCCTTAAACAAAGAAATGAAAGAAGTTGCCTTTCCCCAAGCAATGGAAGGGAAAAATTCATTTCACCATTTTTATTTAACCAAAACCGAGTAATCAAACTTGTCAAGGGGTATGTGATATGTGCTTCAAGAATTACCCTTACCAAGAATATGGAGAATATGATCAAGATAATTTATTTATTTTAATAATGAATTAATCTCATAATAGACAAATTTAAATCATGGTTCTCACTTGTGTGTGTGTGTGTGGTCTTCCCCTATTCAATCATTTTACAAGCTAGATGAGTTTATGAAAATTGAGATAAGTACACGGATCTCCTAAGATAATATATTTAGAACCCATAGGCTTCTGTTGTTCTTATCACTTCTACTAATGTAAAGTAAATACACAACTCTTAAGATTAAGTAGGTCTTTTATAGGTTTGTAAATGTAAGGCTTGAGTATGGTAGCCGAGTAGTCATTTTAGGCTAAAACTTACCCCAACATACCTATTTTTATGTATGGACAGCTCCTACTCCATCCTGATTCTCACCATCAACACAATGATACTCTCAAACACCCTAGAAATTGTTTGGGTGCATCTCATTCCATACTCTTCATATCACTTTTTTTTTTTGCACAAATTCTGCATTCTTCAACAAACACCAAGAAGCCTTTATTATAAGTGTAAAACTCGAGAAAAATCGAATTTTTCTGAAAAGGGCAAAACAGTAAATTGTTGGAATAGTATAGGTTGAAAACCTGAAAATTTAATAGATCTCGGAAAACGAAACGGACTTCGTCTCGCAAAATCTAGTTACCCAAACGAATTTTATTGAATTCTAAGATCAAGTAAATTTTCACGCCGACGATGGGTACCAATGATTCCCAAGTGATCTAGATTGTTTACGAAAATCTCAGAAGTTGGAAATGACTTGAGTTAAGTTCATGGGATATGATTTGAAACTCTGAATTAGACGAATAACCGCTTCAAGCCAAAATCAGATCTCGACCAGAAATGTGGACCGATGGGCCGCTACATCTGAATCAAACCGTTAGGACAAAAGAGACTTAGGGTAGAAAGAGGGCTCATTTCGGCTATGTACACGTGAGAGAAGAGAAGAGAGAAAGAGGAGAGCCAAGAGCTTCCTCCCAAGATCTACGGAGTTCCGTTGGTTGGTTTTCGTCGGATCAAGAACAAAAGTTCATTGCATCGACGAGTGGTACGCGTGGGTACCTAGAAAGAAGAATTTCTCTGAAGATTCGAGAAAGGAGAAATCGGGAGATCGAAGTTTTTGGGTTTAGGAAGCTTCCTACCCGTGTGTCTATGCTCTAAGAGGTAAGGGATTCTTCCTACCTTGGTTTACTTTCCATTTTTGAGCCGTGAAAGAGGGTTTTCTGCTTAAGGGCCCGTCAGCTAAGAAAAATTGGGTTTTCAGGTTATGCTCGATGTTTCTTTGCCTAGGCGAACTTCCCACTGAAGATTGGTTCTTCGCTTAGGTGAAGGGAAGGCTCGCTTAGGTGACTTGCTTTGGGGCCTAATGTGTGACTTGATTGAGAGTGTCATTTCTTGACTAAGAGTGACATGTTTGGATGTCAATATGTATGTTCTAATGTATTGACATGTGATGAGTTTATATGTGCAAATGGCTATGACATGGATTGATTGAGAGTGTGCCACTACTTGACAATGTAATGACCTGTTTGGATGTCAATATGAGTACTCCAATGTATTGACATATGATGAATTAGTATGTGCAATGACCATTACATGGCTTGATTGTGTGTGTGTCATTACTTGAACATAGAATGACATGTTGCATGATTGTTGATATGATACAGGTTGATACTGACATGAATGAAATAATGTATAGAAGTCGGTATGCGTGTGATGATTTGTCCACATACCCGTGGTAGTGTGGATTGTGTTGTCTCATGTAGCATTCATTATGTATGTGATATGACATAGCATGCCATGACATTGCATTGCATATGCACGGGACATCACATTAAATGGGTGGAGTGCATGGTTGATAATCGACATTGCATTCAAGCAATGATTGGGTGGAGTCGGTTAAATGGGACAACGTCCAACAAAGTTACATAGTTGAATAAAGTGGTAAAGAAAATATGTGCCATACAAGGTGATAGATCCTCATCGAAAGGAAAGACTCGCACTATGGTCGACATAGTCCCCAACGATGAAAGACCGTGAAAAATGTCTAGGGTTTTATAAGCCTCAAAGTAGACACCAAAATTGGCTACCCACAAAAAGGTGCATGGTTTTGAATATAAAAATGATTCGCCGAGGTGTACTTCATCCAAAAGATTTTGGTTTATAAATAAATGAAATTTGTTTTGAAATGATCATCGGATGTTATCCAGACGATTTCGCTTATCGATACTTAGCATCAAGTATGGAGTCGGTAAGGACTTGGGGCATGATACATGATTGAGTCTCATTTCATTTCATGACATGACATGACCATTTAGAAATTGACATGTTCTTATTAGAATGTGAATGGAAATGTCAGAGGGAACAGATGTGACTTTAGGTGGAGAGGCCCTTGTAGGAGGTATTCTCTACCTGCATGACTCCACCCTTTATGGGACAACATTTCAGTAAGTAGACACCTATTGACGGCGCTTCTAGTCGAGGTTGTGATTGTGGAATAAGGCTCGATATGCCTTGATAAATCCTTTTAGAAAAAGTTCTTAAATAAACTAGTTCTAGTAATGTATTTTGTATAAAAGAATTGTAATTAAATTATTTTCGAATTATCACAGCCATAATCGGGTATGCACAAATGGCAAGAGTTGTGATCAAGCTCATAGACTCCATGTTTTTAAGTGTAATATTCGTGATATTTAACTTAAATATGGATGAATGGATCCCAGAAAAGAGACGACTGAGGTAAGCCGAGCAACCCCGGTATCCACAAGTAATTGCAAAACCCAAGCCAAAACAAGGCTTAGGGGGTGCGCAATGACCTAAGGTAGTATTTTCGCAAGTTGACGGTTGGTCAACGAGACCCTCGGGTTTTTTTGGCATCACATCTTGGTATTAGAGCATAGGTATACAAATACCTAGGGTTTGATGGATATGAGTTTAGGTCATTAGATTCATTGAGTTTTGATGTCACAACTTGCATAAGAACATAGGTATGTGATTACCTAGGGTTTGCTGGGCATGAGTTTAAACCATTGCATATATTGTGTGCATTTCATGTTTTGTGCCTAAATGTGCTACATGATTTGATGTTGTATGTTGTGTGAATTATATGCATGGTAAATTGTATATAGGAAAAGAGAAACACTAGGGTTAGAAAACATGACCTTGGGGGTTCGGAAAAAGAACGAACGAATGGTTTAGGTTGTTGATGTCTATTAGTAGTTGGCACATGCACTACTAGTTAGGCAAGAAAAAGCAAATCCTGAATTCTGTATTTGACATGTGTAGACATAAGTCGAGGAAGGGCGAGGTGGTGGACGGGCAATAACCAGCCAAAGACCGGCCCCTTCACCGGCCTTCAAAGTTTGATAGCGCCTTAATCGCTACCATTGCGTAGTTAGCGCCAGGTTACCACCACGTAATGTATCAGGTAAAATAATGGGCTGTGGAGGACTGTAACCTCCAGAGGTTTAAGTGCACATCATCCTTCCAACCTTTATGGGAGGAGGGAACCGATGGCTGATCATTGGCCTCAAATGTTGACAAGATTTCGGGAAGGTGAGATCACCTCCGATGCCACACGAATAAGGTCGGCCAGATTCCAAACTGAGGTGAGTCCCAAGTATGTAGGATTTGGTCAAAGCCCCGGGCGGAACTTAGAGGCAATGACATGGGAAAGTTCTTTGAGCCTTCATGGACAAGTATTTCCGCATTCCATCTACTACATGCAAAAGCCTCGGTTCAGAGCTGAAATGGGCGTGAATCATGATTAAAGAAGTCAACACGCCAGTCTACCAAATTAACACGTTTCGAGGATGATTATGTGGCCACGGATATGGTTAAAGTGAGGAAATTTGAGAATGGTTTGAAATTATCCATCCGGGGTAAAATTATGGGACTCCTCCTACAATATATGGACTTGATGGTCAAGACAAGTGGATGACGATGAAAGCATCCTGGGAGGCGAAAAGGAAGTGATAAGAAAAAGGAGATCTGAATTCCTCTCTTGGCTTGGGGAAATAAGAGAGGACTTCTACTCCGCTGAGGTTTCAGGTATTGTGGCTAAGGCCAGATCGGGCCCCCAAGACGAGACACTTTAGTGGCTCTAATGCCTGCAAGGCAGAGTAAAGCCTCGCACTACAAGCTAGACACTTAAGGCGTGATTTCTGCAGGTAAGGATCCTGCGAGTTATGGACACCACAAATCCTACTATCAAGTGGGCAATGCGAGACGCAGTTTATTCCTCCCTACCCCACCATAGGCCAGGGAAGACAATATCATTCCCAAGGTGCTGCACAAGCACCTACTATTTCACAAATGGGCCACGTGGGCCAAGGCATGGGTCAAGGTCGAGGTCGAGGACAGGGCTCACAAGCCGAGACTTCAGGGACTTAAGGGCTTGTCTACTCCATCACACCTCAGACCGAGCTTGTAGATTAGTCGGTTATTCAAGGTACCTTTCTACTATTTTGCTTATGGGCAAGAAAATCGCTTGACGTCGGTGCATCCTATTCTTTCGCCGTGATCAGCGTGTGAAAGATTCAGCTTCAGAGGTTGAAAACCTGGAAGAGCCAAGCAGATGTGAGTTCTCCCCTAGGAACTAGGCAGGTCGATCGATATGTTAGGGATCGGTGGAGCTGAGATCTCAGAATTTACTCATCATGGGACCTAAGGGTCATGGACAGCGTGCCAGTAGCTTGATGTCATCCTGACGGACTCGTCGACGTACATTGAGTCGCCATTGATTGTGATCGTAGGAGGTTTCTACCTACACACTGGGATGGTAATTATGTTACGCTTCTGTGATAAGCATGACGCTCTCCCTATCGTACTAATTCTAGGTGGCATGGACATTTAGTGGGTTGGTTGGCAAGACTTACCCTAAAAGACGAGGCGAGATAGGATTTGGGTTTACGTCGGGTGGTTTGTGAGTACGAAGATGTCTTTCCAGATGAACTATCGGGATTACCTCCGTATAGGGATGTAGACTTCATTATTGAGTTGCACCTTGGTATATCGCCTATTTCTTTGGTGACTCGCATAGAATGGACACCGCTGAGCTGCGTGTGGAGCTCAAGGTCCAATTGCAGGAATTGTTGGACAGAGGTTTCATTAGATTGAGCACTTCACCTTGGGGTGCTCCGGTTCTGTTTGCCAAGAAGAGGGACAAGACTCTTCGGTTGTGTATAGATTATCGGCAGTTGAATAGGGCTACTATTAAGAATAAGTACCCTTTGCCGCAGATTGATTATTTGTTTGATCAGTTGAGAGGGGAGCGGGTCTACTCCAAGATAGATCTCCACATCGGCTACCATCAATTGAGAGTTAGGGAGGCAGATATACTTAAGATGGCATTTAGAACGCGATATAGGCATTTTGAGTTCACAAAGGATGCCGCCTCAGACGACGAATTCTCCAAAGGAGCATTCATGGATCTTAAGGGACATGGTGTTCCAAATTTCTACCTAGATCGGTTCATTGTGGTTTTCATGGATGACATCTTGATCTACTCTAAGTCTGAGGAGGATCATGAGGGTCACTGAGGGTCAAGCCTGCACCTTAAGAGTACAAGTTGTATGCCAAATTTAGCAAGTGTGATTTTTGGCTTATTGAGGTGAGATTCTTAGGGCACGTGGTATTAGCTTCGAGGGTATCCGTGGACTCGGAGAAGGTCGACGTAGTTATGATTTGGGAGAGACCGAAGTCAATCTTCGAGATACGCTGTTTCTTGGGATTGATAGGGTATTACAGGAGGTTCACTGGAGGACCCTCCGCTATCCCGCGCCTCATGACAAGGTTGACCCTAAGGAAGTCAAGTTTGGAGGAATGATCAGGTGAGAGGGCATTCTAGGAATTAAAGGGGAGGCTTACTTCAGCCTCTATTCTAATAGTCCTAGAGAGGGAACAAAGGTACACATTGTATTGTGATACCTCCAAGGACGGACTGAGATGTGTTTTGATGTAGCCCGGGAGGGTGGTGGCTTATGGTTCTCGGCAGTTAAAGAACCACGAGTAGAGTTACCTTACATACATGGAGTCAAATTCATTGTCTGCTTTAAAGGTCATGCCTCTACTATTTATACGAAGGAGCGCTCGAGGTGTTTTCGTAATCACAAAAGTTTGAAGTACATTTTTATACAATGACCTCACATGAGGCACCAAGTGGATGGAGTATCTCGGAGGATTATGATTTCACTTTGCATTACCATCTTGGTGCAGAAACGCATGGCTGGCTTATTCAAATGGCTCACGAAAGGTTAATAAGATAGTTTCCTCGGAGTTGGCAAATGTCGAGACTCCGTGAGATGCATCTGACCGTAGTACGCTGATCGCCTGGGTACCCTTGGGGAGCTTAGTGGCTGCTATGTCTTCCTTTACTAAGCAGAGTGGATCGGTGTTTCATGCGTGACACAAGTAGTCCATCATGACCGTGTATGGTTAGGTATAGTGACGAAGGCCAGTAAATGCACTTGGGATGGTAGTCTTCTGTGATATGGATGGGTCAGGGTTCCCAAATTTTTAAGATTCGAGAGAGGAGATCCTCAGTGGAGTTCCATTGCTCTTATTTTAGTGTGTATCCAGTGGCAATGAGATAAATACGATCTACTTCGCAGATATCGAGGGATGAAGAAACACGTTGAAGATTTTATTCAACTATGTCTCACGTGTCGGAGAGAGGGGTAAAGGCCGAGCACCGTGAGACCAGGATTACTCCGTACCATCGAGGTAGCTGGGCGGGAAGTGGAGCACGCCACGATGAAGTTCGGTGGATTACTTGCCACTGATATCGCGAAGGCATGAACACGATGATAGCGGATCGCCACTAAGTCGCACACTTTGGCCAGTGTATGACCTCTCACTGAGGAATTCTGCAAGTTGTACGTGCGGAGATTGTCCGGTTACACGGAGTGCCAGTGTCCATAGTATCAGATCGGGATCTTAGGTTTACGACTCATTTTTGGGAGAGTTTCCAGCGAGCCATGGGGACACGGTTGATGATGAGCATAGCTTTTCATCCCTAGACGGATGGTCAGTCAGAGAGGACCATCCAGATGTTAGAGGACATGCTACGAGCATGTGTCCTAGATCTCAAGGGTAGTTGGGAAGAGCATTTACCCTTGGTGGAATTCGCCTACAACAATAGTTATCAGGAAAGCATACGGATGACACCCTATGAGGCATTAAATGGGAGGCCGTGTCAATCTTTGGTTTGTTGGACAAAGGTGGGAGAGAGAAATACCATGGGTTTGGAGTTGGTTAGAGACACCTCTGAGAAGGTGGATTTGATAATGGAAACGCCTTTCTCATGGTGCGTAGCCGGCGTAAGAGCTACGCCGATGCATGGCGCGACTCCTGGAGTCTGAGGTGGGTGATCGGTTCCTTCAAGGTGATGCCTAGAGATGAGTGGTCGTCTATAAGGAAAGCATCGCCGGTGTGTATATTGGGCCCCTTCGAGGTACTTGGAGAGGGTAGGTAATGACAGGCTCGCTCGCTTTACCCGCCAAGTTTATCAAGGTTCATGGGTTCCATGTCTCCATGCTTCGTAAGTACAACCCTCGTGATCCGACCCATGTGGTGGATCGGGAGAGTCATGGTCGATGTAGATGGAACCTTAGAGGAGGGACCTATGCGTATCATGGATAGTCAAGATCATGTTTTGCGAAGCAAGACCGTGAGGCTAGTGAAGGTGTTGTGGCAACACCGTGGAATAAAGGAGGCAACAAGGGAACGTGAAGACACTATGCGCAAGCAACTATCCTTCGTCTCGCAGTTAAGGTATGTTTTAGTCATTGATATTAAATGACTATTGCATATGTATGAGATTGTGTGTGCTGTGTGTGGGAATTTCGGGACAAGATTCTTTTAAGGGGGAGAATAAACCCGAGAAAATCGAATTTTCCCTAAAAGGGTAAAACAATAAATTGCTAGAATAATATAGGTTGAAAACCTGGAAATTTTCTAGATCTTAGATGACAAAATGTACTTCTTCTGATTCGCTCATAAATTTAGTTACCTGCAATAAATTTTTGTCAATTCTAAGACTCCGCTTGATTTTCACGCTTTTTGAAGAAGGGTGTCCAATGACTCTTAGGGACGAGATTGTTTACGAAAATCTTGTAAGTTGGAAAATGACTTGAGTTAAGTTCATGGGATATGATTTGAACTTGAATTGAGATGAAATAAATCGCTTTAGGCCAAAATCAGATCCGAAGGAGAGTAGACACGTGGCACGACGTGGGCCACACATCTAACTTAAACTTAAGTTAGGACAAAAGAGACTTAGGGTAAAAAGAGGGCTCATTTCGTTTGTGTACGCATGAGAGAAGAGAAGAGAGAAAGAGGAGAGATAAGAGCTTCCTCCCAAGATCTACGGAGTTCCATTGGTCGGTTTTCATTAGGCAAAGAACAAAAGTTCATCGCATTGATGAGGGGTACGCGTGGGTACCTAGAAAGAAGGATTTCGCCGAAGATATGAGAAAGGAGATTTCGGGAGATCGAAGTTTTCGGGTTTAAGAAGCTTCCTACCCGTGTGTCTACGCTAAAAAAGGTAAGGGATTCTTCCTACATTAGTTTACTTTCCATCTTTGGGCCGAGAAAAGAGGGTTTTTCGCTTTTATACCGTTGGTAAAGAAAACTGCGGCTTTGGTTTTGCTCGACAGCCTTTGCTCAGCTTAACCGAGGTTCGCCTAGGTGTGGGCAAGCCTAGGCGAACCTTAGTGATAGTGAATGTGACTTTGTCCGCCCAGTGCCAACGCCTGCCTAGGGTGTGAGCATATGACTTGAAACAATGGGTTCGTTATGACTTGCTCGGGGCCGGTTTCGTGGCCCAGCTTAGGATCGGGTCTCGCTTGCTTCTGGGGCCAATGTGTGACTTGATTGGAGAGTGTCATTATTTCGACTAAGAGTGACATGTTTGAGTGTCAATATGAGTGTTCTAATGTATTGACATGTGATGCAAATGGCCATGAGCTTGATTAGGAGCGCAGCCAATACTGACAATGTAAGACTTGCTCGATGTCAATATGAGTATCTATCGATTGACATGTAATGGATTGATATGTGCAATGGCCATTACATGACTTGATTGTGTGTGTGTTATTGCTTGAACATAGAATGACATATTGCATGTGAAATTGATATATGTCAGATGATATATTAACATAAATGAAATGGATGCGGAAGTCATATGTGTTGATGACTGGCCCATGACACCCGCCAAAAGTGGTGTGGATTGTGTTGTCCATGTAGCATCTATCATGCATGTGACATGACATAACACAAATGACATATTTGTAATGCATATGCACTTGACATTGCATTAAAATGGGTGTGAGTGCATGGTTGATGAATCAAGACTATGTTTGCGTTTGATCAGCGGGTCTTCGTTAATCGACAACGGCCTAACAAAGTCACACGCTTGAATAAAGTGGTAAAGAAAATATGTGTTAGGTATTGTGCAAGTAGGGAACAATCCCCTCATCTGGTGAAAGACCACAATATGGTCGACAGAGTCCCTTAAATCTGAAGCCAAAAAGTGTCTAGGTTTACGGCCCGTAGTGGACACCAAAAATTTGCTACCGGCTGCCAAAAGGCGCATGGTTTTGAATATAAAATGATCATTGAGGTGTATCATCCAAAAAGCTTTTGGTTTATAAACAAATGAAATTTGTTTTGAAAATGATCATTGGATGTCATCTAGAATGACGGTTTATTACGCATGGGTTTAGGAATTGTGTGATGGAGTCAGTAAGGACTCGGATGTGATGAGAGTCGGTAAGGACTCAAGGCATAGTACATGATTGAGTCTCATCTCATTTCATGGCATGACATGTAGGATTCCATTTAAAATTGACATGTTCTTATTAGAATGTGAACAAGAATGTTAGAGAGTGAATATTGTATGCAATTTAGAAGTGGGAGAGCCCTTGTAGGAGGTATTCTCTACTGGGCATGGCTCACCCTTTATGGGGCAACATTTTAGGTGCAGGGTGTACATCGGTTGACGGCGCTCAGTCGAGACCGTGATTGTGAAGAAGGCCGACATGTGGCCTTGATAAATCCTTTTGTAAAAAGTGCTTGGAACAAACTAATTTTAGCATGTATTTGTAAAGAATTGTACTAAATTCTTTTGACTATCATTAATATGGCCGGTATGTAACAATGGTAAAGAGTCGCGGATCGAACTTTTGCGACTTTTTATGTAATATTCGCATATTTTCAACTTAAATATGGTTGAATGGATCCTGTGAAAAGGGATGTACCGGTACTGAATACCTAGATCTATGGTAATTAGGTTTACTTATGCTGGTAGTTTAGGTGCGCAATGACCTACAGTATTTTAGGTTTCCATTGGGGCTATCAACTGACTCGGTTTTGTGGTGTCACAATAAGACAAGGTTATAAGAGTGGTACAATGTCAAAACCCCTTTAAGCTTTCTACTAACCCTAGCTTAGCTTTAAATCGCAGTCTCTGCATCACTTGGTCTTAGGTACTGAAAAGTTGAGATACTCCTTAGATTTACGATCTAGAGAAGGAAGGCTACAAGATTAGACTTACTATTCCTTGACTTTATTTTTGCTTTTTTTTCACTTGATATTTTTCTGTTTTTATTTTTATTTTTTTCTTTTCCCCCTCCATTTTCACCAACCTCACTCCATTTCTCAATTATGTTCAAGTCCTCATGTTATGGGTGAGTTTGGTTCTTTACTAGTGGGTAGTGATGTATAAGAAGGTTATTGGCTTCAAACTTGGTTCTTATGGAACACTGCTCTTTTTAAGGCTTAATATTCCTCGTACTGCAGGAATATGCATATGCATTGTAATAGGGTTAGCTTGAAAGACACAAACTTTTTAAGGATGACCTATATCATTTCTCAATTGTTGTGTTGCCTAGGATTTCGCCTCAAGAGATAATAGAACAAGTTCTAGAACCTATGGAGATCAAAGATAGATGGATTCTCATAAACCTTCTCTAACCTAAGAAAAAATTGCTTTTCAAGGGTATTTAGTGACCAAGTGCATGGATTTTGAGAAACCAATGCCTAAATAGCCTATTAGAGAGATAACCCATTAAGCTTTAAGTCCTATTATCTTGAATACTGACCATATCTCAAGGGTTCAATTATGATTCTCATTGACATCACAACTACTCTAAGAAAAACTCAATTAACTCAATAAACCCAACTAAGATGTAAGTTAGAAAGCATCAAACACAGTCATTATCTAGAAAAGCACTGTGACATTTCATCCTCAAAGTTATCATGTGCAACATGTGGGGTGTGACATGATAAACTAACCAAAAATAAACACCCCGAACTTTGAGATGAACATTGTTCTAAATGTCTAGCAATGAGCAAAAGGAAGCAATTTAATAAAAGGGTAATAAAGAGAGTTGGGAAAACTGAACTCCTCTTTCTAGTCATTGGTCACTTTGAATAGGAACCTTGAAGATTTTCAGACCTTGACATTAGTATGCTACCCATTGATACAGTCCTTTGCTCTTGCAAACTAGTCATGACAACATGTTGAGATTCAAACCTACTTTATTAAGAAAACACTAACAAACAAAGTTAAAATACCGCTGGAATTTTCATCCCAACAGTAAAAAACAGCAACAAATAGCAGTAATCTGAAAATAAAAGAAGGATTGAGATACTTACATTAGTATATTATTCCTAGAACATTGCTGAGTCCAATTAGACTTAATGAGGTACGAGGTCTATTGCATCATCTATCTCTTATATCACTTATAACTATTAACTCAAGGATGATTTCTTCTAGATTTTGAAGAAGGGAAAGAAACTCAGAATCTCCTTTAATTGTGGCTAATGGTTTAGCCACAATTTCTTCGAAATAGTCCCCTTTATGTGCTGTAGATGCAAGCATATCTATGAGAAATGGGGACTCTTCAAACATGTATCCTCTTGATGGAAGCAAGCTACAAATCTTCGTGCACATAGTTCTTCTGTTCACAAAGGTAATGGTCATGAGATTGAACTTAGCTTTCTCCTTACCCACAAGTAAGGTGATCTCCCCCTTGTTGACGTTAATCCATGCTTGGCTTGAGAAAGGAAGTGGTCTTCTTAATATTTGAGAATTTTGTAGATCCCCTTCAATGGCCCAAGTCATGCAATCCATGGGGAAGTACTCAATCTTACCAAGATGTTTCAATAGCCATCACTTAACTTTCTTCTTCAAATTTTAGTTTATCTACTAATGACTCTTCAGCCAGGAGTGCATTTTTCTCAATTTCCAGCTCATTTTCACCTTCTTCCACAAGTTTTAGGGTAGGAAATTCTTGCACATTGTTGAAAGGAGTATCCATGCATTCATTGGGATTTTTCATAGTGTTACTAGGAGAGGTCCTAGAGAATTTTTCCTTGAATGCTTGGACTAAGTGTCCCATTTGAGCTTCTACATTTTTCAATCTAGCATTAGTGTTGACCTTAAAGGTATCTAAACTGAAATTCCCGCCATGAAAGACTAATCATCTTTTGCTCTCATCCATGGTAGGTCAAAACCAGTACCCTTAACAAAGAAATAACTCTTCTTTCTCCTGAAATGTGGAGTTTGAACTCCCTTGATAAGGCAATACTCCTTTCTCCATGAGTGAGTCATTGTGAATTCTATGGTCCAATTGATGAAGAAGTAAGTCAAGCTTGGCTTCTATGGAGGCAAATCTATATTCTATTGAATGTTGTCTAACATAATAAGTACAATATTTATACTTGCTTTTAGCCTTTATAGCTTGTATTTTGCCTTTAGTTTGTGTAGAATAGGTGCTTTTGACTTTCTTTTGTGTTTTTATGCTCTTTAAGGTTGTTCAATGTTCCTTGCACCTTTTTGAAGTGTCTTTGGATGCTTAGAGGACATCTATGTTTTGAAGGAAGCACTTATGTGCGTTTCACTTCCAAGCGGAGCCAAATTTTGAAGCAATTTTCCAAAGCCTACTCAAATATTGTTCTTCCTCTCTCCTTAACCTAAGGAATGGTTCCCCAATGTGATTGAGGACTTTCAAAGTTGTAGGGATGGTCACTCAAGGTTTTATGTTTCCAATGTGAGGTTCCATGCATCTATGAGTGAATTATGCAGAATGGAATCTGAGTATTTACTAGAAATGTGAGTATTTCCAGATCAAAGTCAAGTAGTTGGGTGAGGAAGGTGAGTACCAGTACTCAAAGCTGTTAAAGGCCCAGTAGATGTGGAGTATCGATACTGAAAAGAGAGTACCGATCCTGGTGCTCGAGATTCAATTGGGTGTAACCGAAATTATGATATTTGTGTAAGGGCATGGTCGTCTTTTGCTCCCATTCGTAGCCAAGCCGTGGCGATTTGGGCTTCTTAGTAGCTGAGCGAACACACATAGCCTATGTTAGGTAGTTTCAGTTAGGATTTTCTCTCTTTTCTAGGGTTTCTTCAATTTCTATTTTGCATAGCTTAGATCTTTGTTTGTTTTTGTAGTTAATCACTTGTAATACTTAGTCTAAGTCTTTTAATCCATACCTTCATCTCTAAACTTGCTTCATTCGGTTTTACATCAATCTATAGCATTTATTTCTCTTCTACTTGCATTTATGTTGGATATTCTTTCATTTATTAGTTATTTCCTAGCTTTAATGGAGTTCTAAACCTCCAAGAGAGGATTCGAACGGTGGAAACTCATCACCAACAAAGGTAACAACACTCTCTCACCCCTTGTGGTTCAATGGAAGTTGTATGATATTAAATACTTACTACATGCTCTTAAATGTCACTTGAGAGATATTCTTTGACAATGTGTGAAACAAGAGAACTTTGCACACATTGTGTTTGAACCTAAATGCATAAGTGTTTGTATAAATTTTCTAAGTAGAGCATTTGACATCATTCTCCTATCCTTCTTTGTAAAAGCTTTTAAAGTCACATCTTCATCAAAGATCATTCCTCAATGGATCCTTAGATGAGAATATAAGTGAGAGATGCTTGTTACCTAGTTGTGGATAAGTGGGAACCCTAGAATCCTATCAATGGTCTTCTTCTCAGGATAATATAATCTTAAAATCAATCGGTTACCAAATCAACAATCAAATCCCCCCATGATTTACTTTAGTTTCATACTCGTTGGATATAAACTACAAGGATCCTTTTAAAACCCCACTCTCTGCGGGAGATGACCTCGTGACTCTAGGCTAGAATTATTATGCTTGGCGATATTGAGTTCCTACGCTTGGGAACATATTGAGTACACCGTAGAGTGATAAGCATTTTTGGCTCCGTTGCCGGGGAGTGGCGAGTGTTCTAGTTGATTCAAAGAGAGCTAGTTATAATTTGCAATTGCATTGCAAATCCGGTAAGTCCTCTTCATTCTCTTAAATTGTGCATAAAAAAAAAAAATTCTTTGTGTATATAATATATGTGAATACTGTTCTTATTGGGGCGATATTGGTGCATGTCAGTGTGGACCCATGATGAGCAACGCCAACTTGTAAGAATCACACCTCAACAAAGTCATTGAAACTCAATTGTAAGACGTTTGTTTCATTTACCTTCCACTTCTCCAATGGAGCACATAGAAAATCAACAAATTCCTTTTAATCCAAATGAGCAAGGGTTACCTTTTAACCCATAAAGATCTTATGATCCTCAAAGACAAGGAGATGGTGTCGCATCACGACAACCCCGAAGTGTGGGAGGGAGAATGTCAATCCTTAACATAATCACATCGAATCCCCCCGCTTCCTTGCCTAATGTTGGTAGTAGAACCTCGCATGCATTTTGAGACCTCAAAGAACCACACAACAACTCACGTATTCGCCACCGAACAGCTAACCGCTTTCCTAAGGAAACCGATGATGATTCGCCTTCCTTTGAATATCGTGGTTCGACATGAGAACCCCCACTCATACATGAGACTTTTGGAGTGATGTTTGTAGCGCTTTCCTTTCTACTGTGATCACCCTCCACATAACTGCTCCCGTTTTGTTCTTTCTCTCTAAAGGAAAAGGCTAAAATATGGTTTCATTCTCTTACTCCTAATTTAATCTCCAGCTGGGAGGACATGCGAAGTGTATTTTTAAACAAATTCTTCCCTTCGGGATGCAATAATGCACTCATGCGGGCTATCCAAAACTTTTCTGTTAAAAATCGAGTGAATCTTGCTGTCAGATGAAAGATACAAAGAACTTCATGCTATTCTCATCATGGTTTGATGACAGGCCAAAATTGTTGCTTTATTTTCATCAAGGACTCTCTCTTATAGTAAGCACAAATCCAAATGATGAGCGAGGAGGTTTCCATGAGAAAGCCTGAAGAAGCTATGCGATGTTTTGATACAATAGCGGAAAATGCTCGGAATTGGGAGACTAATACTTCCCTTGATGCCACTAGAGTGCATAGTATGCCCACTGGAGGAGGAAAACATAATGTGAAAGAGAATGGATGTGAATTCTTCAAGCCAAAATAGCTACCTGATCTGTGTTAAAGGCCATTGAAATGCAAAAAGTGAATGAGGTGACCACTATACCTAAAATTCCTTCGGCACCTATGGGATTTAGGAGGGAAGACTTATGCATCATTTGTGATGATTGATAAGGCCAAATGATATATACAAATTTATGACATTGCCACCAAAGGATTATTATCTAATCCCCGGCAACGGTGCCAAAAACTTGTTGAGACCATTTCTCATGTGTATGAAAAGATGAAATTATTCTTTCTTTTGAAAATGACTTATTTAGAATTTGTGTTTGTGGTCTAAATCACTGCAAGTGCACAGGTCATACAAGCAATAAAAGTAGATATTTAAAGTCCAGATATTGTTCCCACGAGGACATATGATAAATTAAAAACTAACTACTCCAACTACTCAAGATCATTACTATTTGAACTCCACTGCTATGATGATAAGAAAACTAAAATGTAGTCTTAGATTGGAATCTTAAATATACAAGTGTAAGGTTTATTTGAAATTGGGATCGAGGATTCTATGAGGCATAAATCGGATATGAATTAAATAATAATAATCAATTTCTGCATCATTTTGATTCATAGCTCAACCATCAATTGAAAAAATGAATTTGTCAAAGATGCAAAGTAGTATAGTTTGGATTTCTCTCTTAACCATACTTTTCACTGATTAAATGTTCAAATTCATTTATGAGACATGATTATAATCAGTTACTTGTAATATATAACCATTTTTCTAAGATTTTAAATAGTTTTCCTTTTCGTAAGACTTCCAAATTCGCATTCAGACTCTAAGAATTCTCGTTTCCCAGCGTATGTGATATTGCAAGCTTCCCAATTTGACACACCTCATCCTACACTTTTGATGTAAATTTCATCTCCTTGATTAGATCTCGCCTAACACGGATCGAATCAATTCTTCGTAAAAAGAGAGAGACTTTACTTTTTCAAAACTGGTTTACTCATATCAATGACTAACAGATCGAAAATTCATTGAAATCATAAACAAACTGAAATAAATGAACTCCAGAAACCTTCCAACATCCATTTAAATTAAATGGTAAATGAAAAAAAGATTTTATAAAGAAATACCACCAAATCCAGAAAATTAGAGGAAAACTAACAAAATAAAACTATACTGAGCTAAATCTACTAAAATGGAAAATAAAATAAAAAAAATTAAAAAATAAAAATGTACAAGTGAGTCTTCAACTACCTGTAAATCTTGAGTTTTTACCGAAATCTCTCACATTGCCCTAGAAGTGAGTGTATTTAGAAGCCTTCCAATGTTGACCTTACTTCATTAATTGCGCTGTGGATTCCCGCGTAATTCTAGCCCACTGGTCTCTTTGTCGCGGATATAAAATTATGTCGCGACATAAGCCGCCTTTGTCACGCTCCGCTGTAGCTTCAGGCATTAAGTGTCGAGACCGCTCTGGCTTGTTTGGGATTGTGTCGCGGACATACTTGATAATGTCACGATAGCACCTTGGGGACCATGTACTTTGTTTTGTCGCATAGAATGCTCAGGTCGCGACACCAAACCCGTTTACACCCAAATTTTCTTATGTCCTCGTTTCTAACGGAGTTTGTAGTTATATAATTTTCCTCTGGCATGAAGTAAACAATTGTTTTTCAAACAAGTAATCGTGGTCAATGGCAGGATTTCTTTAAGTCCTTAGCAATTTTTTTTCACGACAAGAAACTCTTTGGTCGCGATAAATTTTTCTTTCTCCGCCTTTAGTTTCACACTGCTTGGCGCGACATAGAATTATGTGTTATGTATTAATAAATTACCTTGGCTATTCTTTGCCTTTTCAATTTCGCTGTGACCTACTTTCTCCTGTCGTGACAAAAATTTCATCAGTTCCTTAACTTTTATTTTTGGCGATGTGTGAAACTCGGGTCACGATACAAGTTTTACTCTTCAATCCTTAGATTATGTCGCAATAAGAATTTTCGCTTCATTCTTCAGGAAAGTTGCTCTTTCAAAATCTTGTCGCATGTAGAATTCACCTCCTTCATGTTTTATTCCACGCGACAGACACCTGTCGTGAATAGATTGTGTTGCTCTTGGTTGTGAATTCTGACTGTTATGTTGCACATGATTCTTTTCTCACATGGCAACAATTCTTCTCTTTTGAGTCAGTTTTGATGTTGGAAACGTTTTTGCCGAACATAAGAACACTTGTCTTAGCCAATTTGTGTTGCCTTTTTTATATTTTTTTATGTCGTGGATGTGACTGCCCTTTGTCGCGACAGAGCTTATCCATTAGTCTTCAACTTTGAGGTTACGATATAGGATAGTAATGTCGCTTAAAACAATTCTTCACTATTTACCTTAAGTATGTCACTTAATAGATTTCGTGTTGTCGCGATTTCGCTTTCAAAATCTTCTTCAAGTTTTGTCGTGATAGAAAACTTTACGGTCGCGACCTAGAAAGCCTTTCACTCTCTTGAGTTATGTCCGAGCTTTACCAGACATTTAGTTATTGTCATGGCATATTTTTCCTTCAGCCTACTTGAATTTTTTGTCGCGACGATAAAATTGTGTCGCGACACGTATTGTCGTTCACCTTTTGCTTCTTTCTCGATTCTCTATGTTTTCAATTAACTCCTACAAAAAAAAAGTTGGTGAATATTCCATAATTGGGCATACAAATAGATTTAAAATTGTTAAAAATATGCTAGAAAAATGGATTAAAAATAGATGAGTTTTACACTTATTAAATTCCTCCAAACTTAAAGTTTTTGCTTGTCCCTAAGCAAATAAAAGAAATTTTGTTTGTCCTCAAACAATTCAGTTTTTATTTTATTTATAAGGACATTTTTCTCACATGTACCGACCGTGGGCAAAGAAATATAAGTCGCCATGCATCATTTAAACATGTTTCCAATCTAGAATCTGGAAGATTTTCAATTAAGTTCATTGAACCAACCAATAATTCATAGTGTGTAATTATTTAATCATTCAATCCTAATTTGTGTGTGTGCTAATCTCATATGCTTGTTTATCATATTAATCTCCACTAATGTAGGCATAATACCACATTTAGAATTAAATAGGTATTTTAGGCTTGTAATGTGTGGCTTGGGTAATGAGGTAGATAATTAGACATTTTAGTCTCAACAGGTTTAGTGCATCTCTTTGCATATTCTTCAATCTGGTATTTTTTTCTTTTTTCATTGTTCACACCCAAAAGATAACTTTTCCTCTTTATTTTAGAAGCTTTGTCACTTTCCATTTCTCATCAAGTTTCTTGGAATGGTGCAATGTTGGTCTTTTTAAGCTTTCTACCAATTTTTTAATTGTAATTTGGGTCAATAACTCCTATACCGCTTGGTCTTAGGTATTGTGTTTAACACCTCAAGGACTTAATTGTCTAGGAGGAATTTCTCAAAGACCACCTATTCTCTTTATATTTTTCTTTCTTCATGCAGCTTCTTTCATCATTTTCTTTATCTCTTATCTCTATGTATCTTTTCTTTTCTCAACTCCATTTTCCTTTTCTATATCTCAAGATGATATTCCTAAACTTATCCCTTTCTCACATTGATGCCTTTTTCTTGCAATTTGGGTAAACATGCTCTTACTGTAGGATTAGATAAGAAAGGGATTTGGGCTTCTATTGTTGGTTGATAATGAGATTTAGCTTTAGGGCTCAAATAATAAGGAACTAGTGTATACAAGCTTATGCATAACAAAGCACATAGTGGGTAGGCTTTTGAAATGCTCAAACTTCCAAGGTCGGGCCTAAATCATTTCCCTCTAGTGGTATTGGCGCAGGATTTTGGCTCTTGACTAATAATCTGTAAATGCTCTGTGGACATTGGAGAGAGTCTACCGTACGGATCCTAGAAGATGTTCCTAATTTTGGCACAATTCTTCCAGAGTTACCGCGACCATGTGCAAAGTTATCGATTTTATGATCAACTGCTTACACAAAAAGAAATTATAAGTTTTGTCCGCTCCATCAATTTAGTAAAACCTTCCTTATTCTCAAGTTCAACATACTATTCAAAACCTTACAACCGGCCATCATCTCATTTCATCCTACCCCCAATGCATCTATTAACGGCTTCAATTGCTTGATTTGTCGTTGTGTTGTTTTTAATCGTTGGCAGTTCATTTGATCATGCATTCAACTCAAAACAATCCAACATAATCACAATTTCATTCATTTCAACCAAACATGCCGCAAATAATTAGACAATTTGATCTGTACCGGTTTCTCAATTATTCAACTAAGTAATTATCAATCATGAAACAAAGAAAATTAAGCAAAACAACACCAAACAATCAAAAACCCAAATGAACACAGAATTTGCAAAGATTTTTTTTTTTATTGATTATTTTGATGACTTGACATTGAATACAAAAAGGATGAGGAGATGGAAAAGTAGGGTGAGCTATTTTTTTTTCTATCATGCCTATGGGAAGAGGGTAGGTTGACTGGGTCTAGTTTATATCTAGCTGCAAAAGGAGAGACTCAGGATTCGACTCAGGGTCGCCTCGACGCATTACTTTCTCCAATTTATGTTCAAGATATCACCCATGGCGTGTTAACGCCGATCATATAATCTTGTCGCTCAATAGAATTCAAAGGTTCCAACTCACCCTAGAGAGTACATCTTAATATTAGGTTTCGTTGATCATATTCAAGCTTTCCTGGTCCAAAGATTTCTCCTTGTAATTTAAAGTCTTCTAATTCCTTTGTCCCTTTTGATCAAAAAGCTTGATCCTTCTCATGTTCCTCAGACAGAGCATTTAAAGGTATCCGCTCTTCTCGTAATATGTTCTTCTCCATATCCTCCTCCATTTCCTTCATGATCTTGAATAGCTCACTCTCTCTTTTTAGCTGCTCAAATATGAAGGCATCTTCTTGCCTTTAGTTCTCAAAGACCAGCTCTGTTCCTTTGTCTTATCTACTTCCATTCTTCATCTTTCCCGCTTTTGCAGCCTCTTCTAAGTTTTCGTCCCTTTTTCAACTCAGCCTTTATGTACTCATCTCCTCGAAAGGTAAATTGGAGCTTAAGCTGGTTGTCTCTCTCTTCCATTCCTTGCTTCATTGCATTTAAGCATTTCAAGGACTGCAGAGTTATTCCCTAGAGGTTCAGAGCCTTCAGCATGCTCTTGATTTTCCAACTCAGTGTACTCTTCCATGGTTTTGTTGAGGTTTGGAATCTGGGTTGTGAGATCAAACATGGTAGGGTTAAGGTTTTGGAACTTTAGGGTTTTAGGGGGTTGAGATAAGAGAGATTTGAGTAAAGAAGCTGAGAAGGTTGAGAGTTTATAAGAAAGGTGGCCCTTCAATTTTCAAAATTTTTCTATTTATAAGCCAACTGTTTGGTTGTGCCCTTCATTAAATGTCGCGACAACAACTGCCTTATGGTTTGTTCCATTTTTAATATGATGTCGAGCAGACAAAATAATTGTCATGGCATAGTTTTTGCGTACCAATTAGAAACTAGGGCCGCTTAAATGTCGCGACATTGAGAAGAATGCCGTGGCTACTCTTCTTGCATCATTCAGCTCAGGCCCGCAACATGAAATCCTCAGGTCGCGACATAAACTTGCATTTTCAAATTGAATCCAAAATTAATTATGTCGTGACACAGAGAAAGTATGTTGCAACATTCTTTTTAGTGCTCTTTTGAATTTATGTCGCAACATAAACTTTCCTTTTCAATTTGATTCCTAAATCAATTGTGTTGCGACATTTTAACTAAAATTTTCTGAAATTACATCTTTCTTTGTTTTCTCTCATGAGACATTTAAGGCAAAGTGCATCACTCATACTCATTTGAACATATTTGTGAAAACTTATTTAAACAATCAAAGAACCTCAATTCAAGTATGAACACTTGTTTCATTTCTTAATTCAATATTATTTTCCCTAGATATTCAGAATATATTTTTACTCAACAAAGCTAATATTTCCTTTCCTTTTAAATAGCTCATTCCACCTTTCAATGTCATTATTATTAAAAACAAGTTGAGGGAATTAGAATTACCTTCTTGTAGTCATTTTCCTCGTATATTTCTTTTAGATAGTGTGCTTCTTAATGTAAATTTTCTTGAATTTAGCTTCATTGTCCTCAAAATCAACAACAACTAAAATAAAACTACTAACAGATTTAAACTAAAACATCAACCTCACAAGATTTAACTGAATTAATCAAACTATTAAAACTTAAAAATTAAAAATCCTGCTTGGATTGCCTCCCAAGAAGTTGCTTAGTTTCAAGTCCTTAGCTAGACATATGCTGCTTGATAACTTCCTTTCAGCATCTCTTTGTTTGCTACTCTAGGCTGAGCTATCTTCCTTAATTCATTTCCAATGCATACTTTGTCCTACATTTTCATGTTTCCTTGCAATTCATCATTACCTCTCAATGCAGTAGGTATGAGATCTTTTGGATTTATCTCAATACTACTAGGAAATGCATTGGATCGGGTTTTGGTAAATGATAGGCCAACGCCCCACTTGAGTCTCCAAGTTTCTTAATGAAGCATTAGTATTTGTCTGAAACACAATTGTGTTTGCTTAGAAATTCTCAAGTTCAGAAAATCTCTTCTCATGCATATTCAAAATTCTTTTGTTTTTCCCCATGAATCGCAACATCTGATCTTTAAAAGATTGAGTCCTTCCTCGACCCCCCGATATTCTCCTATTGTCCCTATGTCGCTGTCGCTGGTGCTGTTGCTACCTAAACCCGTGCCGAGCATAAGCCCGATGGTATTTCCGTCTGTGTCCGGGTCTTTGTCGCGTGCTCCTCCACCATATGAAAAGCTTCATGGTTCCCTCGCCATAGTGTATAGTGTGTTGGTAGGTTGGGGTTAGGCTTAAAGGTGTATCTCCTATCTGAATTGAGGTATTGTGCCTCCTCAACCTGATAGGGCTCTTCTTCAACTGGCCCCTGAGCAATGTTTCTCATTCCTTCTTTTACTATTCCCACTTCATGTGCAGTATGCATTATTTTCTCATTGTTCCCTAGTTTGTTCATAACTGCATCGAGCTTTGCTTCCATGGTTGTCATTATATCTAGTCCAATAAAACCACTTCCCTGGCCTGTTGTCATCCCACACTCGGGATAGCCAGCTGCATTCGCAAGGTCTCCCAATTAGTCAGCTCATTCCCTCTCGCATTTCTCTTCTTTTAAAAGCTTCACAACAGGATGTATCAATTATACGCTTGGAGACATAATTCATGGCACGATAGAATATATCCATCTGAGTGGTCAGATCTATTCCATGCATAGGACATCATTTTAACAGTCTCTTGAATCTCTCTCATGCATTGTAGAGACTCTCCTTCTCCCCTCGTCTCACATTGTACCACTAATCTTCCTCCAACAGTTAGACTGAGGAAAAATATGTTCACAGGCCTCTACTAACTCCCTTCCCAAGTGTTCACCGATCCCACTCAGCAAATGGAATCAAACCATGTCGCCACATTTCGCTGAAAAGGGAAGAGCCGCAACTCTGATTACTCGGGTCTAACCCCTATCTATCTTGTCAGGAAATGGCCATCCTCATGAATCTCCCTATATGCTCATTGGGATCTTCAGAGGGGTGTCCTATGAATTGGTGTTGTTGCACCATAGTAATCAATGCTGGCTTCAGCTCAAAATTGTTGGCTTAAATTGCAGGTTGTCTTACTATAGAGTACTCCTCTTGGATAATTGGCCTCCAAAAGTCCTCCATAGTATATGCCTCTGATTTCTCTTTACTTCTTCTTCTTCTTCTTCTGGAATAGCCTACAATATTCTCTTTGATTTGCCATATTTCTGGATTCTGCACTGGTGATCCTTCTAGATTCTAAGGTTCTCTATTTCAAAGGTCTAGAGGTAGCATATGTTTATAGTTTCTATGCATTTTAAAATCTTCCGAAATAGAAACACACTCAAGAACAAATGAATTATGTGGGATACGCTATATCCATTAAGCTCATAGAAAATGTCGAGCTTCTTCATCTCATCGCTTATTAAAACTGTTTTTTTGATTTTCTGAAAAATAATATCAAAAAGAAAAATGTCCAAATTAGTAAATTCCTTTTAGGTTAGAATATTGATTTTTAAATTTATTATCTATCCCCGACAACGATGCCAAAAACTTGATAAGACCAAATGATATATACAAATTTATGACACTACCACCAAAGGACTATTATCTAATCCCCGAACGGTGCCAAAAACTTGTTGAGACCATTTCTCATGTGTATGAAAAGATGGAATTATTCTTTCTTTTGAAAATGACTTATTTAGAATTTGTGTTTGTGGTCTAAATCACTACAAGTGCACAGGTCGTACAAGTAATAAAAGTGGATATTTAAAGTCCAGATATTGTTCCCACGAGGACATATGATAAATAAAAAACTAACTACTCCAACTATTCAAGATCATTACTATTTGAACTCCATTGATATGATGATAAGAAAACTAAAATGTATTCTGTATCTTTCAAAAATCTTTAAATATTCAAAGCGTAAAGTTTAATGAAAATCGGGGGTTGAGGATTCATTAAGTGAGGCATAACTAGACATAGATTAAATAATAATAATCAATTTCTGCATCATTTTGATTCATAGCTCAACCATCAATTGGAAAACTGAATTTGTCAAAGATGTAAAGTAGTATAGTATGGATTTCTCCATTAACCATACTTTTCACTTATTAAAGGTTTATATTCATTTATGAGACATGATTCTAATCAGTTACTTGTAATATATAACCCTCTTTCTATGATTTTAAGTATTTTTCCTTTTCGCATTTCACTTTATCTTAGGACTAAAGAATTCTTGCCCCCATAGACAGGATATTGCAAGCCTTCTCCAATTTGATTGACACCTCATCCTACATTTCTTATGTAAATTTCCATCTCCTTGATTAGATCTCAGCTAACATAGGATCAGAATCAATTCATCAGAAAGAGAAGAGACCTCTGAGTGATTAAATATATACTTCATTCAACCTATCTCAACTTATAAGAAAGTTGGTGATTTATCTGAGTAATCCTTCAAAGTTCATTAGTTCCATAATATTATTAGTCTACCAGGCACCAAGTAATTGCTCTTACATTCCTCGTGGATTATCCATCCGTGTCACTCGCAGGGCTTTCTCTGAAACTGTGAGTGAGATACAATACCTTGTACTAGGGTACACGGTACTAGTAATCGAGAACAAGTAAATTTATAACAATACCAATCAAATAATGAGAATCCTGAATTAAAGCTTTCTTCCACCTTATGCAGCAAAATAACTATCATCAAAGACCCATTTCCAAAGGAGCTCAACTTTCAAAACTCGTTTACCTACGTTGACTAACTGATCGGGGAAAATTCACTAAAATCATAAACAAACTCGAAATAAATGAACTCTTAAAAAACCTTCCAAAGATCCATTTAAATCCAAATAAAGAAATGAAAAGAAGATTTTATAAAGAAATACCAGCTTGAAGCTGTACTTCAGTACAATACCCAAATCCAGAAAATTAAAGGAAAACTAACAAAATAAAACTATATTGAGCTAAATCTACTAAAATGGAAAAAATAATAATAAAAATGGACAAGAGTCTTTAACCACCTGTATTCCGGAGCCACCGAAAAGCTCCTCACATCGGGCTCTAGAAGTTGTGGTATTTATAGTTTCCAATGTTGGGCCTTACTTCATTAATTGCGCTTGTGAATTCTTGACCCGCCTAATTGGTCTCTTTGTCGTACATAAAATTTATGTCATGGTTATGTTTTGGGCCTGGTCGCTTTGTCGCGTTTCAGATTCACGCGACTGCTCTTCGGGCTTGCTCTTAGATTGTGTCGTGACATACTTTGATAATGTCGCGACATAATTTGTATTCAACAGTCTTGTTCTTATTGCGACAGGAATGCCTTGTGTCGCAACACCAAACTTGTTTGCACCCAGCTTCTTATGTCCTTGTTTTGTTGGAGTTTGTCGCGACATAATTTTCCTTGTCGCGACAAACAATTGTTTTTCAGCCTGGCAACTGTGTCGCGAAAGGATTTCTTTAAGTCCTTAGCAATTTTTTGTCACGACAAGAAACTCTTTGGTCGCGATAGATTTTTCTTCTCTGGTTCTTGTAGCTTGCTGACCTATTTGTCGCGACATAGAATTCTATGTGGTTGCTACACACCGCCTCTGCCATTCTCAAGTCTTCACTTTTGGTCGCTGACTCATTTTCTCTGTCAGCGATAGAATTTTATCATTCCTTAGTTTTATTTTCGCAACAGGAAACTTCTTTGTCACGACACAAGTTTTGCCTTCAACTCTTGATTATGTCACAGCAAGAATTTCTTTGTCACCATTCTTCTTGTGTTGCTCTTTAGCATCTTGTCGCGATAGGGAATTCACCTTCTTCATGTTTTGTTTGTCGCGACATAAATAATCTTTGTCGCGACAGAGATTGTGTTGCTCTTGGTTGTGAATTCTGACTGTTATATTGCGACAACAGTTCTTCCTTGAGTTGACTTAATGTTGGAAACGTTGTCGCAACATAAAAACACTTGTCTTAGCTGACTTACGTTGCCTTCTTGATATTTTTTGTCGTGACATAATTGTCTCTTGTCGCGATGGAGTTCATCCATTAGTCTTCATCTTTTATGTTGCGACATAGGACATAATGTTGCGACACACCTTCCAATTTACTCTTTGGCATAAGCCATGGCAGATTCGTGGTTGTCGTGAACGCTTCTTTTCAAAATCTTCTTCAAGTTCTATCACGACATAAAACTTTACGGTCGAGACCTAGAAAGCTCTTTTCAGCCTTGAGTTCTGTTTGAGCTTTATTGCGACATTTAGTTGATGGTCATGAGACATTTCCTTTGGTCTGCTTGAAATTTTGTCATGGGATGATAAAATTAAAGTCGCATACGTATCACTGTTTTGCACCTTTATGCTTCTTTTTATGTCGATTCTCTATGTTTCAATTAACTCCGTGAAACAAAAAAAGTCGTGAATATTCCATAATCGGGCATACAAATAGATCTAAATTCAAAAACATGCCAGAAAAATGATTAAAATATATGAGTTTTACACTCATCAACTAATTCTACTCATTTTACCACCGATTTCCTAATCTCCCTGTCAAGGGAGCCATCCAAACCCAGCAAGCCATCGCTCTCACCACTAAGGAAGCCCTTTTCAACTCATTCAAAAATCTGCTAACTGGGGTGGAGTGCAAACACCTCTAACTTTAGTTTGAAGGAAAGGATGGAGGACATGCTTCCCTAAGTCAAGGCACCTACCTCAAACTTCCTTTCAGCAAACCCAAAGTTTTCCACAAAACCAAACTTTCCAAGTCAAATTCTAAACCCATGGTTTTCAAATCAAACCCTATCGCAAAATCACAGGCCACAAGGATTTTTATATGAATCCTAGCTGGGTGCCACCCATTTCTATGAACAAAATCCATCAACCTTACTCTTTCTTTTCTCTTTTCGCTTTTCTTTCTCTTTTCTTTAACCTCCACATAAAAGAAATTTGGGGGACACTGTACAGCTAGCCTTGAATCCAATCTCAGCCAACTACTGAATTTCTTTAACGGTTATAAATGATGTGGAAGTCTCCAAATTACTAAGTTGACCGCCTATAATATTAGGTGCTCTCAAGAAAAGGAAATTCCCTTTCAACCCATTTAAAAACCCCTAAGGTCAAAATATAGTGTTGGACCTCAATCAAATATGTGATCTGAACATCAGGTGTTATCACCACTCATGGGAAAACAAACCTATAAAAACCATCCATCCTATGGATCACTCCTTAAAGAGATTTCAAAAGATCAAAATGAATCAGTGAGATGATGATGTGATTGATGAACCTAATGTCCTCTTGAAGCCATGTCAGGATGTAAAGTGAAAGGATAAAGATAAAGCTTTGAACATGCTCCTCCCGCCTAAAATTTCCAGTTAAGAATCTAAAAAATGAATAATCATGCCGAAATTTATGAGCTGTCTGTCGGGCAGCGGAACATCTCTGTTGAATGCTACCAAACAAATCCCTTCATATGCTAAATTTTGAAAGACTATGGTATTGTGAAGAGGAAGTTAGGTGTCCATAATGATGCCTTATGACTTAACAACTTAATTCTCTCTGTATTAGAACGATTTTCCAGATACAAAGACCCAAAGAAGCCCCACCATTTAGCTTAGTGGTAGAAAACCCCAAGTTGAACGTGCTTTAGTAGATCAAAGCTAGTAATTTTGTTACATACTATCAAAAGTATGTTGAAATTAGTACAGAGAGTTGTGAGCCCACTTTAATATCACCTTCCGCCAGTTGTCATGTAAGATTCCTAGAGGTATAGTGAAGAATGTATTGGTGTATGAGCTGTGTCCATTTTCCAGTGGATCCTGTCACTTGATACTCTAACCCATGCAGCCGATGAGCCGCCCCAGTTATTCACAGTGCCCTGGCCACTTCAATGTGCCATTTTACACCTTTTAGGGGAGGCTGATGACTTTCGTCTCTTTGGCAATATGGATTGGTGGTGAATCTTGAACATTTTCAATGTTACTTCATGGAAGTAGAGGATGACAAGATAACATATGCAATGTGATGAATTTGTCATATAAAATCTCACACTTGAAATTTGTTTCATAATTCATACTTGGCGCTAGTGAGGTAATGGAAACCAGTGGGTGGACACCCAGATCAGAACGCTCCACCACAGAGAGCCTTTACTGCCTGGGCCAGGCCACTCGGCTGAATTCAAAAATTCCCTACCGTCTCATCTCAAATACCATTCCAAGAGTGAGACTTTCTCCTCGTGGATCATACCTCCTCTAAATATTGACTAGCGAGACAAACTTTTAGAAATTCTGAAGGCCCACCAAACCGCCATATGATGGACCATTGCGGACATTAAGGGGATCAACCCTTTGATTTGCACTTATATGATTCACTTGGAAAAGGATGTTAAACCGTCTAGGCAACCACAACGTAGGCTAAATCTGGTCATGAAAGAAGTTTTCAAGAAAGAGGTTTTGAAACTCCTATATGTAGGTGTCATTTAACCTATCGCGGATAGCAAATGGGTAAGCCCAACCTAAGTAGTGCCAAAGAAGTTCGAGGTCACTGTGGTAGCAAATGAACATAATGAGATCATACCTACTAGGTTCACTACAGGTTGGAGGGTGTGCATAGATTATAGGAAACTTAATGTTGGCACTAGGAGAGATCATTTCCCCCTACCTTTTGTGGACCAAATGTTAGAGGCATGAGTTTTATTGCTTTCTTGATGGTTACTCCGGGTACAATCAAATTGAGATAACATTAGAGGATCAGGAGAAAACCACTTTCACATGTCCTTTTGGCATGTTTGCCTTTAGGAAGATGCCCTTTGGATTATGTAATGCACCGGGAGCTTTTTAGTGGTGCATGATGGGTATTTTCAGTGATATGATAGAGAAGATTACAGGAGATATTCATGGATGATTTCTCCGTCTGAGATTCAGGCGAGGGATGTCTAGAAATACTCCGAGGAGAGTTTTGGAAAAGACATGGGAGGAGAAAAATCTAGTTTTAAATTGGGAGAAGTGTCATTTCATGGTGACACAAGGGATTGTGTTAGGACATGTAGTGTCAAAGGAAGGAATAAAGGTAGACAAGGTCAAAGTTGAGTTGATCTCTAATTCACCTACTCCTAAATGTGTTAAAGACATACGGTCCTTCCTAGGTCATGCATGGTTTTAAAGGAGGTTCATAGAAAATTTCCCCAATGCTATGCGGCTCATCCTTGTGTAGTTTGTCAAGTTAAGGATGTCATTTTTTTGAATGGTCACAAGCACGTGAGTAGGCTTTTGAAAAGTTGAAAAGTAAGTTAGTCTCGCCTCCTATCATGCGACCTCCTATTTGGGACCTCCCTTTCGAAATCATGTGTAATGCTAGTGATTATGCCGTAGGAGCTGTCTTAGGGCAAAGAGAAGATAAAAAACCCTTTATGATCTATTATGCTAGCAAGACTCTAGATTCCGCCTGTACCAATTACAGTAACTATGGAAAAGAATTCTTAGTCAGTCTTTGGGCCCTTAGGGAGGTTCAGTCTTACATTATAGTGTCTCCCATAATCATTTTCTTTAATTAATTATGAAATGCCCATCAAGTACTTGCTATCTAAGCAAGATACTAAGCCTCGCCCTAGCTGAAGTGGATCCTACTTGTCAAGGGTTCAATTTGACCATGATAGAAAGGAGTCGAGAATGTAGTAGTTTTTAGAGACAAATTTGAGATGGCTTGCCCATAGGTGACACTCTCTTCCTCGACGAGCAACTCCAAGCCATTTCATTCATCATTCTTAGTATGTCGACATTGTGAATTATTTAATGGAGCAGGACAAATCCCATCAAGGTGACTCAGCTTGTAACAGGGAATTTTTGGTTGAGCTGTTAAGATGTACCATCTTGATGACCCATATCCTTTAAATAATGCCTCGATCGCTGACACCAGGCGCCGCGTACCTAACGACTAATTAAATCGGAGTGCTCACCTTCCGTCATTCCTCAAGCGTGTGGGATGTCATTTTCCGTACAAACAACTGGCGTAAGATCTTGCAAGGTGGTTTTTATTAGCCCACGCTTTTTAAAGATTGTTTTGAATACTACAAAAGTCGCTAGGTGTCAACAACCAGGAGGGTGTTGCTAAAAAGAAACATGATGCCTCTACCCCATTTTAATCATTGGAATTTTTTATCATTGATAGACTTCACGCCCTTTACTCCTTTTTTGTAGCCTTACATTTTTATTGGTGGTTGATTATGTTTCTAAGTGGGTGGAGGCTATTCTAACAAGAGCTACGACTATAAAGTAGTTTCGGAAAATTTTGAAAGAATACATTTTTCCAAATGCCTGCGGCGATCATTAGGCGAGCAGGGCTCCATTTTTCAGAATAATTTTCAGAATTTGGTTAAAAAGATGGAGTCACATGATAAGGTTTCCTACCGCTTTACCACCCATGTACTAAATGGTCGTCGAATCACAGCCAATATGAGATAAAATACATTTTAGAAAAGACGGTTAACCCTAACTTCAAGGATCGGGTTCTCTTCGACCAATCGATGTTCATTATCAGACCGCTTAAAACCATTCTTGGTATGACTCCCTATAGGTTGGTTTATGGCAAAGCATGTCACTTGTCGATGGAAATGGAGCACAAGGCTTATTGGGCCATTACAACTCTTAATTTTAATTTGGCTAAAGTAGGTCAATAGTGGATGTTGCAAATGAATGAGCTTGACGAAATGAGGCGTGAATCTTATGAGAGCTTTAGAATTTACAAAGAGAAGGTCAAGCTTTTCCATGACAAACACATTGTGAGGAAGACCTTTGAGCTCCCAAACATATGTACTTTACAATTCTTGTTTGTACATTTTCCTAAAGCAACCTGTCTATGGGATCTAGCCAATTCCCGGGGTCGGGTGATAGCTTCATCCCTGCGGAGTTGTCGAAATCGAGAATCCAGAGAATGGAAAATCATTAAAGCTGACAATCAAGACTCTAAATCCATTTCTCTTGAGAACTTTGACTGTCAGGAGAGTAATGAGGAGTTGGTAGATCCAGTCTACCAGGATGCCCCATCCGAGTATTTTATGTTATTACTTATTATATATAGTCTCTTCTTTTGGTTCCTAATCATTCTTTGGAATCGTGGGATACTCCGAATTCCATGTGTAGTTTATCTTAAATTTGTTCCTCCTCACATTCAGTCCTTAGTGTTTATCTTTTCTTACATTGAGGACAATGCTCATTTCAGTTGCTGGGGGGGTATATACTAGTGTTCATAATTTCATACTTCAAGGGTACTTTATGTTTAAGGAGAATGTTTGGTTTGGTTTAATCTTGTTTTTAGTAGTTAATTGCATAAATTTTCAATTTTAGGCTTAAGTATGAGAATGGAACTCGAACTTTGAACTATCCCTTCTTAAACCCCGGGTGTTATGAACTCAGATATCTCTTGATCGTACATGCAAATGCACAACAGTTACCACTGTCATATTTGGGATCATTTTCATCTATTTCTTGTCTCTTCTCATTTTTAAATCATGGCTTGTACCATTTATGTTCAGTATCTGAATACCTTTGGTATCATAATTATTGCAAGTCATGATTTCTTGTTTCAAGCTCAAATCATTGGTTTTGGCTTCATTTTGTGCATTTTTGCATAAATTTCTGACACTTTCATGCATTTTATTCATTTCTTTGAACATTCGATATAATTGAAAGATGATTTTAGGCCATTGTTGCTCATTTAAACTTAAATCATGCTATGTCACAATTTGACCCTTGTTGAGCCTAAAGTTGCCAAATTTGTTCAAAACCTTAAGATCCATGGTCATTGTCAGCAAGCTTGTTTCAAAGGAGCTGGAAGCAGCCGAGCAAGTTCACATGTGATTGAGATGCACAAGTGGGTTTGGGTGGAAATTAGTTATCATGCAAAGTTTGAGCATGCAATGGAGGAAAAATTATGAAATTTGAATTTTCTCGTAAGGTCAGACTAGATCGGATATGTAAATATCTAGACTAAAATCTATTAAAGGTCCAAAAGTGGCTTAAGATCGTACTCAAGTCAAGGGATAGGCACTTCAGTACCTGCACTCAAAGCCCATACCGCACTAAGTGCAATTTTTCCTATTTATGCAAATTCCATTTGCAAATTAAAACTCTCTCTCCTCTCCTCTCTTCTCTCACCATCCGAAATCCCTAAACTATCTCACTATTTTTCCTCATCAAAACCCTAACCCTAGCCAACTTTCCTATCATCCAAACACCCTCTCATCTCACCATTACCCCATTTTTCTCACATCCTCACCATCAAAACCCTAACCCTAGCAAACTTTCCCATCATCCAAACACCCTCTCATCACACCATCACCCCATCCTCATCATTCTTAACCTTCAAAGTCTCTTCCTAACCATTTCATCACGAGAGTTGTGTTTGAGAAGAGTTGTTGCTTATTAAAGGGTCGAAATTGAGTTCCTTACCTGAAATTTGATATTTTGGAGCCTTTGTAGGCAAGTGAGCTTCAAGCATTTTGAGCCTTATATTGTGGTTTGTACTATTGTCTTGTACTACTCGCTGTGTGTGCCATTGCTGTGGTATTATTTGTTTGTCAGATCATGGGTTGCTACAAAGGTCATGGGTGAAATTTCGTGTGATATAGGAAGTAAGTCTAGTGCTTATCAAATGGGCTTCAGGGGAGTGTTTTCTCCGTGTGTGGGCATCTTGGCGCGTTATCTCTCGTTGTCGATTCATTGTGCGACTAAAAATACTGGAAAGAAAGGTCGCAAATTTCTTCTACGGAGTGAGTCGCGGAAAAGAGTTATCGACACTTCTCAAGTGGTAAAAAAGAGCTAGGGAAAGCACAAGAATCAATCATAAAAGAAACAGGTTAAAAGCGAAGACGAGAGATCGAGAAATGTTTGATGAATTCACCGGTGTCGCACCGTTGTGCCGGGCCCAATCAATCGCAAAGAGAAGCCACTCGTGAAAGTGGGTGCCGAAATTGAAACTTTTATTTTGATCACCCCATCTTCGTGCAATCGTAGAGGCTTAAAAGTTGCGCTTTATTTTCTTCAAAGAGGTTAAAGGTTATCTCCCACGCTGTTAGAGAATTCTACTCTAACCTGAGTGAGAATCCTGATAAGGAGTCTTTCGAGACCATGCTGCATATTAATTTACGTCTGACCTGAATCAATTGCTATATCTTTAAGGTACACTGGCCCTAGCATTGGTGACATACCTTTTATCCATTCTCGTGCCATCAAGTTCAAAGCAATGGGTTGTTTGCCACTCCAATTAATCTGGGTGCCTATGGGAGGATTTTTGTGAAAAGAGTTCATCCCGAGGAAGCTAAAACCTGAGTATGCATTGATGAACAAGATCGTTCATAATATGATCATGCCTAAGGGGAAAGAAAAGCTGCCAAGTGAGGAAGAAATTCAAGCCTTGTTCGGGCGATGAACGGAGGCTTATTGACTATGGTGTTGCGATATGGTGCATCATGAGAGACTTCATTAAGTCCACGAGTGACAAGAGTTACATTTCATATCCAGTACTGGTTACCAAATTAGTAGTCGCCAATATAAAGGGCCTGGTGAGGAAAGATGGTTCTCCTGTCCCGTCCCATTACAAGTATAACAAAGCCAAAAGTGTAGCCACTTCAAAGAAGCTCTTCGGGCCTCAACCTCCCCAACTACTCACATAAGTACTTTGTGCATCTTCATCAAAGGCTTCTAAACCAAAGAGTACATCTCCTTTGAAGATGATGGAGAGCATGATAAAAGGGTGGTTTAAGTGTATCCTGGGAAAATAGAAACAGATTGACTACAGGCTCTCTATGCTCAAGAGAGAGGTTCATATCCTGCAAAGAGAGCCTTCTGTTGTTGAAGGACCCCCTCCTAACTTGGAAGGGAATTCTGACGAGCTTGATGATTATGTCGATGAAGATGCATTCTCAACCGACGAAGAGGATTTTGAAGAAGAGTAATTGTGAGTTCCGTTAGCATAGGTGGTGTCTGCAATATGGTAGCAACTTAAACATGTCATGCCAATACCCATTTTGTTTCTTGAAAGCTCCTTTTGTGTAACTCCGTGTCATTACAAGCCTAGAAGTCCTTTATTTTAAATTTGTTGGTTGTTCCTATGAATACTAGTATGTCTTATACTTGTGGTATTGTTAAATGGCTTCTTTCATCAATGACGTTTTATTCCCTTTTTTAGTGACTTCATTCTATTCCATTCGCGGCTCTTTGTTCCTCTATATGAGTGTCAAGTGGTTCTCAGGAAAGTTCTTGTCATTATCACTTACACTTGGAAATTGTCAATGCTCATTGAGTTCAAAATGTTGCATATTTTAAAAAGTTGTAGTACTATGTTCATGTTCCGCTATTTTGGAATTTTTCAATGCTTATCGGTTTCTTTTGTGCTTGTTATGCCTCTTTAGTTGTTTTAGTTCTTTTTAGGTTCAAATCTCGTTTAGACTCAAAGAAGATGCAGTCGGGATGGAGGGGTGATGAGTGTGTTTAAAACACTCATACCCGTCGGGTTTTAGGTTTTTAGCGTTATTTTACATTTAAAATACGATTTTTATAGCTCGGAGCATTCGAAAGTATGGCAAGTTCTCGTGGAATGCAGTAAAATGAGGTGAAAAGAGCAAATTTTTTGAAAGCAAATCGAGTCGCGGGAAAGTAAAGGCGGGTGAAAATGGTCGAAGCGCCGCGACGCTCGCCGCCGCGATCGGCCCTCAACGCCGCGACGCTGGTCAACCATCGCGGAAAGTCACCGCGCAACGCCGATCGCCGCTGACGCCTCAACGCCGCGACGCTCACAGATCATTAAAGCAAAAAGGGTCTTGTAATTTGAGGATGGGAAGCGCACGGACTAGGGCACGAAATCCAGAGGAAGAACAACATCAATCTCAAGAGCCTGTGATTTCATTGTTTCCCTTTTGGACAAGAGAATGATGTTTTATATATCGCTCATTGATATTTTCTTATTCATTATGTTCTTAGATCTATACCTAGGGTAGCTGTTGGAACTCCCTGGCTACGCTTTGAATGGATTAAAGTTTATTAATTTATATTATTCATTGATATGATTCATTATAATCCGTTTTATACCGGATCAATTCATATGGTAATGTTCTTAAGCCAAGATTAGTATGATCATACTAGAGGATCCGAGATTCGGTGAGAGCGAGGGATAACATGAGCTTAAAAGTCATCTATTTTTAGTCCATTTTTCTCGCTTAAATTTCATATCAAAAGAGACACAATTACTTTACGTAAATATGAAGAAACTCACCATTTGTTATTAGCAGAAGAATGGAAGAAAGAAGGAAAAAGCAAGTATAAAAGGCGTAAATAAAGTGGAATAAAAGTAATCATTTGGCAGAGCGTAAATGAAAAGAACCGGGCCGTAGCCAATACTAGCTGGGGTTTGCATGGGCCTAGAGTCGAGGTCGCGACATCAGGAAATCGAAGGAAATTTGATGTAGGTCACGACATGGATAACAAGTTATAGAAGTCGCGACATGAAATCGCCAGAGGGAAAGATCAGAAGAAATGAGATGAGGTCGCGACAAGTGAGAGTGAAGTCGCGGACATCAAGAACCACGCCAAAGCTACAGAGCCAAGAATCGGCCGCGATGAAGACACCGGCTGTCGCGACATCAGAACGCACGCTGAGACTTGTGGAGGCATGAAGTGATGTCGCTGACAAGAGATTGATGTCGCTGATAGCAAGAGCAATCAAAGGAAAGATGCGTGGCGATAAGATTGAAACATGCGCACCGCCACGTCACGACAATATATTGATGTCGACATCCGGCTATGCTAAAGACTCCGCAAAGATTTATCGGCGTCGCCACGCGGATCGAGGTCGCTACATCGGCAACCGGGGCTGGAAAGCCCCAGAACTAAGTTGATGTCGCTGACGTGCGGAGATCGATGTCGCGACATCGTGGAACCAAAGCAGATGAAAGCTCAAGGAAATCAGGAACCGCTGTCACGGCTAAGAGGTCAAGTCAATGGCGCATCAAAACCATCGAAGATTCGTTATATTTCCTCGCTCGCATGAGATCAAGTCGCGACACCGCACTGGCCTCGCTGAAGGCTGAAGCTCAGAAGTGAGGTCGCTGACAAGATATTGATGTCGCTGGCAACATGAGCCACCACAGCCATGGCCCATGCACATATGTCGATGAAAAGATTGATGTCGCGACATCCAAGATCGGGCTGAAGATCGCAGATGAATGAGCCGAGGTCGAGATAAATATATCACGTCGTATGGCATCAGAGAGAACAAATTGAAACTCGCAAGACGGAAGATGTCACCGCGATAAGATATTGATGTCGCGATATCAAGAATGACTAAATCAAGGCTAAGTATAGAGTAAGCTCGATGTCGCGACGCGAGATTGATGTCGGAGCATCGATGATGTCACGACAAGGAAACTGTCGCACTTGAACAATGACTTGGGCCTCGATAATTAAAATCCACACAGTTACATTGGGATTAGGGCCCAATTGAGGAACCCTGAGAATACGCAAATTATCCAAATTTCACAAAGTAGTCATGCCACGTATGAGAGGTTGAACTGATAAAATGGGTTGCTCATTTTCTTTATTTTCATTTTTCTTTTTCCTTTTTCTTATTCTTCTATTTCGCCATTTTAGAGCAGACTGCTCTCATCTTTTTATTTTGGTTACTTTCGGATCCTCCACTTTTTCATCCTTGAGCTCGGTCGAACGCAGACCAATTTATTTTCAAATTACTACCTCGGAATGTTTGAAGTTCGTACAATGAATTCGATTGTTTCGCTTTCAAATCGCAGCTTATTTTATGATCGAGAAATGCCAGTATCGCTGTAATTCGGGTGAAATCGAGGAATCCAAATTCTTCCATTAAGTGAACGTTATAGCCAGAATTTATCTTTCCGGTTAGTCATGCTTTCCAGCAAAATCTTGTTAATTCGGGGCCAATGAATTTACTTATGGTTTCGGGGTTTATTGTCTTAGTAGATCCTCAATATCGCTATACCCGTTAAGAATTGCGTCATTGCTCGACATTTCAAGGAGGTCCTCCGAAAGCTTAACATGTGGAAGACATTCGAGAGTAATGGCTATTTCTTTGAAGTGGCACTTAACCTCGCTATTAGGGATCTGAAGCTTCTCAGAAGTTCACTGATAAATCCTCTCTCACTTGAAATCAAGAACGAGTTGAATGGAGTTATCTATTTAAACAAGCAAAAGAGTTCACCTCAATTCGGATAGTGAGGCCAATCCTGTGTTAGCTGAGATCTAATCAAGGAAAGGGGTGATCATCCAATTTCAAGGAGGAGTAATCCGAAAGTTGTATATCCTTGCTCACACCGGGAGCACTGGAGCTAAGGTTTACAACCCATAAATGTGGGTATTTGGCATCGCAAAAGAAAAATACCCAGATTAAGGAAGTCCCTTTTAAAAGTAGTTATCTAATTCCCTGTATTCGAGAGAATCAGCCGAAATTGTGATAATGAAATGTGGAGTGTGAGAGATCCAAATTCGCACTACAACGCCTGGACAGATTAAACTTGAGATAATCAAGAAATTTTATTTAATTAATCATGTGGAATCGATATAGTTCACTATAACCTGCTTTCTGGTCGATGTCTTCGAGGATAACTATTCAAAGATTCATTTCTTTATTAGAAATTAACTATTCTTTATTCTTTATCTTCCATTTGTTGATAGTTCAGCTTATTTCCTTTTGTTCGCTTAATTTTCCAAAGACCTTAACGTCGGATCCTACTATCATTTCGTGGTCCAAATAAGATGGAAATTGAGTAGTCAAGGGTAGTTGATTTTAAAATTCTTGAGATCTCCTCGTGGATCGAGACCGACTTAAATCCATTTTAGACATTTGTCGACTGCACTTGCGTAATATCGTATCAAAACCAAACTTTGAAAATGATTTACTCTAAGATCGGGTGGTTTATATAAGATAATATTACAAAGTTCGTTTCATATCACGGATTCAGACAATAGTCCTTGGTGATAACGCCATAGATTTGAAGGTGTTCTTTGGTCTATCAAGTTTTTAGCGCCATGTTTCTGGGATTAGACAATAGTCCTTTGGTAATAGTGTCATAGCCTAGTTAAGTCTTGGTCCAAGCACGTATACCTAGGGATATGAGTAGAGTACTTTGGTTGATCTGCAACAGAGATATTTCCGATCCCGAAGGTGGCAATTACATAGAATATCATACTTCGAGTACCGAGTTGGGGTAGAGATACACTCAATTCTATTAGCGAGATAGGCGAATACACCTCGAGAGAGGGTATCTCGTAAGCAAGATCACCTTTAAGCACAATAAATCATAACCAGATCGAATAATATCATCACCTTTTAAGAAATAATCCAACAGTAAGGTGGGGAGACTTACCCTAGTCTCCATCACACAGTAATTTTCTCTCAGATCGGGCTTGTTTATTTTACTTCTATTATTTAGTAACTTTATACACAATACATACATCCGTATAATATTTGAAAAGTAAATCAGAGTCAACTCACCTATCCCCTATGATCGATATATTCGTGACCATTTGTACACACCCAGATTACTTAGCTTATCGCACTTGCGCACATAGGCGTATATATTTTGCACACCATGTTTCTTGCAAATTGTCGTGGGGTTTGTTCCAATGTACTAACACAATAAGTACGTATTTATAATTGCTTCTAGCCTTTCTAGTCAGATTTTTGCCTTTAGTTTTATGGTAGAATAGGTGTTTTGACTCTCTTTCTATTTTTATGCCTTGAAGGTTGTTCAACGTTCCACCTTGTTGAAGTGTCTTTGGATGCTTAGAGGACAAAATCCATGTTTCATGAAGCACTTATGCCGTCACTCCAAGCGAAGCCACCCCTCAAGCACCCGCTAAAATCTACTCAAATCTTGTTCTTCCTCTCTCCTCAACCTAAGGAATGGTTCCCCAATGTGATTGAGGACTTTCAAAGTTGTAGGGATGGTCATTCGAGGTTTTATATGCCAACAGGAGGTTCCATGCATCTAAGGAGTGAAATTATAGAATGAGTGAGTACCCAGAGATCGAAATGTGGAGTATCAGACTTAAAGTCAAGTAAAGGTAAAGGAAGGTGAATATTGGTACTCAAAGTCAAGTAGTTAATAGGATGTGGAGTACTGTACCGAAAAGTGAGATCTGGCCCCAAGGCTCAAGATTCAATTGGTGTATCCGAAATTATGATATTTTGTGTGGGCACATACGTTCGCTTCCCATTCATGTAGCCAAGCCAGTTGGGAGTGGTTGAGCCTGTTGAACACACACGCCCTAAGTTAGGGTTTCCTTAGTTTTAATCATTAATTTTCTCTCTTTTCTAGTAGGTTTCTTGCAATTTCTATTTTGCATAGTTTAGATCTTTGTTTGTTTTTGTAGTTAATCACTTGTAATACTTAGTCTAAGTCTTTTAATCTGTAGCTTCATCTCTAAACTTGCTTCATTCGGTTTTACATCAATCTATAACATTTATTTCTCTTCTACTTGCATTTATGTTGAATGTTCTTGCATTTATTAGTCATTTCCTAGCTTTAATGGAGTTCTAAACCTCCAAGATAGGATTCAACGGAACTATCACTAACAAAGGTAAAGCACACCCTCACCCAGGTTTCAATGGAAGTTGTATAATAATAGATACCTCTACTACATGCTCTAACAGCTTAGTTTGGCATGTTCTTGACAATGTGAACAAGAGAATCTCGCATACATTGTTCTTAAACCTAAATGCATGCTAAGTGTTTGTATAAATTTCTAAGTGAGACGGACATGATTCTCCTATCCTTCTTTTGTAAAAGCTTTTAAAGTCATATCTTCCATCAAAGACCATTCCTCAATGGATCCTAGATGAGAATAAAAGTGAGAGATGCTTGTTACCTAGTTGTGGATAAGTGGAAACCCTAGAATCCTATCACTCGTATTTCTTGTGGATAATATAATCTTAAATCAATCGATTACCAAATCAAATAATCAAAACCCCCCATGATTTACTTTAATTGTACATTCATTGGATATCAATCCGTAAGGATCCTTTTAGAACCCCACTCTCTGTGGAGATGACCTGTGGACTTCCCATAGAATTATTATGCTTGGCGATATTGAGTTCCTACGCTTGGGAACATATTGAATACACCGCAGAGTGATAAGAAAATGTTCCTCCATAAGTACTAACAAATAAGAAGAAAAACAGAAGAAAACAAAGTAAAAAATACTAATAGTAAAAAAAAAATCAGCTAAGAAACAAATCATAACCAAAAATAAAAATAAAAATTGCCTAAATTAGCAAACACCCGTTCTTCAAAATGTCAACTTCCAATGAGAGAAAGTGAACAGCGCCAATCCCCAGCAATGGAGCCAAAAACTTGTAAGGACAAAATGATGTATATAAATGAAAATATGGCCAAGGAAGTGAATGTGGTGAATACTAAAAAACTGATCTGAAACAAAAGTAAGTGTACTAAAACCTAAATGAAAAAGTATTACCAACACTCATCCCCTTTCTGCAAGTGCACGAGTCATACAAGTAATAAAGTGAACTCTAGAAGTTAGGATATCGTACCCACGAAGATTAGGTTCTCTCTAATTGGAATTTGTGCACCCCGATTACAAGGGCTCTTCATTATTTAGGCGACCAAATAGGATGTAGATTAAAATCAATTTAACTGAAATAAAAACTGATTTAAAACTAATCCTAAAATCTACCAAACAACAACTACTTAAGTCTAAAATGTATGAAGAGAAGCACTAGGAATGAGAATAATTATTTAACAATCAATTTGCATTTCCTTGAAAGTGCAACATTTGTGAGTTGAATGCTAGATTTGTCCAAGAGCAATGTAGTATAGCCTTGGAATACCTCATGACACTATACATTTCACTATTTAGATAACCATATTCCTATACAGTCACGGGTCTAAATAGCTTCTTTTAGGATTTGATCCTCTTTAAGATTTGATTATTTTTCCTAAACTAATACTTCACAACCATTTCTTAGGACTGAAAACTATTTGCCCCCATAAACAGGATAATACAAGCTTTTTCCAATGCAATTGGTACCTCAATCTGCAATTCATTAAAATGCTCTATCTCCTTGATTAGAATTTAAGCTAACACGAGATCAAGATTATTCTGCCAAATTGAGATGAAACCTCTAAACATTAAACTGATAGATCAATAAGTGGTCTTACAAATGTTAGAATAACACCAATGATTTATCTTAGTGCTATTTAAAGTTCATTAGTTCTAACAATATCAGTCTAGTATACCCCAAGTCACTGCTTTATGTTCTCAGAAATCTCCATCTTTGTGTCACTTAGAGGGCCTCCTGGAAATCAGAGCACATATACAACTCTTTCTAGGTATAAAATACTAATATTCAGAACAACACTTTATTAGAACAACACCGATTGAATAAATTCAGTTTTCAAACCCACAAAATAAACCATAAATCTGCAAATCTGAATGTTCAAAAATTAATCCCCACCCTTAGAGGGTGTTTAATGTTCCATAACTGGATTACAATTATCACCAATCAAGCAACAAGTAAGAAAAATGAAGAAAGAAATCAAGTGATAAGGAGTGAGATAACAAATCGTGATTTGAGCTTCAATGTTTGTATCAACAATAATGAAATTTCAATCTTTGAGTACAACACCAAAATCTCTTCAATACAAATAAAAATTTGCTCTAAAACTACTCTAAGATCTACTAAAAATCAAAACCCTAAGCTAAATTGAAAAATAGGAAGGTTTTTAGAGAGAGAAACCCTAATGAGATGTTTTCTCTTTCATCCTCTGTTCTTCTTCTTTTTTCCTTTTCTTTTAAAAAATCTATAAAATGAGTATTTATAGTCCTCAAGTGAAAATGGGCTTGAAAATAGGCCAAAATAGCAATTTTTTTGGGCTTTCTGGTTTTCTTTTTTCAGTATTTAAGTTGCGACATCAGCATTTTAGAGTCATAACATCACTTTGGTAAGGTCTAGCACAATGTCACGACATAATAAAACTTTGTCACGACAAAGTTTGTCTTCTGACTTTGTTGCAACATAATAAAACTTTGTCGCGACAAAGTTTGTCTTTTGGTTTGTCTTTGGCTTTGTCGCGACATAATAAAAACTTTGCTATGATAAAGTTTGTCTCGGCTTTGTTATGACATAATATAACCTTTTCGTGACAAAGTTTGTCTTTCCGGCTTTGTCGTGACATAAACTAGAAATAAATGCGATGCCAGTTTTTGCTCGCAGCTTGTTTTTCTTTCCCAATTTGTTGGGGCCATAACTTCTTCATTTCACCTCGGATTTGGGTCCGTGAGGTGCCTCGTTGGTGCCTCTTTGAATGTAGAATGCAAACCATTAGTTGAGTTTGAATCCATTTGATGATCTAATATACATGTTCATTTTCCCAATGATGCTGCCAGAGACATTCGGGGTTAACTCTCTTTTGGAACTATTTGCATATTTTCTTGGCATTAAATCACTTGCTTTCCATAAAAACTTATCAAAACCAAGTTTAGAGGAAATTTTAAGTGAGTTTTATTAATATAGACATAAAATGCTATAATTAAGATAAAAACATAGATGAGTTTTACACTCACTCAGATGTCTGCTACTGAAGAGAGGAATTACAACTGACCTATTATTGTCTATCGCTTAACTCTGGCTAGCACCCTTCAGCTCACTCATCATGTTTGACATGACAGTGAGGTGTTGCCTCATGGTATGATTCGACTATTTCTTGTAAGCGTCAAATTTCAAAGTTAACTGATGCAACCTAGTGGTTGAAATACCACCAAATTGTATTTCTTGACAAAGGTCCCGCATACCATGGCTGAGTGATTATTTTCAAAGCTCAGCATCAAATCATTCTTCATGCTGCTCAGCATCAAAATGTGAGCAACTCTATCCTTGCATTTATAGGCTTGATATACTTCCATATCTCGCTTATGTTAGGCAGTCGTTCCATGCTCACGCTCAACCATCGGCTGCAAGATTGTCTCCAGGATGTCTTGCTCTTCCAAGAGTTTCTAAATTTTACGATGCCAAACATCATAGTTTTTGTCATTTAGTTTGTCCCTTTGGTTCAAATCAACAACTATGCTTCTGCAGTGTTTGGCTTCAACCAAACAAGAGAAAAAACTAACTTAGCACAACTCACAATCTCAGGACCTAGAACATGTCACAAAAGTTCTAAATCAAACAATAATAAAAACTTATTCTCAATGGAGAAACAAAGGTTATCAAACTACACACCACTTCTCCTAACAAACCTAGTTGATATGGTTAAATTTAAACTTGCTCAATGATTGTGGAGACATTCAATTTCATCCTATCCCACAAAAGAAAAAACACATATGCTCTATTCCTAAGATAAATAAATAAATAATAAAAATATATATCACAAAGATGTGGAACTTAATATTTGTGTTACATCATATAGCAAGAAGTCATTGAGAAGGAAAACTAAACATTCCTATATGCATTTTTTTTATTCATTTCTCTGGTGGCCTTCATGTTCTCTTCTAGCAAATTCCCTTCTGGTCAATGTCTCAAACATTTTCTTCATCCACGGGAATGCATTCATTGATTTACTAGATCACCTAATATCACTTTGTATTCGGCACTCCAATTGCTTATTCAGCTTGGCTACAATATTCTTATAGCTTAACTTGCTCACCTGTTCAATAAGGACCTTTTTCTCATAATCCCATGAATCAGGCAATGAGTAAACCACTATCCCCATTTGTTGCTTCACAGACAACTCATAGTGCTCATCAAGCAACACATGAAAAGTTCAGAGTCATTACACATGACACCAATGTGTTCTTCCAAAGAATGATTGGGTCTTTCTTATATTCACATACGCTCCAAAGTTTATCATCATTTGTTCTCCCACTACATATAAAGAGTAGAGGAAAAACCCAGATTCTAGCTTTATTTTCTTCTCTCTACAACTATTGCTCTATACATGTATTGAACAATTAGAATAAAAAAATCATTCAACATTTCATCGAAGCCAAACTTCAATCAACATGCACTAAGTCACACTAATATACATTCATAATTTTATAAAATATCAAATGACCTCAAAAGGTTTTGAAAGAGTGGCCATTCAATAGGGAATTTAAAAATGAAAATTTTAAAAAAATTTTCATAAAAAATAGAGTCCATATGTGGTCAAACAAACCAGTTAAAGTTGTCAATCAATAGTTAACGCATGTCAACTACCACGTCATCCGGTCAATGCAGGTCAACAACCATGTCATCCAGTAAACACAGGTCAACTACCATGTCATCTGGTCAACGCAGGTCAACGACCATGTCATCCAATCAATGTAGGTAACTGGCCATGTCATCCGATCAAGACAGGTCAATTGCCATGTCATCTAGTCAACGCAGGTCAACACCGATGCCACATGGACTAATCATATCCTGACACTTGGCTCCCTCAAAGTCTGCTAAGTTGTGCAATCAAATGCTGCCATGTGGTCGTCCGTGTCACTAATCAGTCAACTATCACGTTATCCGGTTGATCAATTGCCTTTGGTGAAAAATGCAAAGAAAATTCCAAAAAACTTTAAAAAATCATTATAATTCAACCGTAACTCTAAAAATTACAATATATATATATATATATATGCGTTGGAGTTTTGACAAGATCTTCCATCCATACCAAATAAACAAACACAAAAAAGTCCGAAAAATTTTAAGTGTGTTTTCTCCGGTTTAAAAAAACTAAAGCACAAAGATCACCATAATCGGGCTCAAACCACGTATGACTTCACCGGTTTGGCGTGAAATAAATGATACTTAATTTGTTGAAGCGTTAATTTGCGATATCTTCAATGCTTCGTGGTTAAAACAGATCACTGATGGAATATGTATTCGCCACAATACGAACACCTTGTCCTGTGGAATGCTTCGAGATTCTCGAATGTTAAAGATTTTACCCAAAACCTTTGTTATCTCCTCCTTCATTAGTTCCTCACACAAAAGATTCGCAACCAACCAAAGAAAATGAATTAGAGTCCCATTCTATAGCTCATTCACATTTCTTCTTAAAGAGATATGTCTTTTTGGTCGGCGGGAGGCATCAAATGGGTCTTGGGTCGGGTCAAGCCCACATGGGCGACTCATGCCCATAACCCAACATAATGTATGAAGAGAGTATAAAAATAATATATTGATTTTAAAACTATTTTTATTTTCTTCATTTGTTTTTACTGTTTTCTTTTATCCCGTGGGATATATGGAGGCCTAAATCAATGTTAGTTTTGAAAATTATTGTAGTTCTCCAATCATGTTTGTAGGATCTTTATTATGCAGGCTTCTTTCATTAAAAAAGTGATAGATATAAGAGTGTGTTTTGAAGGTGGGAACTATGTGAGAGTTTGAACTTCAGTACGATGTGTCCAAACTTCCCATATGGGACCGTGTGTGTCCAGAGCAAATATAAAGCGTATGCATAAAACATAAGCGCACACAATCTTTTACATGGTTCGGCAATCGCCTACGTCTACGAGGTTGCACCTAGATGTAAGGATTTCCATTAATATGATTAGAGGTTATAATTAGTCTTATGTGATATGAGACTCCCTCTCTGCCCATGACCTTTTTGAAACCTAATCACTCATATGGAATTTGAAAATGAATCCTCTCCATTCCTCTCAAAAGCATCAAAATAACTCCATATCCATTATATAGATAAGATGAAAATTAAAATATCATCTTTCAGACAAGGTGAAAGACTTTTAATGTGTAATACCTCAATTGAGTATCTGCACTCCGCACTGCACCCGCACCCGCACCCGCACTCCTTCAAAGACGCTCGATTTCCTTCTTCCCTCAAACTCGCTCTGAAATCCGTGATGAGCAACTTGCCAACCCTTGAATTTATGACCTTTGTAATTCAGTCTTGGAAGTCTTGATAAGCCTGGATCATTATCCTAATATGACTCAAACGTTCTATTTTTTGTACTTGATTTAAGCTATCACAGTGGAATAAGGAAACTTATTGCTCAAGTATCATCTTCATAATAGAAACCTGATTTGTTTCTAATTATGGTTAGATAGCTTAGACGATCGAATTTTCTGGATTTGATCTTTATCCACTTGTTAAAAATGATCTCAGGCCCATTGGTAACTTGATCCCCAAGTACCTTAGCCTCAAAGGCTCTAAAATTGACTTACGTTCCACATTAGCTTCTTCCAAAATGGACTACCAAGGCTACGATGTCCCTGCACCATGGGATTGCCTTAGTCCGAACTACTTCCTGGTTCTTCCAAAGACTTCATGTTTAAACCATCATATCTTCATCAAACTTGATCTCTGAAGTGGTCATCTTCTTGTAGAACACTAGAGATGAAGATGCGACTAATCTCAAACCCAATAAAAAGAAATGGTCTTTCTCTATGTGGGTATTGGTTTTACTTTTATTTTTATTCAAATCATTTCATTTATATTTAATACTTTTCAAAATAATCTTCATATCTTTACAATTATATTTCAAAAAATGTTCCAAGAACTAAGTAAAAGAATTTAAACTATAAAATAAGTTATATACCTTTTTTTAGTCTCAAACCACAAATAAAAGAAATAACTAAGAAAATAACTAGATTAAAAGCTGATCTCATCTATCTATGAACAACAACATTCATAAAGTTTCTAATCCAAACAAAATAGTCCCAAGATCTATGTTAAAAACATTAAGAATTATAATATTACCATAAATACAAAAACTTACTTGGATCTATAGGTTGGTGAAGATTATAAGTTCTAGATCTTCTCAGAGCACACGATATCCGAGATTCCTCTCCGGTTTCTCTACGATGGAATTATTAGAAAGAACATAATATTAATAATAATATATATATATATATATATATATATATATATATATATATATATATATATATATATATATATATATATATATATAGGGAATTTGCAACTTGGAAAGTCCCACTAGTAATATTCCCGAGTTTCTGCCCATCATAAAATCAAGAATTTACTATCTGGATATCTACATATAATATATCATACTTTATTATATGCTTCAACCCATTATTTAATATATCTACACATATATTATTTTTTCAACAATCTCCCACTTATACCACATATGTTACACCTTATAAATAACCTTATGAGTCTAAAAAATTTCCATCATAACCAAAAGCATAACCATTACATTTATATCGTAACTAAATTCATCAATGGTCACATATATCAATATAACTAAATGACATAGATCAAGCATGAATGTGTAGTATGGAAATTACATGCAATATGATCTACATATGCCTATTTCCAACTGGTCTTACCATATTCTTTTGTGAGTTTAAACATAACAAGTCAAAGTGGAAATAAAATGAATACTTTATTTATGAAGAAATGTTTGTAAACATGTAATGTGTCTAAAAAAACAACAATAAACACAAACTCCCACTAAACGACATATCGTCTATCAATATGACACCTGTACGAGTAGTGTTGTCGCGCCCCTCCCTGACCCGACCCGACCCTACGGCTGGACTGGACTCGGGGATGCGGACCGCTAAATCCATTTATCTGTAAAACACATTTCATATACTCATTTTCGATAGGATATATAATATTCATTTAATCAGATTTATATATGTGAATATGATATCACTACTTATTCACATTCATTAATATAAGAAGTATGCATTATATCTTTTCTAGGGGGCCCATAACAATACTTTAGTACAATATTTATACGAAACGACATTTTCATGCCATTTCCAAATCATTTACAAAATATTTGTCAGAGCTCACCTCTTATCTTCGAAAATCCACAATGTAAGATACATTCCATGATAAAAAAAAATTAAAAATATAATATTCTTATGAAGATCTTTACATCTTTTGATTTTAATGCTGTGCCAGCTACATGATATCATGGAATGAAGTGTATGCATGAGACGGAGCATTTACTTATACTCCGCACGATTTGACTATGACTCTGAGTTATGTGGTCTTTAGTCTTGTGACAGGCTAAAAACGCGGTGTGTAAAATGTACGCCTATGTGCGCAAGTGCACGCGTCGCCCCAAGTAATATAGTGTACCAATCTAAGACGGATATCAACTACTGTGGACCGTGTGGACTACAAAGGTTTTGCTTCTTAGATAATATCTTAATAAACTTATTTTAAAGAAGGAATTGAGTATGTTAATTTCGACTAAGCTATTGATTCTAATGAATTACTGGTATTGGAGACTAGGGTTATGTCTCCTGTCCTCAATGGATTATTTCTAAAAGTGTTATTATTGATGTATTTATATATTGTTGATGGCAAGGTGATCTTAATTCTGAAGTATCCTCTCTCGAATATATCGCCTATCTCGTGAATGAGGTTGCGTATATCTCTATCGACTCGGTATTACGAAATGCTTAGTGTTCTAACCTCTTGAAGTGCCACCTTCGGGATCAGATATCTACATTTCGAATCAGCGAGAGGCGCTTTCTACTAGTCCCTAGATATCCTCATCTCTCGAATCTCGGATTTCCAGTATAGTTATGCTAATGTTGGCCAGACATCATCATATAATTTAATTATAGATATAAAGCAGAAGCAGCAATTTTATAAACGATGAATAACATAAAAGTGAAGACTTTAATCCACAAGTCATGTAGCGGGGTTCAACACCTAGTCTGGATCTAGAACATCTCGAATAGAAATATGAAAATGTTTAATCTCAAAAACCTCATTCTAGTATCCAAAATGGAAACAATACGAGATCAAGGAGCACTTCTTCGAAGTGATTGTCACTTCTTTGCTCTGGAATTAGTGCTCGTCGATGCACGCCTCAGATGCCCCCCAGAAATCTGCTATCCATTTGCTTTTAATGTTGAAAGAAAGCATAACTTCGCCCGCGACGTCACGGCGATTGAGGCGTCGCGGCGTTGAGCTTGTTGACACAGCAGTGATTGACCCAGCGTCGCGGCGTTGGGGCGATCCTGACGTCTCGGAAGCGTCATGGCGTTCCGGACCTCTTAAATTGCATAGCCTCCTTATGCTCCAAAAATTGCTTCATCGACTCCTTTTTTGCCCCAATGCATCACCAAACACCAATTCGGGAGTCTTGCCACAAAACTATGGAAATTACTATAAAATAAGCGTGAAAATGAAAAATTGTGGTATAATATGAGTTTAGCGCTCATCACCCCCCAAAACTTAGTTTCTTGCTTGTCCCCCGAGCAAGAATGGACTCTAGACAAGACACACACCCGACATCTTTGAAACTAACTTACTAAGGCAGTGTTGCACATCTTTGAAATAGGGGATCAATTTGGACCCGACTCACCACACGCTGCTTGCTGTTTTGCTCGAAGTTCTAAGATGCATCTGAGATATTTGACTTCCGAAAAATTCGAGTTGAAATGAGTAAAGTGACTAGTGCCTGGAATTCCATGGTATTCGATAACCTTTCCCAAGGGACCCTATGTCACGTCGAATAAGATGACACTAGTGTATACCTGGGTTCCGACACCCCAAACTTGAACTGGAGCTCACCTATTTGGAAAAGCTAACTTGAAGAAAGGACAGAATGCACCCTTTTTATTCATACTAACATACCTAAAATTTCTAAGTACTAAGCAAAAATTGAAGAATACCTAGTTCCAAGAAGTTTTTAGATAGTGTTCTGTAGCGGGGATCCATTGGTGACTCCCCACCCGAGTTGGTCAAGGGCACCAGGCATTAAATTCCCTTCAAACTTCACCTCGAACACTCAACCAAACTCAAAGGCCCTAGGTTGCGTGAATGATCCATCTTCTGTCCCATGTAGCGGGCAGTGAAGTCAATGACTCCCGGCCAGTTAGCTCAGGGCATTAGGATTTGAAAAGCCCCTCAGACTGTGCCCGGGATTCCGATTGGATGATCCCGCTTATTCTTAATACATCTGGCTGACATTTTCTTTTCTTTTGCTTTTATCTTTCTTTTCTATTGTTTTGTATTTTATTTTTATTTTTTTTTTATTTTTATTTTTATTTTTTTTTCTTTTGTTGGGGCTCGATGGCAATCCTCTTTTGGTGGAGTGTCCATCATAGATAGTTCGAATCTCCCGAGGTTTGTCGAACTTTGGTAGTTGGTCTCGGCTTTTGTGCATACCACGAAGGTGGTGGTGTGTGGGATTAAATGATAGGGTTCTTGAGAAATGGTTTCTTGAATACGAGGTGGTTCACTAGCCTCCCCGCTTATTCAACACAATTACCGAGTATCAAACATTGTATGTATCAATCTTCCATGTCAATAGTGAATTCGAGTCAAGTGATCTCGACTTTCAACATGGCACACATACCTGACTACACTCACATCCATTCATATAGAATGAAACAAAAAAAACGAAATACTAAGCAGAGACTAGACTAAATAGAGAAACACAGCTAATATCTTTGAATGAAACAAAACTTACTACCACAAATACTAAAGCAACATAACTAAGCGGCTTCGTCGCCACCCACACCACAGATAAAATACGGTGTCCCCAGGCAAAATAAAATAGCAGGGTGGGGAACTCCTGGTGATCACGGCGGTGGTGGTGGTGGTGGGCGGTGAAGGCAAGCGGTGTCGATGCGGGCCTATAAGGTGCTTCTTCTTGAAGAATAGTGGCTGGTTGGCGATGAATGCAGCGTGTCGACACGGAGGGCCTCCGTATCACGTGTGATGAGGACTCGGTGCTCACGGGTCGTCCCGAGAGAGGCATCGAGCGCTCGGTGAGAGCCTTTGGTCCTCGGGATCGGGTGAGGGCCCGGAGGAGGCGCCTGCGGAGATTTCTTTGGGGATGGTGGTGGAGGTGGAGTCGAGACCGAGGGCGGCCCAGCTGTCCTCACAGGGATCGCCCGGGGGATCCATCTCTGGGAGCCTGATAGTCATGCAGCTCGTCCTCGTCCGAGGGCTCATGGCCGGAATCATAGGCCCCCTCAGGTCGCGGGACACCAGGTGTGTCCCTCTTGATAGATATGTCCTTGATAGGGTGGAGCCAGGCCTCATTGTCGTCGAGGGTACCTGAGCTACGTTTGCCTGACGAATGGGAAGGGGTGCCCCCCAGGAATTCATTGCATCCGGTTATGGAGGATGGAATCCTCTATAACACCTTGACATCAAAGGTATATCTGTGGCTTAGTTGAAGCGAGGGCACGCTTGTTTTGTCACTTCCTACCACGTTCGTCGTCGAGGAATAGAGACACGGCGTGATGAGTGATGCCCGGTTCATAAATATGAAGGCCAAATGCTTGGCCTTGAAGTGGGTACATGGCCCGCTTTGTGACTCCACTCACCCGGCCATTCGTCGTACTCGTTATAACCTCGGGGTGGTCGAGGTGCTCGTGGGCCGTCGAAGAGCGGCTCGAGAGGACATGCTCAAGGCTGTGTGCTGTTGATCGACTCGAAGTCGGCCAATGCGCCCACTTGCAGAACTTTCTTCGGGACGTGGGAGGCGGATTGGCATAGAACTCTCGCACCACACTCGCCATTTCTTGGATGAGGTGGTTGGCATAATACCCACCATCCCTTAGCATAATGAATGCACAATGGAGAAAAAGTCATCGGTGGGTGAAACCCCTTTTCCTTTATGAAGCAGGCGATTCTTGCGAGATGGTCTTAGAACCGATCGGCGCACCCTCATTCATGATCGCGTGACATAATAAGTGGGGTCGGGTCCTCATTGGGCTGGAGCTCGGCAGTGAGCAATTTGCAGTTTGCAGGACATTATGACACAGAAAGCACGTGGTGAAGTCTGAAATTAGTCACTTGACCTAGACCAAAAAAACAAACACCTAAGCGTGCACCGAAAACTAAAACTACTAAGTGTACTAACGACCTAAAGGTGACTCAAAACCTAAAAATAGACCTAATACTACCTAAACTTGAACCTATAAGACCCCTGAACCAAATGTGAATGCAATGGTAGCCCGATGACTACACAGTCTTTAGAAACAGGAGTACGAGTGTGGTGGGAATGCCACGGTGACAAGGGAACCGGTGTGGGAACCGGTGTGTGAGAGGACTATGAGGTGAGGCAGAGAGGTCGGAGGGGCAATGTGGGAGCCTTGGTGGCCGGCGTGAGAGGGAGTGGAGCAAAAGGAATGGAAGGGTGGATGGGTGCTAGGAGTTCGAGGGGAGGCAAGGGGATGTGGGCAAGACGAAAAGCAAAATGGCTATTTTTGGCGCCAGCGAGAACGAATCGCGTGCGGTGAAGTGAAGTCAGCGTGCGACGTTACCAGACGGCGTCGTTGACGTTAAGTGGAACTAAGCGACGTGGCGACGTGAGCAATGCCATGACGTGTCAGTTAATTAATAAGCGTCGGCGGCGTTGGTATCAGCGTCGTGATTCCGGTATCGCGTCAGCGGCCGTTCCACTCTCTTTAAAATTCCGCGTCGCGGCGTTGATTACTCCGCATCGGCGGCGTTCGAATATAAAATTCACGTCGCGACATTACGAGAGACGCCGTCAGCGTCAGCGACGTTGAAACTCCATCGCGGCGTTCTGAGAGGGCCTCGAATCGTGCACATTGAGGATCCCATGGCCAAGAAACTCTCCTCACTTGTAAAGGTGACTCTCTGGACTTGTAATGCACAGCATGAACGGATCCTCCTCAATACCTGCGTTCGCGAGTCCTGACAGTAAATAACCAAAAAGAGACACCGATTATGGAAATATCACTTAAAATAAACAATAAAAAAAAAATTGAAAAGTGAATAGTTTAAGAAACACTTAGGTTGCCTCGAAGCGCTATAATAATCTCGTTAGCTCTGACGACCGAATCTCAATGTGGCACCGGGGACCCGAACTCATATGATAAGCTTACTACGCCGTGCTAACATCAAGGAATGATTTGCTTGTTTAAAAACAAACGCCTCATAATACGACTGTCGTTGGGTGTGGTATTTGTGAATGTGCCTTTCTCAGGATGTGTAACTTCTGCCCCACCGTGTGAAAAGACCTTTGTTACTGTGAAAGGCCCGGACCATCGAGACTTCAATTTCCCCGGAAAGAGCTTTAGGCGGGAATTGAACAAAAGAACTTGTTGTCCTGCCGTGAACTCCTTTCTGGTAATGTGTTTGTCGTGCCAGGCTTTAGTCTTTTCCTTATAAATGCGGGCGTTTTCATAAGCTTCGTTCTTGAATTCGTCTAGTTCACTGAGTTGGAGTAGTCGCTTCTCGCCGGCCAATGTACTATCCATGTTTGGTGTCAGTGTGATAGGCTCGATGCTCGATTCTACTTTGGAAGATGACACACTTTACCATAGCGATTACGACGGTGACATGCAAAGGAGTTTTAAATCTTGTGCGAGTGCGCCAGAAATCTTTTTAGACCCGATCCTTCACGGGGCTGTTAAGCGTCTTCGAGAATGGACTTGATTTCTCGATTTGATACCTCTGTCCGTTTGACTGTGGGTGGTATCGCGAAGATGTCTGATAACGTGCATACTTTTGCAAAACCTTGTCAATTACCTTGTGCGAAATGTGATTTACCATTATACGTGATCAATGCTCGAGGGGTTCAAAGCGTGTGAGAATATGTGTGCCTTGCGCGGCCGAGCACGACCTTGGCATCGTTGGTGCGATAGGGTTGCTTCCACCAGCTTTGAGACATAGTCTACTGCGACAAGATGTATAAGTTGTTGTTGTGCGATCACGATGGTCCCATGAAATCTATTTCCGTCAATTCGACCTCGAAAATGGGATGCATGGGTGGCTGAATGTTCCCCATTAGATTGACATTTGTCACAGTGGAAAGCAATTGATGAGCATCTTTACAAATAAGATAAGCCCGATAAAAACTGATTGAAGCACCTTGAAACTTTATTCTCACTAGCCACCAAAGTATCCGCTCACATGGTAGAAGTGTGACATTGGTTCGAATCTGTGCATTTCATCTTCGGGCACACATCTCCTTATCTTTGATGTTGCCCGATTAATACGTATTAAAAAAGAGGTGTCCTCCCGATAGTAGTGTGTTTTTCAGAATTATGCGAAAAACTGCCTCTTTTACGCTGATAGTTAAATTAGGAGGGATTACTTTAACCACCAAATAATTCACACGTCTGGACTTCACTTGCGACCACGCCACTCCATTCCTCAATAGCTAAGAGTTTCTCATACGGAAATTAGTCATTCAACTTTGGAACATCATCTGGCCCCTTCGATGAATGATGATCTTGCCACTAGGTTTCGGTGCCTTTCTTTGTCTTCCCCTACAATCTACGCCAATTCTTGCGACAATAGGACCCACCGGGTTCTAATCGGGGTTTTGCATCTTTCTTAGTCATCAAGTACTTAATGGCGAGAGATGATCGGTGTGCACCGACCTTGTTGCCAATCAAATATAGCTTTAATTTGTCGAGAAAAGCAAAGACAATGGCGGCGAGTTCTTTGTAGTGGCATAGTGGTGAGCATCATTCGAGGGTTCTACTAGCATAGTAGATCTTTGAAGATTTTCTCTCGTTACGCCCGATCTTGCGCCCCAATCATGATCGCGGCGTCACGTTAAGTTCAAATGGAAAGGACCAATAAGACCTGTGATAGGAATTTGACTCAACTTATCGTAACCGCGAGAGGCTACGTACCAAATGTGAATCAAACTCAAAATGGGATCCCCCTTGGGCTAGGAGGTTAGACAACGGTTTTGCAATCTGCGAAAAAATCCTTGACGACGTAGCCTATAGAATCCGTGATGGCCTAGAAAACGAATCCCTTTTACCGATGAGGGTGGGCAACTTCTCAATTAGCGGCACAATCTTAAGCCCATCTGCCCTCCTCCCTCTTTGTGAAATCAGATATCGAGGACAATACCCTCTTGTACCATAGGCGGCACTTTTCCCAATTGAGTACTAAGTTGGTCTCTTCACATCTTGCCGAGTGCCGGCTCATGGAACCTAACCGGTTGTCAAATGAATTTCCATTGCTTGAGAAATCTCAAGCGAAGATCTCGGTGTCTTTCAGCATATATCGAGAGAATATGACATCATACATACGTTGAAAACTACAGGGCCGCTGCACGATCCAAGGCATCCGCCCAGTGCGAATGTACCATAGGGACATGTGGTGCGTCTTCTCTGATCTTCGGGGAGTATCAGCGATTTGGTTGTAGCCGGAGTATCCATCCAGAAAGCAATAGTATTCATGATCGGCTAATCGATCCAACATCTGATCTAGAAATGGCAATGGGAAATGATCTTTTTGGGTGGCTTTGTTCAGTTTCCGATAATCAATACAAATCCCCTCCCACCCGATAAGCGTTCGAAGGCAATAAGATATTTGTTTCGATCCCGATGACGGTTGTTCCTCCTTTGCCGACCTTACTGGCCCCGGGCTTACCATGCATGCGAAATGGGGGTAATCACCCGAGTGTCTAGCCATTTAAAACCTCTTTTCGGACTACCTCTTCATTGTCGGATTTAACCTACTCTGCCTGTTCTGGGTTTTATGTCCATCTTCTAGTAAATACGATGCATGCACATAGAAGGGCGAATTCTTTTAAATCATTTAGAGATATCAGTGCATGTTTGTGATCTGCCGAAGGACCCTGTTAACTTCTTCTCTATTTCGAGTCAAGATCTTTGTAATCAAAAAACAGTTCTATTCCAAGGTATGCATACTTCAAATGGCTAGGTAGGGTTTTGTTCCATCTTGAGTGGTTGCTCAGCCCAGATGGAGACCAAGCGATTTTAACTCCTTCGCCTAGAGATTGAAGTATTTCCTTCTATTATTGTGTCCGAAGAGTCCATCCATTTAACATATTCTGCCTCTTCGCTCAGGTTCTCAGACTCATTCTCCACTAGGCTAGCCTCCAAGGGTCAATGGTACACGCCCATTTCAAACTGCATGGCCTCTACTATTTCTGCCATGAAGCAAGTGATATCCTTTACAACAGGGTGTCTCCTTTGCTTCAAACACGTTGAACTTGACTTCATCTTCTGTACTTATCAATTTTAATTACCCCTACGAACATCAATCATTGCTCTGCCCGGTTGCAAGAAAGCGGTCTACTACCAAAGATTATAGAATTTCTTTTATCTTATCTATATATCTATCTGATAAATCTATTTGGGAAGATAAACTTGTGTTTACTAAGACATCTTCTATTACCCCTCTCGGATGTTTCAAGATGTCGGCAGTGAAGTGTATTTGTAGTTAGGTGACTCCACTATTGGGCAGTTAAAAATGGATAAGGGCATGAAGTTAATGCTAACACCGAATCCTGAAAAACTCTACTTAAAGATAGCATTTCCAATGGTGCATGGAATAGTGAAACTGCCTGGGTCCTTGAGCTTTTGTGGTAGCTTTCTACGAAGTATAACCTTTGCATTCCTCGATTAAATTATTTGTTTGAAATCAACCAATCTTCTCTTCTGGGACAGAATGTCTTTCATAAATTTCACATAAATGGGCATTTGCTCTAAGGCATCGGCAAATGGGATATTGATGTAACTTTTTAATTTATCCATAATTCGATGGTGTATCTGGTTGTGTGCTTCTTGAGGCGTTGTGGGTGGGAGGCGACGGTACGGCCTTTGCCCGATTAGAGTTCTCTTCGTGCTTCTCATTAATTTGTTCATATTTGCATAAATCATTACGTAGGAATTTTGGTGACTTTCTCGACCTCCACTTGTTCTCTGGCCCGGGGTTTGTGGTACGTAGTTCCAATTCCTTCCACTTCTCGTGTTTGCTGACATGTTCATTTCCGTCTCGTCTCGGGTTTATTTCTGAGTTGCTCGGTAAGGAACCCGGTGCCTTCCTGACCAATCAGAATTGCCATTTTGGCCCATTTGTGCCTCGAAACTTCTCGGTTGTCTTGCCAGTTATTCAGCCCCACTTGGGTTGCTAACTGGCATGTGTTTGCCTTGGTCTCATTCGCGAAAGCGAGTGGGAAGTTAACATGTACGGGGCTTGTTCACAAATCCACCTTTTTCTCGGAGAAATTGGTTCACTGGTTCGGTTAAACGACGTGTGTGTTAAATTATTCCGCCACCCTTACCGCCCAGTTATTACGTGTGCGGTTGCGATTATTACGCGCCACCCGCGCATGATTTTGATTCGATAGCTGTTTCCCCCATACGACCCTTCTTCAGCACGTGATTGATTACGATTGAACGACCGCGTGGGCTTGCTCTCTTTGTAGGAGTTTCGTGGGCATTCCGTGCTATTGTGTTGTCGCTATGAGTTACCACATGAACCTCATGGGTTGCAGTGTAGCCAGGCGTTAGGGTTCAGCCTGGCGTCTATTCAGACTTGCTTGGTCGGTGTACGGCATGATTAACGGATTGTTGAGAACCTCATTGTGCGGCGGCCTGCCACCCATGGCTTTGCGGGTGTAGTTTCTCTCAGGCCCTTGATTTGTGGTTGCGACATCTTGAATCGCATAGGCTTGATCGTGGTTTTCTTTCGTGGTATCCTCCGGTAGAGGCGGCATCAATCCTTCTAGTAGCGTTCCTGTTCCATTATAGAAAGTATGGACTTGCATCCATCTGTGGAGTCTATGATCTGCGGGCACTTTCTTAATGGTCGTGAAAATCATCCCATACCTCTGCCGGGTTCTCCCCCTCTAGTTGCCAAGGATATTGATCTCTTACCTTAGTTATTGGTGTTTGAAGGTGGGAAGAACAGTGGGAATTTTGCACTAAGAATGGTTCCACCCGAGGGTAATGGAATCGGTAGGCGGCCCGGTTGTGATGCTTGGCTGCGATCACCTAGTGAGAGTGGAAAAGCCTCGGCGAGTGCCTCGCTCGGTAACTTTCGGTTGTACTTGATGGTATCGCGAGACTTCAAGAAGTTGGTCGGATGCATATGGGGTTCTCATGGGGCAGTCCATGAAGCGATGTCTATGACATGCGTAAATATTCGCGACTTCATTTACCCGAGAAGTTGTTTGCCTAAATGGGTGGTCGTCACGATGGTAATACGGCGAACAAGCGTAGGCGAGAGTGCGAACTCTTCCTGCTTGACATGTATGGATCATGCAGGTACGTATAGCTTGTTTGGGTGCTTGATTCCTTCCTACATGATTCTGCATTTACCACCGGCCTCTGGGGCTGGATTGTGCTCAATGCTGGATCACGCTCTTGTTATCACCCATGGTTGCTAAATTTTACGTCTGTTCCAGTTCTACGTTTCTCGCGTGCGGCTATAAAGTTCTTTTGGCTCCGAAAGTCAAACAGTGTTGCATTGCTTAGTCTCGACGTCGCATCGCCTTGCACGACACCACGCGATAACACATGATTAACAAAGCCAAATTACCGACCTTGTAAATAAACAAAGTAAAGAAAATTTCAGGGTAATATCAATTCTGCTTTACATTCTCTATATCAATCTCAAGCTTTGTCCCGGCGGCGGCAAAAGCCAACGGGCTAAGCGAGGTGTGTGACGTGTAAAATGTATGCGCCTATATGCGCAGAATTGCAGCGTCGCCCCAAGTAATATAGTGTACCATGGTGCGGATATCGATCCACGGGGACGGATGTTATTTGACTACAAGGAGTTTTACTTCTTAGGCAATATCTTATGCAGCTTATTTTTAAGAAGAATTGAGTATGTTAATTTGACTAATTTGATTCTAATTCTTGGTAGTGGAGACTAGGGTTATGTCTCTCCCCTATCACTTTCAGTTCTTCTAAAGGTCTATTTTATTAATGTATTTATATATTGTTGATGGCAAGGTGATCTTAATTACGAGATATCCTCTCTCGGTATATCCTTTCTCTCGTGAATAGAGTTGGTATATCTCTATCGACTCGGTATTCTGATGCTTGAGTGTTCTAACCTCAAGTGCCTTGAGGGATCGAATATCTCTATTTCCCCGAATCAGCGAAGGCTCAGATCTAAAGACCATCACCATCTCTGAATCTCGGTTCCCGGTATAGTTAGTATGCTAATGTGGCCGAGATATCATCATATAATTTAATTATAGATATGAAAGCAGGCTTAACAATTTTTATAAACCAATGAATAACATAAAGACTGAGCTTTTGAAATCATAGTCATGTATTGTGTTCAACACACCCTAGATACAGTCTAGAATACGAACTCAGGACGGGGATAACAATCTGAACATCATTCTAGTATCCATCCGGAAACAATCTGGTCGAGCACTTCTTGAAGTCGGTGTCCTTTGCTGCTCTGCGGAATTCTACCGTGCTCGTCGTCGCCTCCGATGCCCCAAAATCTGCGCCTCCATTTTGCTTTTAATGAAGCATAACTTCGCCTTGGCGTCGCTGCGGCGTTGCAGCGTCGCGGCGTTGAGCGTTGACTTAGCGAGTGATTGACCCAGCGTGTCGCGGCGTTGGGGGCGTCGCCGGAGCGTCGGTGACGTTGGAGCGTCGGCGTTGGGCGTCGCGACGTTCCGTTCTTGCCTCCTTATGCTCCAAAATTGCTTCATCGACTCCGCTTTTTGCTCCGATACTGCGTCCACAAGCACCAATTCGAGGAGTCTTGCCGCCGCAACTATGAAACTGCGAAATAAGCGTGAATGAAAAAGCCAGAAGCGGGTATTATATGAGTGTTTTAAGCACTCATCATCCTGCTACTATCTACTCGGTACCTGCGCGTGAAAAGTCAACGCGCTAAACATTTTCATGCTTAGTGGTTCTTTGCATTTATATTCTCATTTCAAACAATTACACCACATATATATGCACAACAATTAACTTTTGTTATATGCATCACTTAATCATTTCAAAAAAATTCAACATATTTTTTCCAAACTTAACCTTTCAACATACTAATCATGTGTGATCCATGCAATATTTATAAATATACCATTTTATAGTAGTTTAACATTTTCCATTTTGTCTCAAATATGAAATAATAGTCTCATCTTTCATATCGTGTTTTATTATTCTTGTCACAACTCAATTCATACAAATCACAATTATTAATCATTTTTGCCCTTAAAAGCGAATCTAATCGAAACTTTCCTGGTTTTGCATAGGATAATAGAATCACCCGGCCTGCAGTCCCGCTACAAACTGCGGGACGGTATAAAACATTTCTTTCTTCAGTCATCCCCGGCCCAGTTCTGAGGTGACTATTTTATTGCATTTTGTGTACACTGCAGATAAATATTGTCTTTCGGTGGGCTACGGATCGGTATGTCCGCTATAAATCATTGATTGCGGTTTCTTTACGTGAGCCCATATTGTTATACCAGTATCACTAACTTTCGAACATGGCCCGGTTAACATTCTCTTAAGGGGAATTAATAATTAGTCATTTTACAATACCATTTTTCACATTTCCACAATACAATTAACATTCTCGATGCATATTTTAGCATGCATACGTGAATCACATGTGTTTGCCACTACATAGTTCATTTTATAAATCAATTAATAACACTCCAAAAAATTCATTTTGTGGTTCAATAAACATATCACCGGATGTTGTAATCAAACATTTCAGATTTAACAGTTGACTTCAAAAACAGATTCCCTTACTTAACAACCATTCGATTTGTTTCACAGAAATAAACACAAAACTTACGAAACAGAAGAGGATATGAAAGAACAAATACAGAGGTTGTCGGTTATGGTCTTATCCTTTGAATCCCAATCTTAGGTAAGGTTTTATTATCATCAACCCCTAATCCATCACAGATACGTCACAATTAAAGAACAAACAAAGAAAAAATCAGTCATGAATGCTAGTGTTTTTGGTTATGGTTGATTTCTACCAAATACACCTTCGCTTGTAAAATTTTCTAGGGACAAATGAGCCATATTTTATCCAACTTCCTCTATAAATCTATTTTATTTAAAATTGAAATCATTCAATTCGGAGCACCGAAACTCAAGATATGTCATAAACAACCGGGACTACTCTATTTTCAAAACATAACCAGAATTTGCCCGAAAACAGAACTTCATGTAACACCCTAAAGTATACCCTGACATTGTTATAACATGTTTAGGGAATAATAAAAGTAAACATATATTTTTCATTAATAAAATAAGCAAAACAGATGAATACAAAAATGCAAGGATAAATTAGATTGGGGCCAAAGCGAGATTTTGATTGAATTGAGAATAAAAATGAAATTGAGGAACAAAGAGTAATAAAAGAAAGATTTAAAAATCAAATGGATAAGACCAAAATTTATCTCTCATTTTGGTCAAGGAAAAAAGGAGAGAAGAATAAGGCTTAGTGAGAGAAGCTCCGCCACTCTCTAGTTTTTCTACTCGGATCGGCAATTCTACATGCGAAGATCAAGAAGAAAGCCCCATTTCCCAGTAGAGGGTTTCGATAGAGACAGGAAGCGGGAGTTTTGACAAACTCAAGAGGTAGGTCTTCTCTTATTTTGTTACCTTCTACTAAGGCGTGTGGTGAGGTGTCTTGCCACGAGGGAATGTTTGGTTGCATTTTTGAACCATGGAAGTACCCTTATATTTTGATCATATCGTGGCTGGACATGGGGACTGGTTTTGGATAAATAAATGGAATTTGGCAGTATGTCCTTCAGGTAAATTGTAGCCACATCAATGAACTTGATGTTAGGCTTTTGAATTTCTCAAATCGGATCTCTCTAGCCTAAGTTGTAATTAGTTTACCACAAAAACGATCTAAATGGAAAGGCGGTTGCTAGGGTCGGCCCGGCGGTTGGGAGAGCCAGCGACTGAGGTCAGCCGGGCGGGTCGGGTCATCTAGGCGAGTTGGGGCCAGCGGATAGCGGTTAGGTCAGCCCGACTGCGACTAGGGTCGGCGGTGGCGGACTCTTGTGACCTCCCGACCGAAGGCCATAACTTCTTAGTCAAGCTTCAGTTCCGGGTGTTTTTGGACTACATGAAAACCCCCGTTGAGTCAAGATTCCAACTATATGCACGTGGAGGACGGTAGGTGAACAACCCTTACGAAATCTGGGTTTTTCTGGTACTGGCCGGATGAGACTGCTTGCCAGGATTGACTACTCATGTGTGATCTCCCGACTTTTGGATGGTGCGTAACTTCTTCATCCAGACTCCGTTTCGGATGTTGCAGAACACATGGAAATCTCCACAACGAGTCTAGAATCCATCCATATATAGCTTGATGAAATTAGAACTCATATTAGGTGGTCAAGCAAATCACGAAAAATAATAGGCCTATTGGTAATGTAGTTATTCAGCCCGCTGAACTGTAAATAACATAAGCATAAATGGTAACCATAGTTATACGTACATATAGCGAGATATGAAAAATGCAAAGATACGAATAAATGATTTGTAAATAATAGCATATGATTGCAGGATGACAATAATTATTCGAGATATGAGATATGTACTGAACATAAATACATATGGATTATCTGTTTAGGAGGGCACGGTAGAGGATAGATGGGTATGCTATTAGGGAAGCGAGTGCGTGCAGTGGTTCGACCCGTTTGGGTCATAACAGCACGCCGGGCCGCCCTTAGATGGTCAATGTCGCGCTGTGATAACAGATCTTTTGGGCCCTTATGAACCCTTTATTTATTACGTGAAATTTTAACGCCTTCGGCACTTATAGTTTCTTTATCCACTTCTAAGGTTTATACGAGCATGAAACATAAAAAAATGACAAGTATATGCAAGTATACTATATGATATGAAGCATAGCATTCTTGATGATAGTATAGGTTAAGGAACAAAAGTAAAGTGCGGATGACCTGAAAGTATGAAATACGATAAGCTATGAAATATGTTATGAAAAAGTAAACATGAAAAATGGATAAGTATATGTAAATGTAATATTTGTCATAAGTATATGCATGTGTCTAAAGTGTGATGATCCTTATTAGGGGTCACCCACAAGTTTATTCCCACAGCGTAAAAACATACTGGGTTTTCAATAGTTAGGTCACAGTGAGAGAGCAAGAAGGCCGGGACAACCCTCATCAGTCTCCAAGGACAACACATAGTTAAATGCCCACTAGAAGACTTTTTGGTCTATTTTGTATATGTAATATTTTTGTAAACAATGTAAATATTGTAAATATTGAACACTTCCATAAATGGAGCTTGTATATATTTTGTAATCCGCTGCTACAGAATATAGTACAAGTTAAATGTTTGACATTATATGAATGAACAAGCTTAAAGGTTATCAGTTTATAAAAAAAAAAAATGACACCCTCGCTTGACACCCGGTGCCGGGTTGGGGGCATCACACTTCACTTTGACGAATTTTTGGGTCCAATGGGGTCCAAATTTGAATACACTTATTTTAAGGAAATTTGTTCTCCTAGTTCACCCAAAAATTTGAATCAATCCATTTGGATGAGTGAAACTCAACTTATGGCCTTAACACCAAAACACCAAAACACCAAAACTATACCAAAACAGAACCATAATCTACTCGAAAACAGAGCTTCACTTTGACGAATTTCTAGGTCCAATTGGGTCTAAATTTGAATACACTTATTTCAAGAAAATTTGTTTTCCTAGAAGTCTAGTTTACCTAGAAATTTGAATCACTTAATTTGGATGAGTAATGTCTAAGTTATGGCTAAAACAAAAACATGGGTTTTAGAAAAATTTTGACAACATCTCCCCTAAAACCCCCAACACATTTCCTTTCTTAAAAAATTTCATAAAACCAATCCTAATCAAAAGCAAAAAGTTGTTTTGAACTCTAATTCAAACGTGTATATATATATATATATATATATATATATATATATACTATATATATATATACTACTGCTATATATATATATATATATATATATATATATATATAATGAATTATAGTTTTACCAATCCAAACACAAAGAAGGAGTTAAGAGGGTTCTTAACAAGCAAATAGGTGAATCATACCCAAACTTAGACAAGTATCCATACCTTAATCTTTTTTGAAGACTCCTCACAGTTTTCCTTCTTCCTTCCCTCTTCTTAAAAACAAGTGGGGAGTCCAAATATGACTACTCTCCTCTCTCTCAACCGTAGCCCTAGCTCCCCTTTTACCCAAATGAGAAATGTTCTCATTTCACTACACCAAATTTTGTCTTATTCTCATCTTATATAAGGCCTTGTTTAGCCTTCCCCTTTTTGGCTTTTTTTTTTTTTAATTTTTGCATTAAAGCCCTTCATTTCTATTTCATTTGTATAACTACTTATCACATTTCTACTTTGGCATATACTCTTCTTCATTTATGACCTTTAGGTCCCTCGACACGACATTTCCAATTTAACCTTTGACTCTTGTATTAATTAGGGTTTTTATTTTCCTTTAAAAACCATTATTTCTATCATAAAAGCCAGATAAAATAAAAAGATAAAAACATAAAATTTATAATAGCATATAACAGTACTATAAGGTAAAATAATAAGACAAGAAAGTTATTTTTTTGGGATGTTACAAGTGTGCTCATGGAAGACCTTGGGTGTAAGTTTCGCAGTAAGCGGATCCCCAATCATGTTGTTTGTGTCAATATGCTCTATAAAAACTCGACCACTTTAAACTCTTTCTTTAACAACCAAGAACTTGATGTCAATATGCTTTGACTTCGAGCTCCTGTTTTTATTGAAATACATGACTATTGACTTATTGTCACAATCTATCTTTAGTGATTTTTCAATACCACACAAAATGCGCAGTATAGTGACAAAATTTGGCAGCCATATTTTGTAATGCCTTGAAAATACCCTAACAGTTTTGTAACATGTTCAAAGTGTAAAATAAATTAAATTATATTTTTTTCGGAGTTTAAATGACTAAAAACGAAAAAATGATAAAAACCTAGAAATTTTACAAGAGTCAAATGAATTTAGTAAAAATGTCAAATGAGGACCTAAGGGCCATAAATGAGTAATGTAAGTGCCAAAGTATAAATGAAGAGATGAAATGAGGAATGAAAGAAAGTGAAATGAAGCTTTAAATGGAAAAAAATGAGAAATGATGAATTGTGTGTGTGAGCATGACAGCCTATGTAGTCATGTAATGGACAAAGATTTTTGGTCTTCGAATGTCATAACCCACATTTTAGGTAAAGCGGAGAAGAGAGCTAGGGCACACTATGATTGAAGAAGAAGAGGGGAACTTGGTGATTTTCCTCCATAGGATCAAGGATTTAAGTGATCAAAAAGAGAAAGAAGAAAAAAGAAGAAGATTAAAAGAGATTTTAAGTAAATAAACCAAACCCTAACCTCCATTTTCTTGTGTTTTAGGTTGGGAAAAACCAATTGAATAAAAAGTGTTTTATTGATGATTTTTTTGGTTATTTGATTGATTTGTGGTCACCTCAAATGAGGAATTTTTTGTATAAAGGAAATGTTGTTGGGTTTTTAGAGGATGCTATCAAAATTTTCCCAGTATGTTTGTTGCAACCATAACAATATCACTCATCCAGTTGTAATTCAAAATTTCACCAGGCTTTGCTTCTAGAAGAACAAATCTTAAATATGAAGTGTGTTCAGAACTGGACCTAGAAGTCGTCAAAGTGAAGATTTCTATTTCGAGTCAGTGTTCAATTAAAATTTTTGGTGTTTGGGCAGTTAGTTTTGGTATTTAATTCACTCTTGAGTAAATCACTCATTCGAATTGAAGATAATTAATTTCGATAGCTAGACTTTTAGGGATAACAAATCTCCATGAAATAAATGTGTGGAAATTTGGACGATGACTCTGAAAATTAGTCAAAATGGTATATTGATGCCTAAAAGAATATTAAGAATGTCAAAGTTGAGTTTTTTCTTTTTGAATCCACAAGCAGTGTAAGTGAAGGCAGGTATTGGGCATCCCATAGCCCACAAATAGGATTAAAAATGAGGCAGAACAATGCCTAAAACAAATGTTAAGGATTTTCTAAGGAGGAGAAATTAGGGAAAAAGAAAGAAAGAAAGTAAAGAAATTAAATTGAAAGTAAACCTAAATAAGAACTCCCTAGAAATACCCGACTAATAATATGATTGTGTTAATTGTATTGGAATAGGGGTTGACAAGGGCTTTGAATTGATCGAGATGCAGGAGTGGAATCAAAGTGCAACGAACTTTGGTTTGTTCTCCACTTCTCTATCGTTAAGAGTATTTGAATGATTTCAAAATGATTTGAATTGCTAAAATGATTTATAAGAAAAGCATATCGGTTTGTTTTTAATTGATTTAAAGCGATTGATTGTGAAATGGTTGCATATGAAAAATTGCATAGTGTGTGAAAATGAATTGTTTCGTGTACATACTATCATGTTATTTTGCTATGAATGATTTGGCAGTGCAATAGAATGTAAACTAAATTCGAGTTGAGAATATATTGGTACTTTACGTAAGGGTCAATTAGCTTAATCTTAGCGAATAAAGCGTAATGATGTGTCACTCCGTCCATGGCAAGTGGACAATATCGGTGAGTATTCCACAGATTTTAATATGTGTCGTGACCGGACCATCTTGTGTTTATAAAACAAAATGTTTTTATCTTAGGTCTTACGCTGACGGGATAATAACCGGTGGTCATTATCGTGCGCCGAAGCATAGATTAAATTCGTTTAAGAAGCGAAAATTGAAATGATAATAAAGTTGCAAATGCATGATTTGTGTTTTGAATGATTTATTGCATAAAGTGCATATTTGGAATGATGATCTTGTAAATGAATGTATATGAAACTGAATATATGTATGTCCAAATAGATCGACTAAAAAGTTGATTATTGGGGACCGTGAATTAACAACTAAACTAAATGGAAGAAACCTCTTGTTAGATTAAGTAGATCTTGTGTTGTTATCTTGTGAGTGCCGAAGAACAAATGTGCGAAACGCATGGACCGCGGTTGAATCAGATCGAAGATGAATCATGGACATCATCGTCATATATAAGTATTCGCTCATTTGTACAAACATAATTATGAATGAACTCTGATTTTGTTTTGTATATTTGGTTATTGAAAGCGATAACAGCCGCATTGTATAAATGTGGGGAAATGGACGAGTGAACAAAATGCCATGTGAATGAAAAGGAGTTTTTGTGATCAAATGATGGGCCCACATGTTAAAGTGGTATTTAGGTATATATATTTCATTGGTATTTGAAGCTACTGTTTAGAAAAGTAATTGTATTTGGATTAGTAAAAATGATTGAAAAAGGAAGAAGAGTGAGGGCCGCGTCCAGTCAAGGTTAAACCTCTGGAGCTATGGTATATGTGTGTGGGCGCCATTTCCATTATTGGATGCCTCAAAACATGCTATAAACTTTGCTTCCATGGTGGAAGAAGCTAAAAGTGTCTACTAGGTACTTTTCCAAGAAATAGCTCATCCAACAAACATATAGATATAGCCTGAAGTGGATCTATGACTGTCTTGGCATCTAGCATAATTGGAATAAAAATACCCTATGATCTCCAACTGATCCGATCTCTAAAATGTGAGTATGCAATCCTAAGTTTTATGTAAATACTCCATAACTCGTTTGATTGCTTTCCGATGTCCATCCTTGGGTTGGCAAATATACGTTCCAGCATTCGATAATGTATGTATATCGAGCGATGTACAAACTTGAGCATACATTACACTTTGCCCACCAACTAGCATTATGGAGTCCACTGGCAGTGTCTCGCCAGGTGTAAAATGTACGCCTATGCGCATAGAGAATTAGCGTGTAGCCGTATAGTGTACCATGGTATAGGATATAAATCAAGGGCGAGTGTGTGTTGACCTTCTGAGTTTGCTTCTTAGATAATATCTGAATAAACTTATTTAAAGAATAGGTGAGTATGTTAATTTCGACTAGCTATTGGTCTGATTCTAATGAATTCTTGTGTTAGATGCTAGGGTTATGTCTCCACTGTCACTTTAATGGATTATTTCTAAAGGTGTTGTTATTATTCAAAGCCTCATATATTGTTGATAGCAAGGTGATCTTAATTACGAGATATCACTCTCGAGGAGTATATATATCCTATCTAAATGAATAAAGTTGAGTATATCTACATCGGCTGATTAAAGAAATGTGAGTCTTCAGTGCCACCTTAGGTCGAATATCTATATTCCCGAATCAAGCGAAGAATTTTGCTTTCTACTCGAGATCCTAGATATCTATCTCTGAATCTCGGATTTCCGAGTATAGTTATGCTAATGTTGGCGGACATCATCATATAATTTAATTATAGATGGCGAAGCAACAATTTTATAAACCAATGAATAACATAAAAAGTGAACTTTAATCCATAGTCATGTATTGAGGTTCCAACACACCATGAATCTGGATCAGAACATCTTGAATAGAAATATGAAAATGTTTAATCTCAAAAACATCGTTCTAGTATCCAAAAATCGGAAACAATACAGATCAAAGGCACTTCTTCGAAGTCGGTGTCATATGCGGAGTTAGTGCTCTGGGTCCGTCGCCTCGATATCAAAATCTCCGCCTCCATTTGCTTTTAATGCTGAGAAAGCATAACTCGCACTGACGTCGCGACGTTGCAACGTCGTGACGTTGAGACGTCGCGACGTTGAGACGTCGCGACGTTGAGCTTGTTGACTTGCTTAGTGATTGACCCAACGTCGCAACGTTAGGACGTCGTGACATTGGAACGTCGCGACGTTCCAGACCTCTTCATGCATAGCCTCCTTATGCTCCAAAATTGCTTCATCAGCTGCCTTTTTTTGCTCAATCACTGCGTCACGCAAGCACACCAATTCAGGAGTCTTGCCACAAAAACTATGAAATTACTATAAAAAAAACGTGAAAATGAAAAACCGACGCAGGTATAATATGAGTGTTTTAAGCACTCATCAGTCCCCTTCATTACCTGAATTTCCAAATCACCTTTAGGACATTGACTAAGACTAAATTTGTCTCCTTTAGTGACAGGGGTGTTAATTGGTTTACAACTTTGCATGCCAAATCTTTTAAGTACCTATCGATATAACCCTTTTGTGATAATCTAAGAATACTCCGAGAGCGATCCCAATGTATCTTAATCCCTAATACAAAAGAGATGTCACCAAGATCTACCATCTTAAAATTATTTGATAGAAATCTATTGGTTTTGTGCAATGATGTTATATCATTAGTGGCAAACAGTATATCATCAACATACAAAACCAGGAAGATATTCTTACTCCCACTAAACTTGTGGTATACACAATTATCCACCATATTATCTCAAAACCAAATGAGACTTTCACTTGATGAAATTTGTGGTACCTCTGACGGGAAGCTTGCTTAAGTCCATAAATGGATTTCTTTAGCTTGCAAACCATTTTATTTAGGTCTCTGGACACAAAGTTTTTCGATTGCACCATATAAATTGTTTCGTCAATGTGGCCATTGAGAAACGCTATCTTTACATCCATATGATGTAGCTCAAGATCAAAATACGCAACTAGTGCCATTACAATTCTGAAAGAGTCTTTCGTTGAAACTTGAAGAGAATCTCTTTGAATCAATAATCTTTCCTTTTGAGTAAAGCCCTTATGATAAGGCGTCGCACATATCTCTCCATCACCCTTTGAATCCCTCTTGGTTTAAATATCCATTTTACGACAATGGGTTCCCATCTTAAATATTAGGATAAGATCCCAAACATCATTGTCTTGCATGGACTTGTACTCCTTATTCATGGCATCAATCCACTTTTGAGAATCAGAGATTTGTATGGCTTGATGGAAGTTAATGGGATCATCTCTATCATATTGATTTCATCCTCATGCTCTTGGAAAAAAACTACATAATAATATGAAATAGCCTTTTTCCTTTCTTTTGTAAATCTCATTAGTGGCATTTATTCTTGAGGTTGTTGAGTTTGTTCTTCATGAACGATATCCTCATTTTGAATGGGGATTTGCTCATTCTGTATGGGAATCAAATCAACATTGTCTTGTTCCAAATTTGTTTCTTGATCAATGACAGGAATAGGAACCTACACATAGTCAAGAATAATAGAAGGAATAGAAAAAGATTCCTCCTCTTTAAAGACAATGTCTCCAATCTGATTTCTCTCCCCAAACTCAACATCCTTAAAGAATGTTGCAATTCTCGTCTTAAAAACAGTTTTGACTATGGGATCATAAAATTTGTAACCCTTAGACCTTTCAAAGTATCCTATAAAGTAGCAGCTAGTGATTCTAGAGTCCAATTTTTATTCATTTAGCCTATAAGGCCTTGCCTCAACTGGACATCCCAAAATGTGAAAATGCTTTAAACTAGATCTTCGGCCTATCCAAATCTCATAAGGGGTCTTTATTGTCGCTTTAGTAGGTGTTTTGTTAATAATATAAGCTACGGTCTTTAATGCTTATCCCTAGAGAGATTCTGGTAAGCTAGATTGACTAATCATACTCCTTACCATGTCCTTAAGAGTTATGTTTCGTCTTTCAGATACATCATTCATGCTAAGTGATCCTGACATAGTGTACTATAGGACAATTCCGCATTCCTCTAGGTAGTTAGCAAATGGACCTAGACGTTGTTCACTAGATCTGTGACACCCTAAAATCCGAGGGTCTGTTGATCACCCATCAACCCGTGGAATGCCTATGGATATCGTGTAACTCAATACCACACCGTTATGTCCCATTTATCGGAATCCATAATTTAAAAAAATCGGACATAATCTCCTTTGTATGGAGAGCTCTATCCAAAACCCAACATGTACAATATACAATAACATGACCCATCAAAGGCCTAACATAACACAATGACCGCACCGGGTCCATTTATGAGTAAAAATTCCCCACATTGGGTCCATTTATCCACATTCATATAAAAACGTGCGAGGCTATATTAAAAACAATCCATAAAAGTTCAATTGCAACTCTTTTACATAAAGGTGCATGCCAAGACTAGTTTGTTCCAAAATTTTACAAAAGAAGTTATAAAGCCACTAGTCGACTTTCTTCACGCTTAACGACCCGAATGAGGCGCGTCCCGCGCGTATATCCACATTCCAGAAATGTTTTCCCGTATAGGGTGAGCCATGCCCAGTAGAGTAATTCCTACAGAGGCTACTCCCCACCTAAGTGCATATGCAATGTTCACATCAAATTTCCAAGTAAGAATATGCAATTTCCAGGTTGAAATTCTACAAGTCATGCTATGAAATGAGATGAAAATCACTCGTGCATCATACCCCGAGTCTTCACAAACTCCACCCATGATACAATACTTGATGTGTAATAAAATCCGTCATTGATGAATTACATCCAATGATCACCTTGAAATAAAAGTCATGTGTTTATAAACCAAAACTTGTTGGATGTTACACCTCGAATGATCATTTCATATACAAAATCATGTGTCTTTTTTTGGGTAGCGGATTTTAGAATCACACCGCCGACTCCGCAAGCCTATCTACACTTTTTGGACTTTCACCGTCGGAATGTATGAACCGATGGCAGATTCTCTCACCCAGGAGTGTCTAGCCCTTCTTACTATACCAACAAGTTTTCCAGCAATGCCACGGCCCAGGTGCGACTACGTTGAACTTAGTTCAACGGTACCAAACTTCCCTTATCAATCACCAAAATGTGTGTTTTGATTTCAACCATGCACACTCACACTCATGGAATCACGATGTCCTCGTGCATATCTGTGTAATCATGTTACATGTCAATGTCATGTCACATATGTAATGAATGCCACATGGACAACTTAAATCACACATTTCATCATGTATCATGGACAATCATATCATATGCATATAATCTCCAAATAAACACTCATCCCAATGTCAATATATTAAGACAAATATATCAAAATTTTATCTAACAACAACAACCAAGCATGTCATTCCATAATCAAGAAATAACACCATAAAACAACCACCAATTTTAACCCAAAACAATGCTTAAAGCAGTCCATAAAATCATTCCAAATAGCCCTTAGCAGGCTGTGTACCAAGCATTATGCAGGCTATAAATCAGTCAATGGCCCTGAGAAACGAGGCGAAAAAACCATGTAAACGGCCTCATAACAACCTCCTTAAATGAGTCCCAAATCTAGCCACTAACATGCATAAAACATACAGAGAACCATATGATGTATAAATCAACCTCCAAATCGGCCCGCAAAAACAGGCCACAAAATCATATAGCCCTTAACAAGAAATTATAATTAGTCCTAAATCTGGCCACAAATAGGCCACAAAACCATGCCAAACAGCCCCTTAACAAGATATAAATTAGTCTCAAATCTAGCCACAAACAGACCATAAAAACAAGCCACAAAATTGTGCCAAACAACCCCCTTAAATCAGCCCAAAAGGTAGAAATAAACCAAAGTAGGAAGAACCATACCTCTTGGAAGTAATAAGTAGGAGGCTCGAGGAACATAAGCCCAAAACCTTTGATTTCCTCAAATATTCTCATTTGGATCTTCAGTAAAATCCCTTCTTTTTGGTATCTTGCCCAGGCCCTTAATCGGGTGATGAACTACTAATTCTTAGCTTGATGAATTAGATTAATGAGAAACTCAGGATGTGAGAAGAAGTCTTGGACTTCTCTGCCCTCCCTTTTTTCTCTCCGTTTTCCGGTGCATAAAATGAGATCTTTTGTCTCAAAAAATATGACTTTTTAACCTTATCCATAATTTTAAGACTTAGCCCACGTTGCACCACATGTCCACGACTTGTTCGGATCCGTTTTTACCCCGAAACGATTAATTTCGTCCCGGTTTAAGTTAAAATTATTTTATATAAAAATTATATAAATTATTTTCCAACTTTCACAAATTTTCTTGAAAATCTCGTTTTTTTTTTTGGGTCACCAAACACTCGTCTCCTCGAAAAATGTGAAAAATCTAACTATCTAGGAATCCGACGAAATTTGTCTAGGTAACTAGATTTTGCGAGAAGAATCTAACGGTGAGGTCCGTTTCATCATCTGAAGTTTAAAAAAAATTAAAGTTTGCAATCCGTGCCGTAGTGACAATTTACCGTTTCACCATTAAAAAGAAATTCAAATTTACCCGGGTTTTACATGATCCGTCATATTTGCCATAGTATTCACTACCACGATCAGATTTGACGACTTTAATTCTTTTGTTGAGTTGATTCTCAACCTCAGCTTTAAAAGCCTTGAACATGTTCAATGATTGAGATTTCTTTTTAATGAGATATAGGTATCCATATCTAGAATAATCGTCTATGAACGAAATAAAATATTGTTGACAATTCCAAGAGGCCTTAGGGAATGGTCCACACATATTTGTATGAATAAGTTCTAAGACTTCTGAAGTTGTATTGTCTCCCAACCTCTTGTTCTTTGTTTGCTTTCCCTTAATATACTCAACACTAATTGTGAAGTTTGTAAAATCAAGGGAATCAAGAATCCCATTAGACACAAGCCTCTCAATTCTATTTTTAGATATATGACATAATCGTTTGTGCCATAAAGTCGCAGAATTCTCATTGATCAATTTTCTTTTTTGTACCACTTGAAGAAACATGCAAGGTTTCGTAATATGAAGTGATTATATCGAGCAAATGCAGATTGTCAAATCCAAATAAAGAACCAATACCAACAATATTTGAATTCAAATAAAGACTAAACTAACTATTTTCGAAAGAACAAGTATAACCCAATTTGTCCAAAACAGAAATAGAAACTAAATTTCGTCTAAATGATGGTACAATAAAAGTCTCTTTTAAGTCCAAATAAATTACAGTCTTTAATAACAATCTAAAATACTTGATAGCGACTTCCACGATTTTTACATTTGCCCACATAGATGAATCTTTAGCATCATTGATGGTGATAACTTAAGCAACCACATAGGAACACTTATGTGAGTAGTAGCACCAAAATCTATCCACTAAGTATTTCTAGGTATAGAAGCTAAATTAACCTTTGCATAAACCAAAGCGAGAAGTGTACCTTTCTTTTCACGCCATACATGATATTTAGTATAGTCCTTCTTCATGTGTCCAAATGTCTTACAAAAGTAACAACCTTGATCTTGTGTCTTATGCTGTTTCTTTTGAACTGGACCACTTGCAACTTCCTTATCTTTATTCCTCTTCTTATTTTTATCCTTAGAGGTACTTTCCAAATGAGCACTTTCAGTATTTTCTTGCTTCAACCTTTCTTCCTCTTGCACATTATAAAACCCCGAAATATACCCTAGCAGTTTTTGAACATGTTTAGGATATAATAAAAGTTAAAATGAATATCGGGAAATAAAACGAGAGACCCGAAATTAATAATAAAGCCAAGGGTAAATTAGTCATTTACCACTTGAGGATATGAGAGGCATAAAACAATAAGTTTATATGCAATTATGGAATTTGAGAAAATATGGAATAGAAATTAGAAAGAATAGAAGGACTAAAATGTAAAAATGGGAGGATAAAAAATGGTCTTTGGAATGAGATATTTTCTCATTCCCAAGAAAACAAAAAGAGAATCGAGATGAGAGAGAGAGGAGAAAGAAGAAAGAAAGAAAGAAGAAGAAGAAGAAGTTTGCAAAGGTATGGATTCAGTATGGAATTTGTCTAAAATGTATGGATACATGTTTAGGATGTATGGATTCTTGTAGAAACCTGGCTTGCCCACTTCTTTGATGAATTACGGGTTTAATGAAACCCTAACGGCATAGTTATGATGTTTGCTTTGGTTTTTAGACCAGTTTTGGGGTAGTTTTGTATAGATTCTACGAAGTGTTCGGATGAATTTATGGATTTCGGGTTTACCATGATTTCTTACGTATTTACATAACTTGGCATAGGTATGGATGTTCTTTTCAGGGTTTTGAGGAAACTACTCCCTACCCTAAATTGAGCGTGTTCGAGTTTAGGAAAACCGAGATTGTTTAAGATATATATATCGAGGAAGTCCGCGAGTTGATTACAGTCCATAAGGGTATTTAGAATTTTAGAGTGAGTTTTGGGGTTTTAGAATGAAAAAGTGGGCGAAAAAAGTGGGAAAATGGTGCAGCGCCTGGCGTGATCTTATTTCACCCAAGCGATTTTTCTACTTTTGTCTACAACTTCGGGCTGACCATAACTTCTTCGTGCGAGTCAGTTTTATGTTATGGACTCTATCGACTCGTGTGAGTCTAAAATCTGAACCATATGCTATTTAATGATGGTGGCCACATCAAAATTTTATTTTTTGTACCAAGTGTACTAATCGCTTGATTAAAGTCAATTGGAATACATGATAAGAAGAGATGATATAAACAAGAAATAGCGATATATCGTAGATTTGATATGTAGAGAAGTATAAAAGAAAGAATAAAATGATAAGCTCGAGGAGAACACGTATAGTGTATTTGCTAGAGCCCAGGATGGTAGACTGAGCCGAGCATATATGATCGGTCTTGACACTCTTGCTAGTGCTACGGCTTCACAAATGCGGTAGGCGGGCACGTACATATGATCCCGTCTTGTGTGGCTTCACTGCTAGTCTTCTGCGGCAGCCACATTACGTGGCGGGCACGTATACATGGCTCAGTGTTTAGGCCTCACGCTAGTGTTTCGACACTTCCACGTGGCGGGCACGTCTACATATTCCGTCTGTCATGCCTTCAGGTATATATTGTACCGAGTCTCATTCATTCTTTATCTCCGGTCCAAGCAAGCGAATGTTTATATGTGTCGAATAAGAAAAGATAAAAAGTAAATAGTTGGGACATGAGAAGGGTACCTAAGGGTATCAAAGAAAGAAGTCTATATTTACGCACTTTCCTAAGAATAAGACGATCGATAAATTACAAGTAAAACGTACAAGTATAGAAATAATATAGGTATATGTCATAAGATATGATAGTACGATAAAGTACATGAAGATATAAGTTAACAAGATATAAGATGTTTACAAGTAGATGACATGAAATATGATCTTAAGATTATATGATATGAATATATGATAGACATACCTAAATGAATAGATGAACATGCTAGGAACACATGATAGAAATGCATAAGTAAGAGCATTAGAGATAAGTAAAAGATGACAAAACACGGGAATGAGTACATGTGCACGAGATGATAGGCATATATGGATATACTGAATGAGTAAATGCATGCATGATAAAAATATAGGAATATATGTATTATAGAAATGTAGGAAACTAGTAATATGAAGCTACGGATATGAGAGCGAATCTGAGATTAAAATGACAAAGTATATATTATTGCATAAGCAATCCCATGATAACAATAGTATTCATGCTTATGAGATATGTATGGAAAATGTAATAAAAGCTGATTGTATGTAATGACCAGTAGAGGATAGATTAGCATGCCATTAGGGAATAAGTCTGCAGCATATAAGTTCTGATATTGAGGCCCCGTTTGAGTCGATGAGATAGATCCCGTTTGGATCACGGTGACCTCGAAAGGGTCACCACAGCACCTTCGGGCCTTTTATAGATGGTCTTTGTTTCGTACAATGATAACAGCGCCTTCGGGCCCTTTATAGACCACTGTTTCGTACAATGAATACAACGTCTTCAGGGCCTTTATAGTTTCTTGTATCCACTTCTTTGGTATTTACAGGAATGAAAGAGAAAATAATATGAAAAGTATAACAGGAAAACAGTATATGAAAATAGTACATGAACAGTATATGAATATAGTATATGGAAAGTACAAAGTACAGTACATGAAAAGTATATGAACAAGTGTTGACAGACCAAAACATATACACAAAATTTTATAGCATTATCATCAAAGGACTATTGTCTAATCCCCGGCAACGGCGCCATAAAACTTGTTAACAGACCAAAACATATACACAAAATTTTATAGCATTATCACCAAAGGACTATTGTCAATAATCCTGACAACGGCGCTCATAAAACTTAACCTTGAGACAAAACACAAATACAAATTTAGTGCTATTACCAAAGGACTATTGTACAATCACAAACCTTGTTTTCCAAAACTAGTTAATATTATATATAAACCACCAATCTCTTAAAGTAATCATTTTCAAAGAAGTTTGGTTTGGTGCGATATTACCTTGAAGTCTGTAATTAGACAAGTAATAAAAATGGATTTAAGTCGAGATATCGATCCACAGAGATCTCTCAAGAATTTTAAATCAACACACGACTACTCAATTTCCATACTATTTGGACCACAAAATGATAGTAGGATCCAGCATTAAGGTCTTGGAAAATTAAAAGCGAACAAAGGAAAATAGCCCGAACTATCAAACAAAGCTTGGAAAATAAAGAATAAGAATGTAGTAATTTCTAATAAAAGAAATGAATCTTGAATAGTTATCCTCAAAAGACATCAATAGAAAGCTTGATTATAGTGAACTTCTCGATTCTGATTTACTCACGATAAATTTCTTGATTATCTCGGTTTCAAAATCATCGGCGTTATAGTGCGGTACCGGATCTCTCCACACTCCACGTTTCATTATCTAATCGAGCGATTCTCCGAATCTGAAATTTAGATAACTACTTTTTGCGGGGACTTCCTAATTATGGATATTTTTCTTTGCAATGCTGTACATTTTATGGTATCAAACCTTAACTCCCCAAGTTATTCGGTCAGCAGGATATACAACTTCAGTTATCTCCTCAGGGAATTAGAATGATCAGCCTTTCTTGATTAGATCTCATTCTAACACGGGATTGGCCTCACTATCTGAATTGAGGTGAACTCTTTGCTTGTTTAAATAGATAACTCATTCAGCTCGTTCTTGATTTCAAGTGAGAGGATTTATCTAAGTGAACTTACAAAGCTGAAAGTCCCACCCCAATAGCGGGTTAGTATACCTTAGAAATGTACATTACTCGGGAATGTCTTCCACAATGTCCACTCAGGACCTCCTTGAAGTAGGAGCAATGGCCTTAAATCTTAACGGGTATAAGAGCGTATTCGGATCCCAAGACAATAAACCCAAAACCAGAAATAAATTCATTAAGCTGAAAAATTAACAGAGCTGCTTGTAGACAATCTACGGGAAAGATAAGTCGTATAACGTTCACTTAATGGAAGAATTTGGATTCCTCGATTCTTTGAATTACACGATACAACATTCCTCTGATCATAGAATAAGCGCAATTTAAGGCCCCAGAAGCAATCGAATTCGAGAAATTTATGCGAACTAAACATTCGAGTAGTAATTTGAAAAGAAAGTGGGTGCGACCCGGCCGGCTGGCTTGATAACATCAGTTGAAAATACAAAGAAATAAAAATCTGAGAACATAATCACGCTCTAAAAGCGGAAATAGTAAAAAAATAGAAAAGAAAAAATAAAAAATGAGCTTTATTTATCAGACCTCGTGCATGGCCATATTTGCTAATGAGTTGGATAGCTGCGTTATTTATAGGGTTCCTCAATTTAGGCTAATCCCGATGTAACTCTTGTGGGTTTCAAAATGGTTTGGCCCGATTCCTTTGTTCAGAGTCGACTTCCGGTTTCCTTGTCGTGACATCATCGATGTCGCGACATCGCCACCGTCGACATCAGCACTCTATGTAGCCTTGATTTAGTCATTTCATGATGTCAGCGATGATATCTTCATCGCGACATCTTCTCCGTCTTGGCGAGTTTCAATTGTTCTCTCGCTGATGTCGGCGTCGATATCGTAGCGACCTCGGCTTCAGTTCATCTGCAGTCTTCAAGCGATGTCTTCGGATGCCGCGACATCAATCTCTTGTCGCGACATCATCTTATGGAAGCTAGGCTTCAACGAAGTCGCTCGCGTGTCGCGACATCAATATCTTGTCGCGACATCTCTGCGTCTTTGCGGCTTTGATGCGGTGTTTCGATGTCGCGACATCGATATCTTATCGCGACCTCACTTCCCGCTGAAACTTCAACCTTCAGCGGCGAGTCTAGTGTCGACGCCGATCTCATATCGCGACAGCCGACCGCAGCGCGATCTTCTCTTGATGGTTTTGATGTCGTGACGGTCTTATCATTGACATCGGTTCATTTCCCGCCGGCTTTCATCTGGCCCGGTTCACGATGTCGCGACATCGATCTCGCGTCGCGACGTAAGCTTTAGTTCTCTGGGGCTTTCAAGCGGTTGCTCTGATGCTTCGCGACCTCGATCCGATCCACGACGCCCGGCTCTTGTCGCGACCTCATAATGCTTTGTACGTCGTTTCTCTTAGCTCCACGGTTACCCTTCGGTTGCTTATCACGGTACTTCTTGCCGCGACTGCATGGAATTCCTTCAACATTCTCTCTTGGTGTCCGCGACCACGAGAATGTTTGTGCAAACCAAGCGCATCAATGAATCGGCCAATTGTTTTTCGTTTACATTACGCCATTCATTGCACTTTTCCTCCACTTATTCTTGTTTTTGCTCTCTCTCTTCACGCTAATAACAATTTGGTGAGTTTCTTCATATTTCTGTATATTAATTATTCATTTCTAGATGAAAATCAAACAGAAAAATGGACTAAAAATAGATGACTTTTAAGCTCATCAACAAGTACAGTACATGAAGGAGAAGGTAATATGAAAAGTATAACAGAAAAATAGTATATGAAAATAGTACATGAATACAATATATGGAAAGTACAAAGTACAATACACGAAAAGTATATGAACAAGTACTATACATGGAAGAGAAAACCATATGAAAAGTATAACAGGAAAACAGTATATGAAAATAGTACATGAACAGTACATGAATACAATATATGAAATTAGTACATGAACACAGTACATGATAACAATACGTGAAAACAATACATGATAACAATACATGATAACAGTACATGAAAATAGAACATAACAAATGGTATAGTATATAACCATGAAAGTAATATATGTATACGAATATGACATGCACAGAATAGGATATGTAATATGAACCATTAGAAAGATAATAGATCAAATAATGATAAGTACTAGAATAAGAATTAAATGATATGAAAGGTTATATGTCAAACGTCACATGATAGAAGTGTATGTTATATAAAAACGATAAGATAAGTGTATTTGTTGAGACGATCATAGTTATTGAAATTAGATCCACGTATATGTTTCCTGGCGTCATAGCACGGGTTTTAATCCACGTGTGAGTACGACTGAGAAGACAAGGATAGGGACGAGGATATCCCACATTAGCGAGTAAGGCGACTCGGTGGGTGCTCACCGCCTTTGTATGATCTACCTGTATTTTTGGAATAGGTACTAAGTTTTGTATGAAGTAATGGGACTGGAGTGTATAGAACATGAATACCACTACGGTGGTACTTATAATGTAAATGTAAATGTTTTTTTTATTTGTGAAAAAGGCAGGTACATGTTAAAAAGTCCCAGTTCAACACAGTGTCGCGCACCCATCAGCCTCTCAGGCGGGGGTGGGGGCGTGACACACACAATATGAAATGAGTTCATTTCACCTTTTGGCAGTTATAACTGGCCTTAAATTGACTGAACTATATAGGAAGTGATAATAAAACCAAATGCACTAGTAAATCGTCAGATAACTTTAACTTTAGTGTCTTGAGTTTTGAAATAATGTTAGACATTTGCATGATGTACTCCCTTATATAGTTTCTTGACCCTTGTACTTCATTGAAACCAAGCTTTCTAAAAATTTTTGTTTTGATATATCGTTTTCATAAAACGCTTTTCAATTTCATCAAGGAATTCTTTGGCGGTGGTAACCTCTTTAGATACTGTGCCCTTGAAGGTTTCTGGAATGTTGCACTTTATGATCATGAGACTTGTGTGATTTGAACAATCTCACCTCTCAAATTCTTTTTTAGCTTCAACAGAGCTATCCATAGTTAGAGGTGGAGGTTGATGGAGTCCTTCAGCAAGGACCGAGATCCATCAGTAGATGAATTAAAACATTCTCTTTCCAATCCTTAAAGTTGGTCCCATTAAGAATGAGAATGAAATTTATTTAGCAGATACTATAGCAGTAGAAGCATTAGTTGAACAAAATAAACCAAAGCTCACATAAGAATCTATATAAGAGTAAATAAATAAAAAATTCAAATATTTGGTGAGTCCCATCACAAGATACCGAGCACAACATCAATATTTAGTCTTTGGAATGCAATATTAACTTGTAAATAGTTTCTTAATGCAATAATCAAACATTCACAATAAATCCTATCAAACAATAAGTCTATCTTTGGACGGACATAGTGTTTATATGGAAAACCTTATAATTGTGACACATTTACTACCATAAGTGTGTATATGATTCGGCCAAGCACTAACCTTCTTTTAGATCGATTAATGCCCGCATGAATATACATACACACAAACATCCAACATTTCTCATAAACCATTTACGCAAGGGAGGTCACTTTGGTGACATGTTGTTTCAATAAGTTTATTAAAAAATATTAGGCATCAAAATTGAATTAATTATTCCTTAATTTTGGGCTTTTTATCAATCAATAAGTGAAGTTGAGAAATATGCTTTAAAATTCGTATACATTTAAATCATACAGAAGTTAAACCCATCTTATCATAATATGTATGTTTCTTTCATTAACTAAAAAAAAAAACTTGCTTCCAAAAAGTAAAAGATTTTCCATTTTTTTTTTCTCTCCTTTTTTTTTTTATTGAGACGGCATGTAAATTTGATCAATTTCTCTCAAAAGTACATAAGCAAGATTCTGAACAAACTATAGCAAATGACATTAATTATATTTTTCTTATTCAAATTAGTTAACACACGATAATTTCCAATTTTTTTAAATTCCAAGAGAATACCGAAGTAGAGGAGGTTGCTTTATAATTCCAAGCCTTTTTTTTTCGGATACTAAAGCCGATCAAAATGGTCATGTTTGACCTTTTTTTTTTTTTGACATATTTGAAATATAACCCACATAAATAAAATCGATTATTTTTTATAAACAAAATTATATTCTCAATTATTTAACCTAGAACCATGGTGCTTTGATATTAATTGTAAAATAACTATGAAAATCCGGATAAATTTGAAAATTTTCACAAAACGGTAAATTGTCGCTACAGTACATGTTACATACCTAGAACTTCTCTGAATCTCAGATGATGAAACGGACCTCTGCTGATTCGTCTGTGGCATCGGTTATCAGGCCCAATTTCATTGAATTCTAAGAGGTGAATTTCGTGTATTTTGAGGTGAAACGGACTAATGCATGGTGACATGTGGCATGATGCCACATGGCACCACCACATCAACATGATGGCCATGTGTTTTCCATAGCCTAATGCATGGGACGAAGGATAATGAGGGTGACACATGGAAGCCATGTGTGCTACCGATGGAATTGAACATCAACTTAAGTGGAAGGGAAAAACAATTCGATGGAAGGAAAAAAAGGAAAGAAAAGAAAGAGAAAGAGAGAAAGAGAGAAAGAGAGAAAAAGGAAATGAAGGAAAAAGGAAATAAAGGAAACTAAGGAGAAGGAGAAAGAGGAAGAACCGATGGGTTTCCTCAACAATGATACTTCGATGGAGCCGGAGTTGCTCGGTTAGAATCAAATTTCGATCCTACGCAGCGAAAGCTAGACATGAGTAGGAAGCGGGAGGAGTTTCAGCGAGCTCCCAAAGAGGTAGGGATTATTCCTACTTTGGTTTATTTTCCACCCTAAATGTTGTGTGGTTGTGTCTTTGTCCTAAGGGGTTGTTTGGCTGAATTTCGAAATATGGAAAAGCTGTCATATTTTGATCCTACATACTAGCCAGATTTTAAGACTTATTTCAGGTGGGGACTCGAGGGAATTCGGACTCGGGTCCTTCATGTAAATTGTAGTTGCATAAGTGAACTTGATGTAAGTTTTAGATCTTAGTCGAACCTCTACAGCCCATGTTATATGAATTGACTCGAGACTACCACAGTTAGAACATTTTATTTGTTGTGTCAGATTTTTGATTTGATTTTGGGGCCCGAAATTTGGAGCGAGGTTTGGGGCATCCTGGTCGTGTGGGGCTGGATGTGTGGCCTAAATATGGCATGTTTGTGTGGTCTGTGATGGCTGTATGTGTGGACTGTTTTGTGGGCATCTCTCATGTCATAATTGGTCTTGAAAACCAAGTTGTCTTTGCTTGCTTTTTATTGACTTACTTGGTCATAGTTATTTATTGAATGTTGATATATGAGTTCTAATATATTGACACTGAGATGAAATGTTAGAAATCATATGCTTTTGATATAATTGTCCATATGGCATGCATTACATGTGACAGTCACTGAAATGGCATAATGCATTGTATATGCACTGAGGCATCGCCTTCATGGATATAAGTGCATGGTGCCATCACACGCCATCCTTGGTGGTTGATGAGTAGGCTCAATAGTTCAGCGGAGTTCCACTGTTCGCAAAGCATGAAAACTTGTGTCGGGTAGTAGCAAGTAGGGATAGATACCCCATCGGATGAAAGACCCGATATTTTTTGTTATACATGTGTCCAACGGTGAAACCTTGTGAAAGTGTAGGAAGGCGTGCAAAGCCTACGATGGGACCCTGAAAATTTGCCTACCCACAAAAGACACATGTTTTGTTAATAAAATGATCCTTTGAGGTAAAACATTCAATCAATTTTGATTTCTAAAAACTTGATTTTGTTTCAAAATGATCATTTGATGAAATTCATCGAAGATGGATGTTATCACACATTGACTATGCATTGTGTGATGGGAGTCTGTGATGACTTGGGCATGCATTAAGTGAGTTTAAATGCCGTGGCATGACATGTGGCGTTAGGTGGGGTTGCGTCGTTGCTTTGGAATGTTGATATATATGTGAATAGCCTCAGCTAATACTTGTAATGTGGTAATTGTGGGGGTAATAAGCCCCCATGGGGAGTCTCTGTCAAGAAGCACACCCTTTATGGAAAAACATTTCAAATGCAAGGTATACACCAAAGGATCTATCATTAGAGTCAAAGCATATGGCAAGAAAAGTCGACTGACTTTATAACATTTTGTAAAAGATTGACAACATTTTTTGTAATATACTTTATAAGGAGGCTGTAACCTAAAACCAGAGGAATGTGTTTTAAAATAACATAAAAATGTTTATCGAATGCGAATAAATGGATTCTCGTAAATGGATCGGGATGTAAAGGCGGTATCGAGACACATGATATCCATAGGTAATCATGACACTAGCTTCACAAATTTATGTCAAGGCATAAAAGCACTGTTTCCACATAGATCCCAATTAATAGATTGTGACAAAGTATGGGTATCGACGCAGGCGATATCCACGCGATTTTCACGGCTAACAAATGGTCAATCCGACCGGATTTCTCGGGGGCATCATAGTAACTCGGATTAAAATCGATCTCATCTATCCATGAGCACAATATTCATAAAGCTCTTAATCAAAACAAAAATAGTCTCAAGATCTAGTAATGCACAGCCATGGAATCATAACATGCAATAAATAAAACATGCCTAGATCTATAGGTTGCTGAAGATTGTGGGTTATGAATTTTCATCTATAATATGTATATTTGAGTTCTCTCTTTGGTTTCTCTCAACTATGAGATTATTAGAATGAACATAATAATACATATATTCTGGGTTTAACGTTATAAATCCTCAAAAACCTAATTAGTAACGTTTTGATTTTGGCTTCATCATAAAATTAGAATCTACCATATAGTATATATTCATAATAAATTCACATTCATGAGAGTAAGCTCAACTGTTTGATTTAATAATTGGGATCATTGTTGTTTTGAGTAAATACAACATTTAATAACATATATATTATTTTTCCAACATAAACAAGATAAAAACTATTGTTAGAAAAAGGAACAATTCTCAAATGGAGGAATACCGATAGTGAATAGAGGATAAAAACTGAGTTTTAGATTGGAATACTTTATTTTAAAAAAAAAATTCTAAAATTAGTTTGAAACTTAAACTAATACCCAAAATAAGATGCAATTGCTATTTAAACGCCGTTATCCATAATAATCTATGAATTTAAATTTTTATCAAACACCGCATCATATACAGATTAAATTTTATCAAATACCATCAAGCCACACAATGATATTTGATGTACCTTAATTGTATTAACCATATCGATAAAAATTCCACTACCACATTCCGCTTATAACCATATTTATCATCTTCTAATCCACACGCTGTAAACGCATTTACTATTATACTAAGTTAGTTCACTTTATAAGCTTTTTCAATGAATTATTTGAGTCTAAAACTCATAAAACCTGTCCCATCTTATTTCTACTTTAATATATACTAATTTTGAAATTTCATTAAATAATAAAATGTAGGACACCGCGTTATATAACTGTCCTCAAGATCACGGGAGGTGGTTTACCCTACTATTTACTTTAGGGGCCCCATCAGGCCTATGGGACACAAACCAGTAATTATAAAATAATAATAAATTTTTTTTTTTGAAATATAAAATAATAATAAAAAGAGAAACTATTTCTGGTATGAAGTGAAGAAAGAGAAGCAATCAATAGTAACAACAATGTAAGTCTTTAGGATCTGTTAGTCACCAACCAAAAATTTAAATAAATGGTGTCACATTAGATTCTTTAAAGGCTCCTGAAACCCAAACAGGCTCTTAACTTTTTGGTTAAACGGTGGTATCAATCAATATCATTACTCCAAGAAAATGCTCTACTATTCGCTGCCTTCATTTTCAGTTTTGGAGTGAGGCTGCTCTTTTTCCTCCACTTTCGGCCCCTCTCCCCGGCCATTCACTCAGTTCCTCATTATTATCCATATATCTACCTAAGATACTCACCATCCTACTCAAAATTCAGGAAAAACAAGGTACATTTTCTTACCTGTTTTTTTCTTGTTTGACTTTGAATTGCATTTTTGCGGGTTTTATTTAGTTTTTCTGGATTTTGTTAATTTTCAGTTTTTTCAGTTCAGTAGAGTTTTTTTTTTATTTCTGAGGAATCAGAACATTGAACTGGCGTTGTTCCTTGAATGTTCTCTTGTTGTTTGTTTTATTTTTATTTTCGTACATTTCTCAGCAACCAAGCTGAGCGTTAGAGTGTAGTCGCGCTTAGTTCATTCGCGTTCTGTAGTGGTATTTCTGTTTTATTCAGGTCAAAGAATCTTTATGGTATGAGGCATTTGCCTTACGGACTTGGATTTGGCTTGAGAAGGTTGTATTGTTTCAGGGATCTAGTTCGAGTCTTTGTGTTGAGTTTATTGTGAAAATTCGGCTCTTCTGTTAATGTTTAATGTCCTTTATTGCATGTGCTGCATTCTGATCCTGGATCTTGTATGGGTTCTTTGATGAAAAACCCTTGTACTTACTCCACCTCTGCCATGTTGCTTCATTTACTATGAGAATGAACTTAACTCTTTTCCATTTTTTTCCACATTATTTGTCTGCGCTTGAAAAGTGTCCTAGATGGGTTATCTGACTTTATTGGCTTTTTCTTTGAGTCCGCTATATGTGTAGTTGGCGTGTATGTTTAGGGTCAACTTGCTTCTGGTAAGCATCAATGGAAGGAAAGGGACTAAATGAAAAGACTGCATTTCTGATTCGATGCAGTTAAAGAAAACAATAGAAAAGGAACTGAACTATTTACTGGGGCATATAAGCCTGAAATTCTTAGAGTTAGAGGAAATTTGATGTGATGAAGAAGTCTTTCCTTTTCTGTCTTAACATAAATATACCACCAAAAACCAAATTAGGGAAACAGAAGCTTAAATGAAATTAAGTCATCATTTTCTTGTCCCATGCCAAATGTGGAGGAAACAAGAACTTATAAATTAAATCTACTCCTCTATTTTTTTAAGGTAAATATATATTTTTTTCATTCTCTATCCCTACTGTGACTCGAACTTGGTTCCCTCCCTATTCCCACCTCTAACCCCTTAACTATCAGACAGTCTCAATGGCTTAAATCTACCCCTCTATTGTTGCTTTTCTTCCATCTTTTTTCCAATAGTGCAAATCTGGAAAAAAAAAAATAATCTAATGCTAACACTATTCTTCTTCTTCTTCCATCACCACTACTAGTCTTCTTATTACCATTACTTTTTTTTATAAAAATAAAAAAGGATTAATTTACAGTATCTTAGATGGGACATACTGTTATCATCTCTTCTTATTATTAGAGATACATTTCTTTTATGGATATTAGGATACTTTTACATATATGTGTGATTAAATCTATGACAGCTATTCTTCTTCTTTCCACCAAACCAAATGGTAGGATAAAAATTTAGATTGAATATATTTTTCTGTTCTCAAATCCTGAGTTTCAGATGCAGTGTTAAAGAGTCATTTCTTTTAGTTGTTATAGGAATTTGAATTAGACTTATTCAACATAAGTTTTCAGTTAATGTTGATTAACTTATTTCATCTCTTACAAAATAGATCACCCTTTGACTGTGGAAGAATATATGGAGCTTGGAATGTCTTTCTAAGTGTGTTTGGTTGATATTGTTACCTTTCTTAATAATGGGTGGATTACTATATCTTCCCTTTTATTTGGTTTGTTACTTATTGTAGCAGAGCTCATAAACCATGTAACACACAAGACCAAAGAGAAAAATTGAAGCAACTAGCCTGTGTCGCCTCACAAAAAATGTGGTTTTTAAGATATAGGAAATATAGGGCACACCAAGACCCAAAGAAAAAGAACAAGGAACTGGCTTATGCTCGCATAATGACCAATAAAATATCTTCAAATTCAGAGAGCAGCTTATAGTTGCTCTCAGTCCCAGCAGGTGTAAGCATTTATGTTTATTCTATAAAGCAGGTGTCTCAAGATGTAAAACTATTTCTAGTATTTTTATTTTCCCTGTCTCCGTTTTAGTTGTTCTCTGGTCATCCTTCAAGCAACTACAGACTTCATGTCACAAAAAACATGACCTTTGAGTTGTTTCGATAGTCGCTTAATACAATCTTCCATGTCCATTGTTAACACATTTGCACATTTTCTTTTTTCAAGCCTTAGGAAGAGAGATATTATACTGAAAACATTATCAGAAGGAAAATAAGTGTATATTCTGGCCCCCAAGGTGCCAAATGTCATTGCTGGCCGTGATTTAGAGCCAAAGCCTCACTGTCTAAGGTTAACTGCACCTGTGAAATGTGCTTAAACTTTCATTTCATGTACAGATGCCACACTGTTTCCACATGGTGGTCTATTGGTAATAGTTATTGTAACGACCCAACTCTTGCACTGGGATATTGTTCGGTTTAGGGTCATAGCGGGCACACAGCCTTCCCACCTGTTTGGCCTACACCCTCAAGAAAAGGCCTTGTTAGTGTTGAGTCCTAGGTCCCTCCATATATGGAGCATTGTCATCCTTCCAAGCTTACGTATGGGACACCACACCCACCCCTCAGCCCAAATGCTCGCTGACACATTTCTAGCTAGAGATCAAACTCTGATACCGTTTGTAACGACCCTACTCTTCACTCGATATTGTCTGATTCAGGGTTGTAATGGCGCACATACGGCTTCCCACCAGTTCACCTAGGTTTTGCTTCTCAATTAGGTCTACACGCTCAAGAAAAGGCCTCGTTAGTGTTGAGTCTTAGGTCCTCCATGTATGGACCATTGATGTCCTCTTTCTAGGCGATGTGGGATACCACAGTTATTGTATAGTATTGATGACGATGTTGTTTAGTGTTTCCAGTGCCTATGAAAGGAGAGGAGTTGGTGAATATTTAATGGGATATAATGTTGGCTGTTATGCTGATATTATATTCCTTATATCCTCATTTTAGTGGTTGAGGTCTATTTGGAGTATGAGAGTCTTATTTTATGTTAAATGGTCAACTCTCCTAAAAGGTCAAGCTTGTAGGATTTAAGTTAAATATGAATATCATGTCTTTAACACCCTTCCTCATGTGCAGCCTCATGCCCGCACTTGGAGAGTTAAACAAAACTAAATAGAGTCCTCCATGGATTTCAAATGAAATAAATGAGGAATAAATCAGAAGAGGTTGCTCGAACCTAAGATTCTGCCAAACTAGGCTCATAAATTATGTTGTTGACCAACTCCTTCTAAAATCCCAAGCTTGTAGGATTGTGTTTACTATGCAATGAGTCATGCCTTTAACATTTTCTACATATTGTTTAATTGTAGATAAGTTAGTTGGGATGGGTTGAGCTTTTTGTTATTGAGCTTTGTGCCTTTTCTTTTATTTTCCTTCTGTTGTTGTGCCTCCTTTTATTCTAACTGCCTTCTTTTCCCGTGGTGCTTATGAAAGGAGCAAAAATGAAGTAATTTTTTAAGGATGGAACTGTTGAACTGAATCTGAAAGATTATACACACTAGATTTTGTTTGAATGGTCAAAGTGTGCTTGCAGGATCAGGGATAGCTTGAGGAGTTTTTCAAGAAATTTAGAAGAATGTAGTCCCAATACAACAATCACAATGTTTAAAAAACTTATGATACATGACAGTAAATGCAATACAACATCTT
>JAEQBH010002139.1:0-197337 GCA_016808115.1 Tetrastigma voinierianum | reverse complement strand
TTGAGAGGTGGACCCATCTTTGTTCTTCTTGGCACATTGCACCTAGAACTGCAGCTAAAGGTTTAGGCTTCCAAGAGGTTGGGGTGGTTCTTCTAGTTGGGATTGTAGGTGTTGCCATACGGGCATCAGGCGGTGACATTTTGGCCCTGTTTGTTGTGTTCCAACCATCAAATCCCTTGCGAGGGAGAAATTCGGAATGATCTATTCTCATGATGTGCAGATGGATTAGCAGTTCAAACATGGTTGGGCATAGATGCCTCGATCAACGCCCTTACCTCATGTTGATTTCTTATTTCCATTACTTCCATCCTTACGGTCGGGGTGGACAGCCTTATTCCCGTCTCATGATCGGGTGAATAAATGCCTCCGCCAGGTTTCTTGGTGGCCCTATGTGCATCGGTTTCCTGGGATTTGGTTCATCCCAAGCTTTGGAGGTCTCAACAACATAATTGAGGAAATCCATGGCTTCATGCGGATTCTTCTTGAAGAATTCCCTCCCACTAGGTTCTAACAATTATTGCAGCGGGGACGCTCATCTTAAAGTGGTTCTGACGTCCAGTGTCAGCTATGGTGACAGACCACCAGTGGTCTCAATCTTCCCAGGTGTAATAAATTTTCATTTGTCATGAGCTGCAGGTGGTCCACTCTTCAATTTTGATCTTGTGAGCCATAGAACCTTTGAGAATTTTGCACATGGCTCACGCCTAGTTCACTAATGGTCCTTGGCCTTGAAATTAAGCAAATTTGGCTTTTGTCTTTGAGGGTCAAAGGAAAGCTTTCAATTTGACTGACTTCTGCGGTTGCACCCTCTTTGAAAGTTGTGCAAACTTCCTTAAAATCCTGGATGTGTGTGTATGGGTTTTCATTTTCCATACCATGAAAAGTTAGGAAGCAGAGCCTTAGATAAGACTCTTTTGCCACATCCTCAACGAGAGTATAATGCATGAGGTGCACTCACCCTTGAAGTGTATGTGATCCTCATTGACACGGCTCGGGCATTAGGCTCCCTTTGAACTTTGTTGGCTCTGGCGCTCTTGGTGGGGGCTCACGTGCAGTTTCTTTGTGCGGACTGATTTCACACCCCTTGTTCATTTAGACACTAAGCCTTTCCAATCTGCACGTAGTGTTTTACGTCCCCCTTTATAGGCGCTATGAACACACACACAACAACCAAGAAACCAATAAAAACATTCAGAAAGTTATGTTAGTTAAAATAAGAAAATCAAGAACCTGTATGAGCAGTCTAGTTAAATTCCCTGCCAGTGAGAATGCAAATGGGAAAAAATGGTAAAATAAAAAAGAAATAAGAATTCACCAATACTTGTGATGTGGATCACAAGTTCATAGCTTCTCTTTTTCACTAGGGCACCATCCCCGACAACGACGCCATTTGATTCGTGCCATAGTAGGTTGTTCCGAATCAAAAAAGTTGTATCCTCGAGTTCTCTGTGTGAAACTCTGTCTATCAGTGAATCAGATTCTGAACCAGAAGGATCGGAGTTTCGTGTGAGAAAGTTAAATTGTATTAAAAATGATTATGTCCTCTTTGGATTTTAGGATTTGTGTGTGAAAAACGGTGTGGGTGAAGATGGTTGAAAAATGGAAATAAATTGAAATAAAGTTAAAAGAGAACTCCTTAAAGTCTCGAGACCCTTTGGAGAAGCAGGGTTAAGTCAGCAGAGCATGTCCTCGCGGGTCTTTTTTCCTCGAGTTCAGGAGGATGATATGGTCATTTCGACCAGGATCTTCATTCAGTAAAGCCTAGCCTACAGTTCTGTTAACGATTAGCATTTATTTCAGTATCCCATAGTTGTTCCCTCTAGGCCTCACACATATGTATGGCAGAGACTAACCATGGTGTCAAGTTGAATTCAGTGATAGCATCCAGTGACCCAAAATATTATCATCCCCGTTCAAGTGGATGGGGCTGAAGTTTTAAACACAGTGAGAGCGAAGTGTAGCACCGCAATCTTGCAGCGAAAAACCATGAGCACCTCAGCTGGCTGGTAGCCCTTCAGGATGAGAGTTTTGTGAAACATCATCAGATTTTCAATCATCAAGGTCATTTACAGTGAAAAATGCAAAGTGAAGGAAGGAAGAAAAATCCTGGTGGGGAGGAGGAGGAAGCATTTTAATTTAATTGATTGATTGTTCGTTTGAAAAAAGTTGATTCAGTCTCTGACTTGTTGAAACATCAGTGCTCAGTTGTAAGTTCACAAAATCATAAGGACTAATTACAAATCAAGGTGGATTGTGCAATACAAAAAAACAGGTTAAGGAGTCAGCGGGAGTGCGTGGAGGAATGAGTGTTGAAGTGGCGAGTTAATTCCTCCCTTACTGTAATCTCCACTATGTCTTCCTTCTGTTGTTTTGCAACCAAATTTCTCGGTTTAGTCATGTCTTGATTCAGCTCAGAGTTCAATAAATTGTTTGAATGGATCAAATCATCCAGTCATTTGGCACCATAAACTAATAATACCAAAAATGTGATTAGCGACAGAGTCGGGACCTCGATGTATCGATTGGAGTTGTTAAGTTGATTATTAGAACACAAAAGTGCTCAAAACTTTGCTTTATAAACAAACTCAATAGCATATTTAATTTTCAATCAGCCTCAGACGTTAAAGTGGCCAGCCTGGAAGAATGGATACATGAACCAACCACATTTACAAAAGGAAGTGGGGCTGACCCTCTTCAAGAACTCTTAGTATGACAGGCTAAATAACATTGCCAGTCACAATTTGGCCCCTTCATGTGCTTCTGTTCATTAAACCTCCAGATTAACAGGTTCATGGAGACTCATTACTCTGAGTGAGCCAAGTCATTATATTAGAGATACAGTCACCACACATATTCCATCAGCCTCATAATGGCCGAGTACATCTAAGTGTTAGTCAATTAAAGACCCAAACCATTCTTATTTAATGCCAGCTGGGTTTCATGCTACCACCCTTCTCAACCATGAAATGCATCTCGCTCTATTTCGTAAAACAGGCTACTTAAACATTTCCTTTTCTAGTGAGTTCTCTTTAGACATACATTTTCAGCTTAGTGCCAGCTGATCTTTATAGCTCAGATGGTCTCATTGCTCATTATCCAGCCCTCTAGCTTTGTTTTCATCTTCATATGCATTAGGTGGCCCAAATATCCTTGAATCAGCCCTTCATGGCCTCCTCTAAATCCTTCTGCTAAAACCAGAACAAACACCTTGTGTTATCTCTCAGAGGCCCCCTCTTAGCAGATGAATGAAAAACAGTTGATGCTCTATATATCTGTCTTGCTAAATCAAACACTAGATAATCATATCATGTGTCAGCTCTTAGCAAAAAGTAGAGGTAATCAACAAAGACAAAAGAAAAGATCTTACTTATCGCGGCAACCATTTGGAAGAGGGTTGAGTCCTTCAAGAGATCCTGCACCCTCTTGGTAACCTCTTTCACATTACACATTCTATGAAATGCCTCTTTTTGATTCTGAAGTAAATCTTGAACATCCAAATGACTGGCGCCTCAGAAAGGAAAGACCGACCATTATTTCTATTTAGTAGAGAGATTCCCGAATCATCAAACCTGCCTGCTGTACCATGTCTTGTGACTCCTCGGGAAGGCGCGACTCGCCACAGCAAACAATTCATATCCCTCTGTAAGATGGGAGGAAGGATGGCATTCCTAGTCGATGCAGGTAGAGACAAGTGCCTCCCTCATTGATGAGTCCATGGCGAAATTTGGCCAAAAGCTCAGAAGACAGCCTCCTCAGTCAAGGAAGCTGCAGTTAAAGCCTCTGTAAACATACTCAGTGCCATAACCGAAAAGTTCTTTCTGATTATCGTCTTTCCGATCATGTTAGCGTTCTTGAGGCAGAGGAGGGATGAACAAAGCTCTCGCCCGACATCGCACCCGACCATCTCCTCGGTTACTTCTAAATTTGACCAATTCGCACAAATAGAGAAGAAAAGGTGGCTTTGAACATAGCTCTTTTTGCTCAGGCGCCCCAGACCCCTCGAAAATTCAGTCACGTGACCTTTTGGAGTATAAACTCTTAGGGATGGTCAAATACCTCCCTAAGATTCCCTGGTGTCAGAAGATGTGTAAAGTCTCTCGTAGAGCTCAAGAGGCTCAATACCTCTACCAACGAGTCAAATTAAGACAGACTTAGGTCATCAATAAGTTTCCCAGACCTAAGTACACGCACCCACATTAAATCATAACAAACATATTTAAAAGGTAAGTTCGTCTAATTTAACCGATTAATGACGAGTGGATGAGATCAGAGATCATATTCAAACTGCATTGAGGTCATTGTTCATCAAACTCTAGGCATGGATCCATGCATCCCAGCCTGAACTGGTAACATATTTGCCACGTGGATTGTTCTTGGCGGTTGTGGGCAAGTTCATTAACGATTCTGTGATTTGTGTCAAATAGTGAATCAGCCCTATCAGTTATGCCACTTGAAGGAATAGGCATAAAGAACCTCTTCTAAACCCGTAACTCATATTTCCTATTCATAATGTAGACCAATGTTTCGCTTGAGATGGACATCGTGAGTGGGGTGAAGTAAGCTTATCATATGCAGAGGGAAGGAAGCCTGAGTCCATAACAATGTGAATCTTAAGCCTGATGAGATGAAATTCCATTTCTACGATCTCAGTTCAGAACACCAGCTGCAACGCCCAACCCGCCTAAGCGGTGAGTCTGAGTCTCTGTAAGATTTGGATTCATTCCACTGTGATTTTTCTAACATTGTGGAGCCCATTTCAAAATATAAATCCAAACTTGTACATATTAACATAACATAAATCCATGAATTCTTCCAAAAGATATAACTTGTAATACTACCACCGTAGTGGTGTTTAAATATTCTTGTACATATATTCACGGTCTCATTTATGTACTTGTAGAGTTGTAATTATCACCTAAAATATTACCGTTTGCATTACAAAACGATGAAACCTACATACCAGGCAGACTACAATGGTGTTCCTTCCCACAAGAAAGTCTGAGATGCGCCGATCATCCTCTGATTCTGGGATTAGAAAACCATTCAAGCTTAGCTTAAGTGGAAGCCTCTCAACATATATGTGGCCGCCCGCCAATGATTATCAGTTACAGTTTATATAATTATCATCCATAATTTCATCTCCCACTAGATTATTATAATCCACATGCAGGAAGAACCTTGATAGTATATATAAAATCAGTTGTGCTGTAACATTATTGATTGCCTGTTTGTGCTTTATTGTTTCATATGTATCCATATAATGTTTACTAGATCAGAGACCGAATCATGGATGAAGGATTGCAGCTGTAATTGAGAGGTGCAGTGTGATCTTGACCAGGAGGTCTTAGGAAACGCAGAGCGTGTGCGCCCACTAAACAAAGTTGTGTGGCGCGATCACGAGTCTGTGTGTTAACGAGAGTCTCGCGCTGTCGAAGAGATGCGAGAGCACTAGGCAAAGGAGTCTTGGGAAGCAGCGGAGCAGGAAAGTGTCGTCATTAATCAAAGAGTGCCTATTCATTCACTATTTGATGCCAAGAAGACATACGATTATATATGATATTGAAACATTATGTTATTCCCAACATTCATGAAGCCAGGGCGAACAATGTTTGCCCAACGCCAAGTTAATGAATTAAGTCATCTTATTCCTTAATTATTGATCTGTGATCAATGGTGGATTTCCATTCTTAAAATAGACAGTAGATTTTCAAGGTTTTTGCGATCAGAAAATTAAAATTTGGGACCGCCAGTTCACTTCTAATTGAAAGTGTAAACTACTTTGCAGATAATTTTCACATTTTAACAAATCTTCTTCATTAAAACCAAACAAATCCTTAAGTGTTTCAGATTCTTAAACACACTGTTAGGTTTCTACCTGAAACCTAGACAATGAGGAATTTGTGATAGTTTCCATACAAAAATTTCATACCAGAGTTCCATACCAGTATTCCATACATATAGGTTCCATACCTTGTTTTTCTTAAAACCTTCAACTAGCTTCCTTTTCTTCACTTTCTTACTTGAACAAGACTGAATCTCAAATGGCTGAAAATGCGAAAAAACATATATCAAAGCGCGCCTAAGTCTCATAAAGCTATATAGAATGTTTATTCTATAGATCATTTATTTATCTCTTTTTAAGATTAATTCTTCATACATTTTAGTCCTTATCTTTCTGACAAGTCTTATCGTTGACATATCTATATATTATTAGTGTATTGCTGATCCTCCATTTTCAAATTCACCATTTAACATGACTGTGATCAATTCAGGTTTTATGTTTTCTTATTGCCAATTTAAGTCTCGCTGCTGTCATACCTAACATGTAATCAAACTACTAGGGTATAGTCGGTGTTCCTGGCGCAACTGCAGTCGTAAGGACACCAACAAGACCTGGACATTAGGGGGAAAGAAAAATTTCTTCCAAAACACGTATGCCCGAGATTCCCCAACCAATCTGATCCACATGATGACTTCAATAAAGTCAACACACGAAGGAACGTCTTTAGAAGAATTTGAGAAAGGGTTTGCTCCCTCGTAATTTCCGACATTATCTTCTCCCTCTAGCCCGTCTCTAAAGTGCCCTCTGTCCACATTAAACTTGAAAATTACTGAGGTGAAATTCATCAAGCACAGGAGGAAAACAAAAAAAGTAGCCAACTTCAGTGAAACTCAAATGGTAAAAACTACGAACACCCAACTAACATTTCTCTGATTTTCGTATCAAAGTTCATCCTTACCTACAAATGGTTGAAGAGTAGGGAATCACAGCTACCAAAACGTAGAAGAGCGACCTAGAAGAATTAGCAACATAGCGAAAAAACACTTCAACAAAAGACCTCTTTGATAGCTTAGGTGAAAAATCCCCTAAAGAGAACTTAGGAGATATTTAAACCCAAAAAGCACCGGCGTTGTGGTGAGATATTCAAAATTAACATTAAATGCACTGGTCTTGTGGAGAAGCACGCCAACACAAGGCATGCATTGCCACGTAATGTAAAATGAGATTGTGGGTGTAATTGCAATGATGGCTTTGCAACCCACGAAGACCGAAGACCTGTGGCTTGAAATGGCTATTGAGAGGCTAGTGGAAATGGGATAAGACTTATCTGGCGCGATGCATATCACGTGATAGTCCGCATGGATGTCCTGGGGTGATGAGGCTTTCATTACAACACGTGGATTATGAAGGTCGGGTATGCTACCATCTCAATCATCTCGGGCATCATGACACATGAGATCAGAGCTCTGTCGAGCAAGTCATCTAGGGCAGCGGGAGCAGATGGAGTGGCAGTCGTTATTCACGAGGTAAGCATTATGTTGCAAATAATATGTAACATAAATGTTGTATATAGTTTAAACCATATAAATCTTATGCTTCATAACCACCCACCTCATAAGTTCCTATATAGCCTATGAGCTTGATGTGGGAAGGAGGCAGTGGGGATTCTTTTAGTATCATTATTCATGAGAGAAGGAGAAAATTTTGTTGTGGAATGAATCTTGATCCTTTCAACTGACTTCCTTTTGCAGTTTGAAATTGTGACTCCTGATCATCTGGATTCATCTTCCAACTCTCACTTTATCAGGTTAGGAATTTGACAAGGATGAAAAAGCTGGAAAGTAAAAACATAAGGGGTGAAGTAAGAAGAATAGAAGGAAGTAGATATCGCTTTTTGTAATGACCCATTTTGAGTTCCACATAGCTAAGTTACGGCTTGGCATATAGGTTTATAATCATTTGGGCTCCCTCCCCTTGACAGTTAGCTTTTAAGGGTGAGTTCTACCCAAGTAGTTGTATCAGAGGTATTAGAACAGTTTATTCCTTTGGGATGACCCTCATCCTAAAATTGTGTGATAGGTTCACACACCCGTAAAAGATGGATTTGGATCCGTAATACGAGTTGTGGGAGGACTGCTACCATAAAAGAAGATGGGGTATTGATCATCGACCACTAGTGAGCATCCGGTTCTAAGATGGATGGATTGTAATAACTCATTCTGAGTCACACATCGCTAAGTTACAGATTGACATATGGGTTTATAACCATTTGGACTTTCTCCCATTGACATCTAATTTTAAAGGGTGAGTTCTACCCAAGTGGTTGTAACACTTTTTTTTATTCACCGCCAGTTAGGTCTTCATTTCATTTGTCTCATCCCCTCAAATACTTCCAACTCTTAGGTCTCTCTGTATTATTTAATTTTTCTCTTTCTCTATCTCACATCTCACATCAAATAGAGAAGAAACTTCCAAGCACTGTATAAGTATGGGCTCCTCTCAACCTAGTAGACGCATTTTGGCTCATGAGAGCCTTGGGCCCCCAAGCAAACAATATCTACATGGTTGAAGCCCAGGCAGATACAAATGTTATCGAGGCCCAGATCCTCAACCCTAGTGGGGGTTTTGTTTAGCCCCTTGGGGGTTTGTCTAATCGATTAGGCCCCTCAATCCATGGAGCAGCGAGCTTGTTATTAAAAACCGAAGGAGTGTTTGTCGTCCACGTCGAATAAGAGAAAGTTTCTAGCACTACTATATAAGTATGGTTTTCCTCTCAACCTAGTAGACACGTTGTGAGGGACCCTTTGAACTAGACAATATCTGCATGGTTGGCGGTCGTTACAATGAGTATCGTAGCTAAATCTGACCTTGATGTGGGGGTGTTCCATTGGCCCCATAAGAGTCATGTCTATTTGACCTCATAATTACATGGGACACAACGATGTTGTGTGCGTATATGAAGGTGTTTGTCATCACCTCTCGGATAAGAATTTCCTAACACTATATAATTATGGGTTTCTCTCAACTGGTAAATGCGTTTACCCCAAAAGCGGTAAAAATCGCGAGCTAATGAGCGATATCTATTTGGTTGGACCAGCACTCTAATTTGTTTTTTCTTTGTCATCATCTTTGAGCGAAATTTTGTCCATATGGAATTTTTTGGGATTTATTTTGGAAAATATTGGTTTCGAACCTTTCAACTCCTAGATATGGGTTTTTTTATTGCTCATAGATTACAGTTACATGTATGCTTTACTCCTGAGTTTACTTAAAATTCAATTTTGTTCATATATTTATTAAAAATTATACAGTAATTTGGTTGGAATAAGTTTGTAATTTTCCCTTTTGTTTCTTCAATTTCGATTCAATTTAGCTGTTCACATAATCACAAATGATTTCTGGTGCTACTCGAAAACCTTTTTTTGTGAGAATTAGGGGTGGTCTTTTTGTTGGGTGCCCACTGCCACGTTATTGATAAATCGTGATTGGAATTCATATCAATGTAATGTTTTGCAAATCATTCAAGGAGGGACAGATCCAGGTTGGCTTCTTAAATATCATTAGCCGCCCACTCTTAGATTTGGGATTGGGATGGTAAATGACTAAATATTTTGAGATGGGGATGAGATAAGGATGTCTATTCCAAACACAAATAAATTTAAATATTGTAAAAAATTTATGGAATGTTGATTATATTTGATTTTTTTCATTTTTACAATAAAACTAAATATGAAAAATGATCCCACGCTAATTGTTATTTTTCTTTGGCGTACTAAGCAATTTAAATCCATTTTCATTATTGGTTTTTGAAAGTCTCACTGAAAAATGCAAGTTATACACCATCATAATTTATTGAAATAAATGTTTAAATATTTATCGAGAGATTGAAAGCAAAGCGAGATCTTTATAGAATGATTTAATGCGATTGTATCCACACAGAGCGATGTCATGATGGCCGTAGGAACCATTCAAGCAGATCATCATTGTTATGTTAACCATAATGGATCCATATTGTGATATGTGATTATACTCATCATACATTTTCATAGCGTTAAATTAGTAGTTGTGTATCGTTTTAATTTTGGATATATTGAAAATATAATACTTATTTTTAAAAATTCATGAAATTAATTATAATATTAAAATTTAAATATATATTATTATTAAATTTGTCATTAACAATAAATAAAAATATTATCTTAAAAAAATGTCATGAATCTCATTGTAATTTTAAAATTTTAAATTTATACTATTGGATCCATTCATCAAAAATAAATAATTGTTATTATTCTTATTTATCTTGTATTGTTATTAGTTATAATTAAAATATATCCAATGCTTACAGTAGGCGTCTCTAAAAAAACAACGATCTTGTATGGTAGCCACCGTCTTTGATCTCAACTCAAGAATCTTTAAGATTAAACACTTTTTTATATAATATTTCTTTTTTTCTCCCTAAGGAATTTATTTTCTTCATCAATTCGATCCTAATGATACCTTTTTCTATTTTGAAGCGTGAATAGGCATTGCACAAGTGCAACATGCTCGAAGCCCAACCGAAAATGTCATCGATTTAATACTAATATATCGTGATATTACTCGATTTTTTTCGATCAACTGACTATTGATGCTCGATATTGCATAGAATCGACCAACGCCCGGATATGCTCGATGATATATCGATCGATTTTTCGATCAAGTGACATTTTAAACAACGGTTATTGGTACTTATAAGTTTGTGTCTTAAATGTTATCTATTTTGATTTTGCCTATTATAAATAAAAATTATGATTTTAAATAATTAATTATAGGATTTAAGAGCACTTTTAAAAGAAAAATAAAAATAAATAAACAGCGAGTAGTAGGGATAACAGCACCATCCGAGTAGGTGAGCGAGGAGAGATGTCGGGTTGACCGGGCGTAGTCCTATGGGCTAGAGCACCCCGGGTAGTTCCTCCGCTGCATTTCCTTAAGCGAGTCTAACCGCTTTGAAGCGATCAACGGGGGTTTTATTAGAGCTTCAGCAGGTCATGCTTTGGGGATCTGGGGCGGGTAGAGTACAAGTTTTTATCTTCAATTCTGGGAAAAATCCCGTTGAACGGTGTCAAGCTGCTGGTCCGTGTGGATACGATTGATCTTGGGATCTGAAACCAGGCGAATGTATTTTCGGATGAACCGGTAACATCTATCTTTGGTGGCCTTGAAAGCGTCAGCCTCCTATCCACACTTGCTGAAATAATCGAACAGTGATAACCATCGTTCTTTGGGCGGTGCGGTGGAGCGGACCCACAATATCAATCCCCGGCCCAGAATGGCCGCGATTTGAGATGGAACCAAATCGCGTTGATTTCAGATGAAACCATTATTCAGTGAGGTCACACATTTTTAACGTAATCGTGACATCGACTTCTAATTGACGATGTACACCTGCATTGTGGCCGGTGAATAATCTTCTTCCAGTTTTCATATACCTTCGATGCGACTCAGCTACCCATCTGGCACCTGAGGGTTCAGACCTTAGTGTATTACCAGATAGTTATCTGACTGCGGAGTCTGCACAGGGAGAATCTGCCAGTGAATGCGAATTTTTATGAGCCTCGTTTCTGTCATTAGGTAGTTCTCCCGTGGCTATGTAAAGTTGTATGGGATCCATCCAGGACGGGGGAACCTCCTCTATCTAGTTTATTTGGGCACCTAGTATAGAGGAGTTTGGCTGGTAGTGGATGGGGAGAAATACGGTTTACGTGTCGAAATGAAGTAGCCACGGCGGCAGAGGCATCGCCCTCTCATTCTGGATCCTTGGGGGGCGTGTTCGGATTTCAGTCGGTGTTTAATTTTATTCTTGACGGAGAAACATGCTTCGTCGTGAAGGGATCCTGGATTGATCTCGCATTGTAACATGTCCGAAGCCAAACTAAATACATGAATCACTCGAATCGAGAAGGCGTGAACACCAGGCGAGTCGCGAGCTCGAGTCAAACTATCGCTGGCCTCGTCACTCTGATTACGTTATTGGTAGCGAGAAGCACAGCGTATTGTGCATTCGCTCTTTCCGATTCAGGAAGGTCCATTCCTGGCAGATGTCGGCTCTGTTGTCTGGAAGCCTATCGACCTGAGTCAATCCATCGGCTTTGTTTTTATTTGGGGAGGCATCGGGCTGCGGGATTTCTGTGATCAGCTAAGACTTGCTCCTTCTTGAAGAGTGCGGAAGCATCTTGGATTCCATACTCGCTTTCGATTCATTGCCCAGCCAATTGTCCTTGGATATAGTTCTGATTGTAACCCCGGAGTGGCGAATGAGTTAACACCATAACGGTGAGCCTTGGAGAGCATGGGGCGGATCTTTCGAGGCGTATAGGAGGGCTAAAGACTCATTCCAGGTGGCTATCTGTCTTAGATCGGTCTGAGGACTTTGTGACAAAAGAACATGCCTGAAACTTTGGGTTCCCATTCTTTAAACAAGAGCGTATTGGCTTGCTATATCGGAGGCTGTTAGGTAAAGATAGGCGTGTCAGGCTTAGACTTACAGAATCGGGGCTCTGTCAGAATGCGCGATTGCTACTAATGCGATGCATTCCTCATTCCATTCGGCGGTGTATTATAGAGTAGTGAAGAAGGGTTCCGAACAGTCAGTGAGCAGGAAATCGCGCCAGAGCAGCCAGTGGGTGATCGGTTGCTGGATCCCTTTCTTGGAGGTGGGAGCCGGGGATTGCAAGATGGCCTTAAGCTGTGTGGGATTAGCCTCTATTCCCCTCTGGGTGACCATAAAGCGAATCGGTGGCGCTCGCTCAGAGCACATTTGGGGGTTCGGAGTTTCATGTCATTACTTTTACGAGGAGATCAGATGTCTGTGCCAGATGCGCGGCGTGATCCGTATTTGCTTAGTTTTACCAACATATCATCTCTCCTTCCATTATGCTTCCAAGCAGCGGGGCGGGAACATCATGTGCGACCTGCGATGGGTAGCCTCATCATTTCGAAATAGAAAGGCATCACATTGCTAACGATAGAGTCCGTAGAGTGATGAAAGATGTTTTCCACATGCGGGAGTGCGTAGGGGATCTTGTTGATCCAGAAGGCATCAGAAAGATAGCATACCGATATCGTGAACCGTCCACAATGATCTATTCGGAATGGAGGAGGCGTCGCGCTTTGAGCATCGTCATTGAGGTCATTATAATCCACATACTCTCGGCTTTGTTCCCGCTTTTGGAATGACCACCCGCGTTGGCCAACCATTAGGGTACTGCGGCTACGATAAATCCGTGCGCGAAGATTATCAACCTCGGTCTGGATCCTGTTGTGAGTGCGGATAAGCTACTCGCGCACACTGGCCAGGCTTGGTAATGGGGCGACGTTTAGTGCGTGTGAGCGTGCGTGGGGCTTGTTCTGTCATCGGCATGAGTCGAGCAGATACATCAACGTTCAAGCTGCGACGCACAACATGGCTGTTACTCCGGGATAGGAGATGCTGCGCGTGAGATCCCATCTGGCCGGCGTCCAGGGTGGCTGGGGATCGGCGCGATCTCATCCTCGAGGACGGTCGGAGCGGATGAGCGTGGTTGCCTGTGGGTTCAGTCCTCGAGAATTGGTTCACTAGAGCACTCGCTTTGCTTTCGTGTCCACCCAGTGAAGTTGATAGCAGCGTCGCGCGTGGCCTTCCACTGAGTCAACTTGCTCGGGCGTGTTGGGTGGCTGATGGTTTATGGTATGTGGAGGGTATGGATTTCATGGTGTGTAGCCATGTCCGACCCAGGATGGAATTGTATGGCCCCAGTCCTCCGCTCCCAGAAACGTATTGAGTGAGTCATAGGGCCCGCCACGACAAGAAGGCAATATCCCATTTGTGAATGTGGTAGCCCCATTAAATCACGATAAAACCCTGCCAGCAAAACTAAGATGATCAATCGGGACTCTAAATGCAGCAAAAATTTGGAGGTGTGTCATCTGTCGCCTTTGCTGGATCGATGAGGACCACATTGCACATCGAAACCGTTATCTGAACAGTGAGTACAATGCATGTATCTGAGTGTGGCCGAGTAGGGTTAACGGGGAAAGGATCTGCGGGTCTTCAATGCTTTGAGCCCCTCTTGTGGTGTTCTCCTGATCTGATGGTGCTTACCTGGTTCCAGCTAAGGCCACCGGGCATTTTTCTTCTACCTTTTAGGCCAGTCTTGGTATTAGTGGTCCCAATCAAGTTAAGTGTTTGAGTCGGGAGCTTGAAGCATCTCAGTTATCATCATGGCCACAATCGAATTGTAGGCGTTGCTACCCGGACGGCTCTCATATATATCTCCTGAGGTGCCCATCTCGAATCAGTTTTTCTATTAGGAACTTCAAGCTTTGGTAGTGGTTGGTCTCGTGGCCATGGTCCCTATGATAATCGCACCTTAGGGATGTGCGTAGTATGGGCGCCCTCATGGGGGGCCACTTGAAATCGAGGAGGTCCGTATGAAGTGGAGCCGGTCATAGCGTGTTGAAGCAGTGAACTAGGGGGCTCCTTCCTGCTATCGGGCCCTTACGTCGGGCACCCGACTTTCTTATTGTGGTTGCTCTTCTATTCAGATGAGCCTTTGGCGGCTGGCTTGCCGCTCTGGGTGGTTATCATTACTGTTTGCGAGGCAGCCCGAATGTTGTCTTCCAGCGTGGAGAACTTATCTACCCGCCGATACAATTCTTCAATGGTTGCGGGCGAATCTAAGGACGATAATTTGGAAGAAGGGTGGTCAGGTCAGCTGTGGAAGTTCACAAGACCATCCATCTTCTCAATATCATCCTGTGAATGACTTGTCAGTCTGCGTGTGAAGTCCGGATGGATTCGTCTTTACGTTTTAAGGATAGTCTGAAGGAGGCGATATTCTCTTACTTTTGTGACATATTAGATCTCCAGAGGCGAACACGACGTAACTTCTTGAATAGGTTGTCGACCCTCTTGGAAGCTTGTGGAATGAAGCCAAAGCCGAGCCTTTTAGGCTGGCCGGGAACACTTTACATAGAAGTCTGTCGTCCACGGCGTTGAGGATCATCACTTGGTTGAAGTGCAACATATGATCGTACGGGTTGGAAGAGCCGTCGTACATAGCAAATGGCGGAATGACGAATCCTCAAGGAGGCTCATAGTCTAAAATGTGTTGTGAGAGGAGAGGCGACATGTCATGCGGTCCCCTTCAGGGAGTAAGAGCTGCAAGCGGGCGGGAAAGCCGGGGGCGGATCTTGTGTATGTAAAAATGGGAGATTGTGCATGCAAGCTAGGGTGTAATGCTCGGGGCTACCATTCAGAATGAGAATTACATCCACCTGCGGTCTCGCGCCGCGTTCGGCGTGGCGCGCTCATGGCACGGCTGGGCTGGCGAGGAGGTCTCTTTCTGGACTCGGCTTCCGCATTGCTTGGGTGGTGACGTGATCGGGCGTCGAAGTCTTGTGGCTGATATTCGCTATGGTGCGGCGGGGCGAATCTCCCTTTTATTAAATACGGCCAGGGGCACGACTACGGCGAGCACCTTGAGATTCTCAAGCCTGTTGGACTCCAAGCGGGTCCATAAGCGATCGTTCTCCTGCTGTAAACGGTCCGCATGTTCTCATAATTCGGCCATCTGTCGAGCCTGCTCTTCCTGTTTCGCCTCCATTTCCTGGCGCCAGCGAAGAAACTGGTCCTCGATAGGTGGGTTTATTGGGTTGCTGGACATGGCGATAAGTTCCGACGGTTTGATGGGATGTTCGAGAATTGCAAAGGCTTCGGAGATCGGGAGGTCACCTAGGAGCGGGTGTACCCAAGCTCTCGGGTATCGCCTCTGAGATTTCTTGCTCGGCGTTTCCCATAGGCGGTTGCGATTGTGAGTGAGATTCTGAGAAAGTCGGTGGATCTTCAGAAGCATTCACCAATGTGCGCAGCTTTGCAAAACAAATAAGAAGGCGGCGGGTGGTGTTAAAATTCGCCCTCCACGATAGCAAGATTGATCGCTTTTTCTCGAACTGGAAGCTTAGAGCATCAATTATCTCGATTCAATCGTACCTCGTTTGGTGTGACTTGCTTCTCTTTTATGGAAGGAGAAAGGGATCGTCTTTCTTACGTATGTTGCCATAATGATAGGGGAAGGTGGCTCTTATTTCGGGAAGGATGACTTATTTTTCCTTTTAAGTAACTGCCTTCCCGATAGAGCCGCTGCTAGAAGTGCTTTCCTATTCTATTAGAGGCGAGGAGGTCGGTTCATGGGAGAACACACTCATTATCATGGTAGGTTGGCGGGTTACGTTTGGTGGAGTGGCGATCGGAAGGAAGCACCTAGGTAAAAGGCATCGGGATATGGGGCACGGTACCGGCGGAGGATCGTCAGGGCGTTCTCAGGTCGAGGCGGCTTTAATTTCTGATCCCTTTGGGCTCTTGACTGGCCAGGGCGGCTAGGAGAAGCCAGAAACTTGGGCCCATGGTACCTGAAATTGTTTTGTATTGTGTTTTGTTCTTCTAAGTTCACTCTGAGACATCCTTGGTGACTTGAAATTCTTCATTTTTGCGGTTGAGACGCTAAGACAGTAGTTCTGAAGGAATTTGAAGTATGCGATCAAATTCAAGGTGCCGAAAATCAAATAGGACCCACATCTTGCTCCATCTTCCTACATTTGTCGAACCTTGGTGGTGCGGTGTTGAGTATAACCCGTTTCCACAACTATGATGAGGGCAATACATCCAAAGTCTCTTTCACCGGAATGTCCAAATGGTGGTTCAGAGTCCAATGATGCTCAATCACATTCTAATGGTGAATTTAAATGAGAGCGAGTATCAAGAATCCTGAGAAACTCACAGCGTCCTCCGCATCAATGCATGCGAACTACATAGGATAATTCTTATTGCAACCACAGTTCAAATCAAAAATATAATAGTGATAGTTGTTTGGTTAAATTTGGTTCTGTGACTGCTTAGCCAATCACAGGGGCTGGACCTCCACCCCCATTAAGGCATAACTTTATGAAGTCTTATTTTCTTTGATTTTCTTGATCTCATAAGTTTTTAACTTTGTTAGCAGTTGAGGCATTACGACCTCGAATTCGATTTTAGAGGAATTTTGGATAAGAAATTAGTCTTGAAAATATCAAGCAATCCATTACTTGTTTTTAGCATGTTTGTTTGCCAAAGGATGGAGGTGGAATCTTTCTTTATATATAATGTTGCTTGACTATGTTCTTCATGATATTTATGATTCACATCTCTGTGCTACCAGTTGATGCCCAGGCCCTGTTTTTTGAGATAGGAAACATAAAGAAGGGTATAACATTTCTTGCATCATCTGGCGAATTCTTTGTGTATTGTTAAATTTACTATTGAATCTAGAAAAAAAGGTACAAGTTATATGAATGTTAACATCAATTAAAGATTAATTTATTAAATAATAACATTCATGCGATGTTAAATCATATCAAAAAAGTTGAAAAGACAGCTGTATTGATCGATAGTGGAATATAAATCTCACCGAATAAAATAAAAGTGAAGTAGTCCTTGAATACAAAAGACCGAAGCCCGATCGAAAAGTTCCTTAATCACATCACCAATTTGCTTAGAATAGCGAACGAAAGAAAATTAAGAAAGAATGGTAAAGAGTTGGATCAACGAAGCATTCCAATATCTGCAGTGTTATTTTCATATTAAAATTAAGTGGGTGGTCCACTAGTATTAACCAATTAAAAGAATCTGTATATTTAAAGCGTATGAAGATATTTACGCTTTTGATGGGTGGTAGTCTAATAATCTATTATTCTTTGGAACGAACAGTTATTCAATAATAAATATAATTTATTATTTTGGAATAAACGATTCATTAAATTACACGTTTAGAAGCAGTTTTGAGCGTGTATTCTTGGCTCTCTTCTCCTATCAATAAGTTATATATCTGCAAACTATTCATATGCTGATTAGACACTCTTCCATCAAATTACAGAAAACAATTCTATGTATCAAAGGTTTTGATAAGGAGAAAGAAAGTCAGGATTTAAGATCTATAAGCCCGAAATACCATTCTTCTTGTGTTCTTTAGCGGTATGTAATCTATATTTTATTATTATTATTATTATTATTTGTGTCATATCTTAGTTGAATTCAATGATCTACAGAATATTGACAATATTAATTCCATTCAAAATCTCAGCAAATTGTATTGGAAAGCCAGTTCGTTTAATATTAAAATCATTGTTTTATAAGAATAAATTTTAAATTTATTTTAGATTCAATTAAAATGTAACTAAAAAATTATTATTAAACAAGTGATGACCTCAACTCATGAAGGAAGATTTTTATTTTCCTTTTATATTATTTGGATCAATATTAGTGCAAATTAACATTTGGTTTGCATCAGGTCAAAAATCAGCGATTTTGATGAATACCTATACCATTAGAAAATTCATTCTTAACAGTCATTCAGAATCAGAGAGTGTAACAAGTGGAGCTGTGCAAAATGAAACAATGCTCACAATAGGGCCTCAAAGTATCTCTAAATAAATAATAATATTCTCAATCATTAAAATTATCTTTGATTGAGTTTTAACATATCCGATGTTCACTTGGAGAGAGCTTAAGAAACATACACTATCATTTATATGTTATTCTGGTGTCCATTTGCCTTCAATGCAAAAATAAAACCATTATTAATAATTAGCATAAATTGACTCTCCTTGGTAGGTTAGTCTCATTCTCTAATTATAAAGAAATTATTCAAGAATTTTATAAGTCTCCCTTTATTATATATAATTCAATAAATCTGGCTAAATAATTTATGAGTTTTTTGGCAGTATCTATTCAGTTCCTTATTATAAGTGTCTTGAATAAAATTTCACAAGATGAAATTAAATTCTTTTTTTTAATTGAGTTAAAATCAAGAAAATAGTATCTTACAATAATCATCTATTTAATAATCAATCACTAATAAAATCAAAGAAATCATTGTAAATGTTTAGTTCTATATTTCTCCTTTATTGAAGCTTCCTAAATGAGAGTAATGAATTGCATCTGACGCTGGCAATAACATTAGATTTTCTGAAACGGCCATCGGACTGGCTGCCAAACCGGTGCCCTCTTTGACGATAGTCGTCGGCGTTGCAAGGAAAAATAAAAAATCTTCCTTCTGTTAGTGATCTTATTGTTTAATTAATTAAATTTTTTTTAGTGGTAAATTAATCTGAATAAATCTCACATTTAAATCTTTATAAAGTAATGATTCTGAATATTTAAATTCAATTTGGCTCTGTTATTGTGAAGATTTATCAGGAAATTAACACACGATATTCGAGATCATTAATTCAGAAACTCATATATAAATAATAAAATAATAATAATAATAATAATAATATAGATTATATTTGAAGAACCACTAATACAGATATTTCATGAGTTTATAGATCTTAAATCCTTGATCTCTTCTTCTCCTTATCAAAGCAATCATAAAATTGTTTTGTAATTGATGGAAGAGTGCCCATAGCACTTTTATGAAGGTTTCTATATGTATCGATAGAAGAGAAGATGAAGAATACACGTTCAAAAACCGTTCTAAACGTGTAATTTGAATAAACATTTCTTATTTCAAATATCATTATCTTTATTATTAATAAGCATTCTTATTCAAATAATAGTCTATTAATATAATTTACCCACTCCATCAAGGGTAAATATCTTCTTAACAGTTTAAAGATATTGGGTATTCTTTTAATTGGCTAAATACTAGGTTAGTGAGCCACCCACTTAATTTTAATATGAAAATAACACTATATATATTGGGATGCTTCTACTGATCTAGAACTCTTTACAATTCTTTTCTTAATTTTCTTTTCTTGTTCCGCTATTCGGTTAAAATTTGTGATGTGATTAAGGAACTTTATGGATTAATGAATCTTTTGTATTCATGACTACTCTCTTGACTTTGTGGCCCACATTTGAGGAGATTTATATTCCACTATCGTCAATACAATCTCATTCTTTCAAACCCTTTTTTGGATGTTTATTTTAATATAGTGTGAATCATGTGTTACCGAGGAAAAACTAACTTAATTGATACAACATCTGCTATAACTTGTACCTTTTTTTTCTAGATTCAATAGTGTAGCCCTCTAACACAAAGAATTCAGATGATGCAGTAAAATGTGTTATACCCTTCTTTATGTTTCCTATCTCAAATATGAGACTGGTATCATTGGTATAGAGATGTGATCTCATCATGAAGAACATAATTCAGCAACATTCCTTATATAAAGAAAGATTCCACCTCATCGCTTTGGCAAACAAACATGCTAAAAACAAGTAATGGATTGCTTGATATTTTCAAGACTAATTAAACAAAATAAAGATTGGCCTCAACGCGTAGAAGAAAAGATTTTATTTTCCTTTACCATGGCTGGATCATGTGGTGATCATCGTAATCGGTGGCGGTTCGGCGTCAGTCCGATGGCCGTTTTCAGGCGCCATTGCTGGCCATTTCAGGCGCGTTTCAGACACCAGATTAGAAGCTTCAATAAGGAAAATATGAAATCCTGTGATTCTTGATTTCTTTGATTTAAATTATGATTGATTATTGAATCGGATGATTATTAAAGATACTATTTCCTTGGTTTTAACTTCGATTAAAAAAAAAAATTAATTTCATCTTGTGAAATTTATCCAAATGACAATTTATAAATGTAAGGTTAACTAATTTAGATAGTTGCCGTGCCTAAATTAGTGAGCCTTGTATTTATTAATTGCATAAAAGGAATAAAGGAAACTTATAAAATTCTTAATAATTCTCGTCTCAGTCAGAAGAATAGGATATACAAGGAGAGACAATTTACGCTAATTATTAATTAATGGACTTTATTTGTGTTGCTTAGAAAGGTAAAATGGATACCTAAAGGTAACATATAAATGACTACAACCATGCAGAAGTGTTTTAAGCTCCCTCACAGTGAACCTTTGGATGTATTCAAACACTTGAGGAGAATTTTAATGATATCAATAGTTCATTGCTATTTATTTTATACTTGAGGCCTTATTGTGAGCATTGTTCTATTTTGTACAGTTCCCACTTCGTTACACTCTCTTGCATCTGTAATGATTGTTTTTGATGGGTCGAACTTTTCTGAATGGTATGAAAGGGTTCACCTCTCACTGGGCGTATTGGATCTTGACTTGGCATTAATAACGGATAAACCTCCTGAAGCTACGGATGACAGTACTCCAGAGCAAGTGGAACAATCAAGCACAGGCAAGATCAACGGACTCAGTCTGATGTTTATAGAATATTCTGCCAATAATATCAAGACCTCTCTCCTCGGCCCAGGGTTTGCCTGAATTTAATACGTTGAGGAGTGCTGACAGCGATAAGTCCCTTGTAGACACATTGATGTGGCTGAATTGACTACTATGAGAAATATGATGTGAAAGGTATTAACCAATATTAAACTCATGACTGAGAAAAGGCTGCAAAGCTTAAGGCACTAGGCATGGGTATGGAAGAGTCCTTCTTGGTACAGTTTGTCCTTAACTCACTTCTATCACAGTTTGCTCCCTTCAAAATCCACTATAATACTAACAGGGATCAGTGGAACTTGAATGAGCTCACCAGTAAATGTATACAAGAGGAAGTGAGATTAAGACAAGAAGACATAATCTTGCTCTTGTTGTAACTCATAGAGTCGAGAAGAAGAAAGGAAAATTAAAAAAAAAAGAAAGAACTTTCCACCTAAGAAAAGTGGACACAGTGAGTAGCGAGTCATGATGGAAAATTCACAATAAGTTACTACTTTTGTGGCAAGAAAGGGCATGTGAAGAAGGACTGTATCAAGCGCAAGGCTTGGTTCAAAAAGAGAGGTATAAATCTTTCTTTCGTATGTTATGAATCGATCTTGCTGGGATTCTTCATCCTGGTGATTGATTAAAGCCGACTCTGTGATATTATCTGGGGATTCATACAACCAGGAAACCAAAGGAAAATTGAGTTCTCTATCATGGAAACGTCAAGGTTGGAGTGATAGTTGTGATACATAAACACTATTAGGAAGCAGGATCATCGAGATGGATCTTTTAAACACTTTTATGTACCTTCTATCTCTAGAATTGATTTTAGCATGAATTAGATGCTCACTTGGATATTCTATTTTATTGGGTTACGGGACCGTGAGTTTAAGATCATTAAGTCTGTTACAGAAAATTGGTTCCACCCAGTATTTTATAGTGATGGTTTATATAAAATTCTTAGATCAGTAATTGTAGCTTTGATAACCACATTCAAATGTTGGTTCAAAACGTGGCTTAATTAATGAAAATCCTTCAATCTTGTGGCACAGAAGACTAGGGCACATCTCTAGGGAAAGAATTGAGAAATTAGTGAATGAAGGAATTTTACAAAATCTTGACTTCACTGATTTTCATGTATGCGTAGATTGCATAAAGGGAAAGCAAACTAAACATACAAATAAAGGTGCCATAAGAATTAATGAAGGCTCTTGAGAATGAATCTATCTGGTGTTGTGGACCGCTCTCTGTTCCATGGTATTTCACAGGAGAAAATATTTATCACCTATGAATGAAGTCTCTTAATTATGGTTATATTATCATGCATGAAAAGTCATTGTGTATCTTCGAGATGTTCTGCAGAGGTAGGGCAATTAGATAAAAAAGATTAAGTGGCCAAGGGATCATATCAAGTGCGTTGAATATTGTGTGGATCTGATCTGAGTCAGGGATAAGAAAATCTTGGGTCTTTACCAAAGTTCATGAAAAGCATGGCATTCGTGCTCATTTACCTGATGCTGATGCGCCACGACGAGAATGGTGTTCTGTGAGAGAGCGTAATCTTATCGTAAATGGTTGGTATGATGAGTTGCTCTTTTGTACCTATTCAATGTGTGGTGATCATCAGACGAGAAAATTCCAATTTTGGCGTATCAAATGTAATTCGATAAAAATCGAGGGCCACTACCGTCTCCCGGATGAAATGCAAAACGAATTTCACGTTGGAATCGTCTCCGCAATCTAGCTACCATTAATTTCGTCAAATTCGACAGTCGAATTTCGTTTTTCGAAGCATCGAGTATCGAGTTGTCGTAAAACGGGTTTGAGAGACATGTGATGTGACAAAGTCGCTCACTACGATGTCTTTCATGTGGTATATTTATAGTGAATATGAAATGAATGGCCTAGATAGTGCCAAGTGTCAAAATCCAAGATTTAAGGACATGGAAAGCATTATTTGAAAGTTTAATGAATAAGACAAAACATGGAATAGTGTCATCTTCTCCAAAAGACCAAAACGTGAAGGGAGAGATGCAGTGGGTGTTGGATTTTGAAATCTAGAGAGAGTGAGTGCTCCTTCTCTCTAGATGTCCGACGACCGGTTGCCGTAGTTTCATGGGGTAAGAAGGAAAGTTGACTCTGCGGCGAGGGCTAAGCGTGGGCACCGATTTGGTGGAGTTTTGACAACTCCAAGAGGTAGGAATCTTTTCCTACTTGTGTTAATCCTTGTTTAGAACCATGTCGTGGTTAGAAACGTTCTGAAACATTTAGTGTGCTTTTGTCAGCTTTGAACCGAGTGGAAAATTCCTCATTTGTGTGGTTGTGAGCAGTAACGGGGTTTCTGTTCCATGTGAATCCGTCATATGAATCTTTGTGTGAATTTTTATGGCAATTCAGTGATTCAAAATGAATTGCTTGTGTTTGTTAATTAGCCCTTGTGATAATTTTGGTGTAGTGGTTGAGAATTTACATAACATGCTATGTGATTTAATTATGTTAATATATATGCATGTGAATATATTAGCATAAAGATGTGTTAAGTGGCATCATGCATTCCCATATGCTGAGCACCCTATAGGGTATTAGAAGTGATTGCATGACATGAAATTGAAAGTTAAATGAAAATGTTTGTGAAAGGAATTTGACGGAAGATTTTCCGGAAAATTATGTTGGGATGCGGTCCCGTGGGTAACGGATGAGGGCGTATTTGTTTGAAGGTCCTCCAGCCAATTCGACTACCGGGTAATCGATATTTTACGAAGTCGGTGGCGTGAGTTTCGAGAACAAAAAGCTTTTGTTTTGAAAACTGGATATTTTACTCGCATTTGGCTTAGGCATATATGAGTGAGTCGGTGAGGACTCGAGACATGGGATTGGGCATATAGACATTCAAGTAGGTTCATGAAATTTCTTGAATGTGATTGTTTTCCATGCATGTGCACTTAGGTGGGGAGTAACCCATGTAGGAAATTCTGTCGAGGGATCGTCATTTCAGGTACAGGGAGTGATCGGGAAGGCGGCACTCATTAGAGGTCGTTTTGAGAAGAAAGTCGACTTAAACACTACTATTCATGTATGATATATATTAGAATTTTTATAATTTTAATATGTTGGAATTAGAAATAATTTATTAACTCTTTAACTATTATATCTCGTTGATTTTTTGTTGTAGTATTAATGCGAGCCCAGTGGCATTTATTTTACTAGCATATGGATACTGTATGGTCATTGTGGTTGTTTGGGACCGGGTTTGTATTTTGGTAGACTCCCCATCTGAAGGGCTACGTAGTTCGGGAGTGGTGTCGGATTTTGACATTCTACGGTATTCCGCAGTTGTGGGTTGTCAACGAACCCCCGGGTTTTAGGGCGTCACAGCTTGGTATCAGAGCTTAGGTACACGAGTACCTAGGGCTTGGGGGACTTGGGTTAAGGCCATAGTCATTTAGGTATAAGAACATCACAGCTGGGTAAAGCTCGATGTTAGGGTTTAGGTATCATTGATTACAAGTCCATAGGGACAATATTAGAACATTGCATGCATGGTGTTTGATGTGATGGGTGTAGTATAAACATGAGTTGTATATTATGTGATGGTGTGATCATGTTATTGGTGTGATTGATATTGTATGCTTAGTGAATAGCACATAGGAAAAAAAAATGTTGAACACTAGGGTTTAGTGTGAGAACAAGTTGTTTGAAATTTTGGGCAAATAGTCTAGAATTAAATGAAAAAAAAATTATGAAGAAATTTTTTTCTAAGGTTTTACCGTGTGTAAAACTGGAAAAAAATAAAAAAAATAAATTTTAATAAATTTATTTAGTTTACTTGAAAATGAAAAAAAAAATATTTTTTGGTGGTTTTCCAGTAGTTGGAATGAGAAAAAAAATGGTGTGAAAAAAAAATAAAATAAAATATTTAAAAATCAAATCAAATCAAATCTTTTAAAATGAAATTTTATAAAATAAAATTTTTGTTGTTGATTTTGATTTGATATATTGAATATTGTCTTGCATTTCACATGAATCTGGACAACTATCATCATCCTTTTCTATCATGTGATGTCTCGAATTTTGTGTTTATGTCTTAAATCTTGCATTAATTTAACTTGCCATTTGACATGTGTAGATGGCGGTCGAGGCGAAGGGCGTAGGGGTCTTCCATGGTGGTGGGGGCACCATCGGCTTTTGACCGGCGGGCCTTTCTTGGCGGTAGGGATTGCGATTCTTGCGTATCACATGCATGTGCAATAGTGCCAGGGCGGTCGCGAGCTTCAGCGTTTAGAAGTACATGGGTCCTCGATGGTTGGGGAGGAGTGGACTGAGGTCGGGAACTGACTATGACCCGCGAGGTGGAAGTAGATGTTATACGAGGCATCAGATGTGGGTGCGATGCCCAGAGGAAGGAGATCAACCTTCTTCTAGTTCGGGGAAAGAAGTAGAAGGCTTCGGGTTCACAAGGGTTCCGAGCCCGATTATCGGGCCGGGACCGAACTAGGGTTGCCCGGGCCGGGCAAGGCAGAGATGTTATGTTTCCACTTGCCGACCTTTGAACCTGAAGGATTTCCCCGAGACCGAGAGATCCCGAGTTTTGGGGCGAGTAGTCAGGTCAGCGGTAGGGCGGAGAAGACCGCAGGTTGTTCCTCCTTTAGTATGGATCAAGGGAACCGTTATCAGTTCAGGGAGTGCCATCTGGCCACACAATGCCAGCGGGCCGGGTCACATAGGCTAGGACAGCGTGGAATCGAAGTCGAGCACCGCGGTTTGCGGGCCGAGTTGGGTTAGAAATTTGTGTAGATGGCGTGTTACCATTCTTGCCCGACTGGGCATATGGCGGGTGTCTGGAGGGGCGAGGTCTCATGGTCTGAGGCTAATACGGGACCAGCTGGATGTCAGTGCGTTTATCTGCATTTGTTTTCCTAATGCATCTTGTGTGGCCAATTGGGCTTAGGAGTTGAGGCCTTTAGAGAAGCGGTGTAGTGTTCTTCACAGTGATTAGTACCGAAGTGCTATTTTGACCACATATCAAATGGTTTGGAGTCTTTCGTAGCTAATCATGTCGATAATGCCCGATTAAAGTGTTCGGGTCTTCTTAGTATCACTTATGCGTTGAGTTATTTTTGATTGTTTTATGAGTTTAAGTACCTTGAGGATTCAATGCTCCCGAGATATAAACAACAGTGAAGATTAGACCATTATGACCATAATATCTACAGGTCAATGAAGGAATGAAGGCAAAGTGATGAAAATGGATGCGTAGAGACGGTAGGCAATGCGGTGAAAGCGACAATTCGAGGAAATTTCGCTAAGATTGCGAAAATTTAAACAGGAATTGCGAAAACTATAATCATAGTGAAAATTTATACAATCCTAAGCGAAATTGAGAAATTTCGCTAGGCTTCATTTATTTATCTTGTTCTAACGAGTACACACTTTGGCTAATCTTAAAAATTGCTCAAAACTGTGAGAAAATTGCTCAACTAAAAAGTCTGATTCTAATGAAGTCCTCTATTGCTCTCTCTAATCACAATTTAAACACCTGAAATTTTAAGCTAGCTAGCGAAATTTTCTCTAAGCGAAATTGTATTTCCTAAGCGAAATTTCCTGCCTGTCTGCTTTGTAATTATTGCAAATGACCCTCATTTGATATCCACCTCTTAATCCCTTATGTTAAGCCAAAATGTGAAGCTCTTATATTTCACGTGGTTGACTTTGCATATAAGCCCCCCCCAGGTGTAACCCTAAAAAATCGGAAAGGCGATCTTTTGGCACATTTTAAACCTGTCGCAATATCTCATGGCTTCAGTTAAGTTTTGTTTCTCTCTTCTCATATATCTTTCTATATTTCCTGTACAAACAACACTCTTGAGGATGACAACTCAAAAGATGCTTGGCTCGCCTCTTAGCTTTGAAGAGGAAGGTAGCTAGCTTGGTTGTGGGTAGTGCGGGTTGTCTCCTCATGTGTTCAATCTAGTCTGTTTACCAGTTACATCTTCTGGCCAGGGTTGAATATCATTCATGTTACCTTACCTTCAATCCACCCACCGCACTTTGGGATGCCGGTGCATACTTATTGCTAGATGCAGCATTGTTCTTTAGATGGCACTTTACGAACATTTGAAATGATGTTGAATGTTAGGGTTTTAAATGAAGAAATTTGTAGATGCATGTTGCCTGTGTTGACTCAAATAGGAGTGATTCTATGGTTAGGTTTGCTAGTTAAACAAAGATCCGGTTATGGCTTGGACTATAGGTTGCTTGCCATGATGCGAGGATAAAACCCGAGGACACTTGTTAACCCCATGTTGTCAAGCTAGTGACCTAAACCTTCAAAGTTACCTTTCATTTCACTTTCCAGTTTTGCGGTTAATCAATACACAAACAACTCCAGTTTTGAAACAAAAGCGAAAATCGAAAATCGAACTAAAAAGCCTCACAGCACCAACAACGATGCAAATCATTCCTAGGATGAAAACCACGTCCTCGTATTCGACCTGAACTAGCTATCTTTGCGGTAGCTTGACTACGCGATGGGAGAACAGGATATAGAGAGATTTTTGTTGATTAGGATCACGCTAACGCGTGGCGATCAGTTGAGTGTTCTGGTGGTGCCCGAACTTCTGCGTTTGATAATTTGGGGTAGTACTTGTGATCAACATCACAAGTGAAGGTGACCTTTTAACCCTTTTGAATTCCGGTTGGCTGTAGCGCAAGTTTCACTGCAGCTGATTCTTGCCCATTTTTGTTTTTCATCTGATCCGGTTTGTACAAGTAACAATAACCCTTTTTGCAAATTTGTTTGTGCTATATTTCTTGTGTCTCAGTTGTGTAACAGGTGTTTATGCACCATTGGGAAAGAGAGACATCAGGTAGATTGCAAAGAATCAGAGCACCAATTGAACAAGGCAGTGAAATCCCGTTGCCAATGAACCAGATGGTCCTACGCGAGGCTTGGCGATCGACGGGTACCTGAGTGAATCCAATGGCTTATAGGTCGATGAGGGCCATATCCACCCTCTGAGATTGGTGCCCACTTCTGCGTCGTACCTCTGTGAAGATGTAGCGGTGAGGCCTTGTTAATACCCTGCTCCCCATATCATGATATGGAAAATGAAAAAATCCATACACACACATAAAGAGGTTTTGAGGAGGTTTGCACAACCTTTAAGGAAGGTATGATTGACCTGGATTTGCTAAAGTGAAAGCATTTCCATTAACCACCAAGGACAAAGACCAAGATTTGGCTTAACTCATGAAGGCCTAGAACCATAAGAAATTGGGGGTGGTACATGACGGTTTTAAAAAATTAGCCGAGTGCTCATAGACCAACAATTTGAAGAACAAATTTACACCTTTGACTCAGATGGTGAGAGGTTCTACCGGTGTTAGGAAGATTCATAAGCCATCGGTGCTTGTCCACATCATGGGTTTGATACATGGATCTTTGGTAAACCATTTTATGATGGTATGTCTCAACCATGAAGCAACTATTGGAGACTATGTGTGGAGTAGCTTTTGAGTAAAAACCGGATGAAGCTATGGAGCTTTTTTGAACTATGTGGTAAAACCTCAAAGGCATGGGATGTGGCAGATCGAGAAATTTGAAAGATCAGGCCTTGTGACAATCGGAGGAGAGGCGTCGCCATGCATACTACGAAGGCTCTGAGATGAAAGAAAAACTGACTACTTTAACTAGAAGATTGGATGAGCTGGAAATGAAAAATCAGCATGAAATGCGGGAGCCGGTTAATGAGTTATGCGCATCCAACTCTTGTAAATTTTGGTCAATAATCTACAGAAGACCACTATCTAAAGTATGCCCATGTCCTAAATCAAAATAAACCACCCATAATGCTCCATATGGTAACACCTATAACCTAACTGGAGAAATCATCAAACGTCATGGAAGCGAAAACCCCTACTGTCGCCCTCAGAACCTGGCAATGACGATTTGGTTCCACTAATACAACAACTGACCTCCTCACTTTCTTCTCTGTTGAGCAGGCAATCTAAACTTAGTAAAAGTGGTATGCACGTTTGTAGAAGAAACGAAGGTGTTGAATGTTCAAACTAATCGAGAAAAATTGAAAGCGATGATTCGCAACGGGAAGTTAGATGACTTATACGTTACGAAATTTCAAAACTATCGACCGGTATTTAAGGATTTATAGAAAAAGGGAAGGCTCCTTCAGTCACAGCAGCTGTCAGAGAAGGCGAATGAAATTTGCTTGACCAATGATCAAATGTCGAGCCCGATGAACTTAAGCCGTCGTGACTCTTAGAAGTGGTAAGAGAATTGAAGCCCAGGACCGTCTACAGTCCGGTCGGATCTGACGGTTGATTATGCGAAGAAGCGAGAAGCAATAAGGAAGAGAAGATCAGTATAATCCTCATTTCTGCTCTGGAAAAGAGTTAAGTTAACGATCAAAATGTTAGAGGTTTCGCGTGAGTGAGGATTAATATTCCTCCTTGACATGGTCAACCGAGTCTCACTAGCAAAAAATTCTTGGAAGGACTTATGCACGATAAAAAGGGTCTTAATGTGAGCAAAGGCCTTTCGTGAGCAGTGAGTGCCATCATCGAATGCAAGACTTAGGTGAAATACAAAGACCAGATCATCTCTAGTCTCGGTTATCATTGAAACTTCAGTGCTGAATACTATTAGATTTGGGAGCTAGTGTGAACCTTTTACCTTATTCCATGTACAAGCAATTGGGTTTGGTGAACTGAAACCCACTTCCATCACACTGTCATTAGCTGATAGATCTATTAAAATACCAAAAGGGACCATTGAGGATGTTCTAATACAAGTGGATCGATTTTACTATCCAGTGGACTTTGTTGTACTTGATACAGAACCGGTTGCAGTGGGACCCAACCATGTGCCCATTATTTTGGGGAGGCCATTCTTGGCCACTTCAAATGCCATAATAAAGCTCTTAGAAACGAGGGTTATGCAACTCACATTTAGAATGACCTTGACTCAATATTTTCATTTGAGTAAAGGCATATGCACTCAGAAGGAAAACAATAGTGAAGAAATGCATTGTAATAGATCACGTCCTAGAAGAACAAGCTAATGAGCGGCCCAGGAACAGTTTGTGCTCGGGGTATGCGAGTGTCGAAGTGCAAGCAAGAACCTCAAGCATGAGTTTTAGTGCAAGGGTATTGGAGAAGAAAAACGAGAAATTTTACTCAGTGGCGGTGATGAACGAAGGGACCTCAATAGCTAGAGCTCTCAAACCACTCCCGAATTTGAATTAAAGTATGCATTTTTGGAAAGCGCCGGAGTGCCCGATTGTAATTTCCTCAGCGGTGACCAACGCATGGGAGGATAACACACTACACGCTACCAAAGACAACGAAGCATTGGGATGGAAAATTTCTGCTTTTAAAGGCATAAATCCATCAATACGCACCCACATCACATCTATTTAGAAGAGGTCTAAAGCTGTTAGGCGGCCCCAGGGTTGAACCCCACTGCGGGGAAGTAGCGGATTGCATTGAGGTCTTAAAATTGCTCAGTGGTATCATTTACCCGAATTTAATTAGCACTTGGGTGAGTGGGCTTCGTGTGGTGCCCTAAGAAATAGGGGTGACTCTTTGTGAAGAATGAAAAGGGTGAAGAATTGTCTAAGCTCCTTACAGTTAAAGTGTGCATTGACTATGAGAGGCTCAATGGGGTAACACAAAAGACCACTTCGGATTGCCTTTCTTAATTGGCTCATGAAAGAATCACGGACACCCGTTATTGTTTTTGGATGGGTATTCGGGATATTTCGGATAGAGATTGCCCCCGAGAAAGATGTCGGAAAAGACCACTTTCACTTGTCCATTTGGCACGTATGCTTATAGGAGGATGCCTTTTGGTCTTTGCAACGCCCCAGCCACTTTTCAGAGGTGTATGCTTAGTATGTTCAGTGATATGGTGGAGCGTATAATGGAGGTATACATGGATGACATCAGCGTATATGGGAGGCAATTTTTGAGGAAGAATGTCGACCAATGAAGTTCTCTGCTAACGGGAGTGCATAGAAAAGAACTTGGTGTAAGCGGGAGAAATGCCATTTTATGGTTAACAAGGAATTATCTTGGGGCACATTATTTCTAGAGGGGAATAGAAGTTGATAAGCAGATTGAACTTATTTCCAAGCGCAGCCCCCGACAAGTGTAAAAATGATTAGGCAGTCCTTGGTCATGCGAGGCTTCTATAGACGATTCATTGGAGCTTCTCGAAAATTGCTAAACCTGTCTGAGCTCCTAGAGAAGATGCCAAATTTGTTTAGGAGAGAGAATGCCGAGAGAGCTTTGAAGAATTTGAAATCCCATTTATTCTTTACACTTAGATAAAGTAAGAGCACCTAAGCGCGAGTTACCTTTTGAAATAATGTGTGTGATGCAAGTGATCTTGCTATGGGAATGCTTGGCCAAGAAGATGGGAAACCTCATATGGTCCTATTATGTAGTAAAACCTTGAATGAAGCACAAAGAAAGATTCTATACCTACGAGAGAAGGAATTGTTGGCGGTGGTGTATCACTTTGAAACGAAATTCGAGCATACTTGGTTGGGTACGATATAGTCATTTTTACCAGACCATTGGCTTTGAATACCTCCCTAACCAAACAAAATGCAAAAAGCAAGGCTCATCAGAGTAGGTTCTTCTACTTGAGTTTAATTTGCAAATTAAAGACAAGAAGGGAGTAGAGAATGTGGTGTGGAATCATCTACTTCAGGTGCAATCTTCCTTGACACTCATAGTGCCATCAATGATGAATTTCACGAAATCCTGAGTGATTGGAGAAAGCTCTCCTGGTATGCTCACATTGCCAATTTTCTCTCACGGGAGAAACTCCGGTGATTGGAAAGGACGAGGATAGGAAGTGCTTCTTTGCTAAAGATCCGTTCCTATGCGGGAAAACCCACTTTTTGTTCAAGTATTGTGCGGATCAAATAAATCGGGGAAGTGCGTGCGGGGAGGAGCAGCGAGGAATTACGAACGCTTGCCGCGAAGGCGCTGTGGCGGTCATTTTCTTTCAGAAGACGGCAATGAAGGTCTTTGCGGTCGGTTTCTCGCGGCCTTCCTTATTGAGAAGCACGCAGTGTGCCGTGTGTGTGATAGATGCAGACTTCGGGAAGGTTTGTCTCGCCCGATCATATGATGCCCTTAAACCCCGATTTTAGTGGTTGAATTGTCGATGTGTGGGGCATCGATTTCATGGGACCTTTCCCCGTCATATGGTCATACATACATTTTTGGTGGGAGTAGACTATGTCTCAGTGGGTTGAGGCAATCCTTATGATTGATGACAATAGGGTGGTAATTAAATTCTTGAAGAAGCGATATCTTTTTCCAGGTTTGAAATTTTGAAAATAATTATTATGATGAAGTTCTCATTCCGTAACCAATGTTTAAAACTCATGGCTAAATATGGTGTGAAGGCTCCTGAAATTGGCTACCCATACCATCCTCAAACAAGTGGTCAGTGGGAACTTGCCAATAGGAGATCAGACCATTCTAATGAAGGTGAGTAGCACCAACATGAAAGATTGGTCTATCAAATGTATGATTCCTTGTGGAGCTCTGGGACGGCTTTCAAGACAATCTTGGGAATGTCCATATCGGTTGGTCTATGTTAAGGCATGTCACCTTCCGGTGGAGATCGAGTACAAGGCATGGTGCTGGCGTCAGAAGCTGAACATGGACTGAAACGGGCCGGAGTCAAGAGGTTCCTTGATCTGTGAGTTGGAAGAAATGCGGAATGTGCCTACTTGAACCGAGAAGATTGCGGAAAATCAAAGATGGCATGATCAAATGTCGGGAAGAATTTCAAGAGGGAGACGGAAGTTTCTTTATCGACTCAGGCTCCGTCTATTTCTAGGCAAGCTCAAGTCACGATGGACCGAGTCCATTCATTGTCAACGAGCGTACTGATGGTTGTTAGATCTAATCAATCCCGGATGATAACGAGTGTTTAAAGTCAATGGACAGAGGGTGAAGCCACATGTGGTGCAGCCGAGCCAACGAGGAGGAAATTCTCTGCTTGGATCCTCCTGGTCTCTAGTCCCGCCATACTTAAGAAATTAGGTTAAAGGTAATTATCATGCTCTACATGTCCTGGATGTTCAAATTTTGTTTTCCTTCACTTTTGCATATCATGTTTTGTGCCTTCACCATGTGTAACTGTTTTTGTCTTCAATTGGACAATTGAATTGCTTCAATTGAACAATTGAATTGCTTTGATTGGACAATTGAATTGCCTTTTGTTGGAAAATTGAATCATTGTAGAGATTACCTTTATGTTAAAACGATTCCATGTTTGAAATAATTTTGGTCGATTAAAGTTCCAGCATGCTCCAACTTGAACATTTCTCCCTTAAGCTAATTCACACCTTTGCACCCAGTTGTTTCAATAGGTTGTAAATTTGTATGCCTCCTTTCACTGCATAGCCGTGCCAGGCATGTTGCGACTAGGATAGGTTTGTGTTACCCACATTTGAAGACAATGTAGTCTTCCAAAAGGAAAAAGAAAAGAAAAAGAAAAAGAAAAATAAAGTGGTGACACTTTGCCTTGAAAACGAACAGTCCGAGGGGTGTATGGTGAGCCTTTGAGCCGTGCCCCCAAGCCTTAATTGGTTGGGAGTCATCGATTTAGTGTTAGTTATGGGTGGATAAGTAGAGTTTAGCGAATTGTAGGTGCTTGATTTTCAGTCATTCAGGGTCCAGGAATTGAAAACACGCTGTGAGTTTGTGGTCGGTGATCCTTTTGGCTTGATGCCACTAAGCCTTAGTGGTTCAGATCATGGTGGACCCCAGTTCTGGACTTTGATAGTAGATTTTAAACTATTCACCCTACAATATAGTTAGATATGAAAGAAAATTATATTATCTATCAGATTGTTCAGCAGCCAGGTATCTTCTATTGTGAGGACAGAGGAAATAATTTAATTTTCATTTTGAATGATCACGTTTTCTTACTAAAGCCATTTCAGACTTTAGTGAAATATAGTTCAAAGTTCATGGAACCAATATGACCCTAAATTTCTTCTTATATGGTTTGGCTCCTTTTTCTCATATTAGTTTTAACTTGTTAATTTTGATTAAAGGTAATGTTTATTTGTTTATACCTTTTGAATCATAAACTTTTGAAAATCACTGCACATGCATGCCCTTATTATTTTTGCATTGCTAAGGGACTAACGTTTAGTTCAAATTATACTGATTCATTAAAAAATCTTATTTTATTTTCTCTGGAATAGTTGAAATTACTTTTACTTTCAATCATAACCAAATATGCCAAATTCACGTCTTCAGAGGTCTTATACATATCTTATCTTAACAAAGTTATTTTTATTATTTAGAGGTTTTCGTACATAGGGGTTATCTCAGTATATGCTTAACATGAAGTTAGACCATTCTCATTCAAACATACCAAGATTCAATGAAGGAATAGAAGGGCAAAGTGATGAAAATGGATGCGTAGAGGAGCGTAGGCAATGCGGAGTGAAGAAGCAAACCATTCAGGGAGTTTAGCTAAGATTCTTGAAATTTATTCAGGATTGCAAGAATTTGCGATCATAGCGAAAATTTAGCAATCCTAATTGAGAATGAAAATTTAAGCTAGGCTTCAAATTTAAGCTATGCAGCGTTTCTAAGCGAAATTACACACTTTAAGCTATCTCTTAAGGAGCCCAAGCTAAGCTAAGCGAAATTTCGTAGCTTCTTGAGAATTGCAGGTCTTAATTCTCATTGCCTATCTCTATCAATTAAACTCCACCTATAAAGTACCAATAATAAAAATATCTTCTCATGAAATTCTGCTATATCTCTTTTGTATTAAATTACAAATGACCTCATTTGGTGTATTACCTCCTTGTCCCTTGTATTAGCCAAAATGTTAGGCTTTTCTTGTATTTTCATACATTGGGTGAAGCTATAAGCCCCCGCCCCACAGCCCCCCAGTGCAACCACTAAAAATCGAGAAAAAGGCAATCTTTTGGCACATTTTCATTTATGTAAATATGCCACTTAGTTTAGTTAGGGTTTTGTTTTCTCTCTTTCTCTGCTCCTCCACCCTACCGTTTTAGGCTGCAGACAACCCTAAAGGATGACCAACAGAGATCTTTATTTGCCATCATAACACAGAAAGTTATTCAAAGCAGTTGTCTGAGGTAGTTGCGGAGTTGTCCTCATGTGTTAAATGCTAAGTGCTTGTATTTATGGTTCCGTCTTCTCAAACTAGGGTTGAATATCATTTAATGTCATTACCTTGGCGATACTTACCATGCTTTAGGATACGGTGCATACTTATTGCTAAGATACCTTTGTTGTTCTTTAGATAGGCCTTTAGAAGCCGCGAAATGATGTTGAATCATGGGTTTCCAAACTGAAGAATTTGTGAATGCCTGTTGCCTGTCATTTGACTGAATAGAATTGATTCTATGGTTAGGTTTGCTAGTTAAACAAAGATCAGGTTATGGCTTGGACTATGGGTTGCTTGCCATGATGCGAGATAAAACCCAGGGCGGCTTGTTATGCAGTATTTGTCGAGCTAATTGATATAAACTAGCCAAGTTACCTTTTCACATTTCACTTTCAGTTTTGGAGTTCATCAATACACAAACAGCTATCTTGTTTTTGAAACAAACAAAATCCAATCAAACTAAAAGCCTCACCTTTTTCCAACAACGTGCAAATCATTCTAAGGATGAAAACCCCATCCGGGTGTTCGATACTAGACCGCTATCTTTGCGGTAGCTTGACTACGGCGGTAGGAGGAGGAACAGGATATAATTTTGTTGATTCGGATCACCTGCGTAGGCACAGATCACTGGATGGGGTGAGTTGACGATGAGGTCGGGATTGTGAGTTAGTGTAAAACCCGAGAAAAAATTAAATTTTTCTGAAAATGGGTAAAACGGTAATTTCGGTTGAAAACCGGAAATTCTTTAGATTTTGAATGAAGAAACAGACTGCGCCGTTAAATTCGTCTTGCGAAATCTAGTGACCTAGAAAAGTTTCGTCGAATTTTGAGACAATCTGAATATTTTATGATTTTCTGGGTGATAAGTCGTTAGTGACTTCAGGGACGAGATTTTTACGAAAATCTCAAAAGTCAAGAAATGACTTGGGCTAAGTTCATTTAAAATAAAGTGAACTAAAAAGAAATAAATTGTTTTATGGTAAGAACGGACTCGAATGAAGCAATATGAACCATGTATTCAAATTTATAATAATAATAATAATATTATTATTATTATTATTATTATTATTATTATAATAAAAAGGAAAAAAAACAAAACAAAAGAAAGGGGGGAGAGGCGTCGAGCGAGAAAGAGAGGCGTCGAGGAGAGGAATTTATTTTTTTAATTTTTCTTATGCTGTTTTAACTACCGGATCTATCAAGAAAAATAGGATAGTAGGTTTTCGTTGGAAATTTGAAGGCAAAGTTGATTCTGTGATGAGAAGCTACGGCGTGGACACAAAATCTTGGAGTTGGATCAAACTCCCGCAGGGTAGGGAATTTCCCTACTTGTGTTATTTCTATGCTAAAGGCCATGTAATAGCTTGGGATTGGCTTAGAGGCCGTGAAAGGCCATAAATTTTAGTTCTCAAATTTTTGGACTGGGTATAAGAATTTTTAGAAATTTTCGGGATTGTTTTCGAACTGGTCTGGGCTTAAATTTCGAGGAAGCGTTTTGAACAGTTCAATTTGAATTACAGGCCAATTTTAAGCAGTCTCATGAAAAATGAGGACTATTTCAGAGGTCGGATTTGCGTGTTGAGGAGTTTGGTTTACTCAGGGGCGATGTGCTTCGGCGAGTTTTTGTGGTGTGTTTGGTATCATAATGATAGGTGATGAACCGTGAAGGGACCAAGAGAGGTGCCCTGTTTTTATATAGATTACGAGATTTGGCTATTTGTGTGGTGTACAAGTGAATAACGTGGAATAGTAACAGTGTAACACTAAATTATTATTTTGTGAAAATGTGTATGGTTGAGTGATTCAAAATGAATTGCTCGTGTTTGTTAATTAGCCCATGTGAGCTAATTTTGGTGTAGTGATGATGAATTTGCATAACATGTTTTATGATTTAATTATGTTAATATATGCATGTGGATATATTGGCATTAATGTGTTGGAATTGGCATTATGCATTCCATATGCCTTTGGGGTAACCTAGAAATTAGGTGTGAGTGCATAGTTGAGATCGGCTGGCACGTGGTAGGTGTTTGATGGTGTGTCGTGAGTACACGGTTGTGAATCAACACCCGTGTAGGGTGATTAATTGGCCTTGATTAATAAGGCTGGCGTCGAATGAGTCGCACGGGTTAGAGAAAATGGAAATGGCTCATTGCATTTCATATGCACTGGGGCACCCTAGAACAATAGGAGTGAGTACATGAGGTGGTTTCTTGAGTTAATTTTCGGAGGTTGTTGGCAATATTATTTATCGGAGTGTCCACTCAAACATCGGAGGTTGTCCATACAATATCAATCGTCGGAGATCTGTCCAATTGATATACATCGGAGGGTTGTCCATATAATATGAATCGTTGGAGTCGGCCCTATTGATATACATCGGAGGGTTGTCCACGGTTAAACAAATACGCTGTTTGGAAATGAGTTTTCATTCACTTTGTGGGAAATATGTTTGAAATTGTTGAAACTCGAGGCGTTTGGGTGTAAGAGACCCGCAATATCATAGTTCTATATGGGTGTAAGAGACTTGCGGTATCACCCAAAAAGTTATGTTGCCCAAATAGGGCCAGGTCATGGTCATCACAACCTTAGGATTATGTGATGAGTGGGATTCAACTGGGATTTGTTGCCCATTGACACTTGCATTGGGTAATGGGCCAGATGAGACTCGATGCAGTCCTGTATACAATTGTGATTGTCTGGTGGGCGTATGCATGTGGGACGAGTCGATTGGTGACTCGAGATATATTGCTCAATGACATGTTGAGTGATGGAACCGACGAGCTCGGTACATGGGCATGATGAGTGAAGTCTCATTCATGGAATGTAGGCTTATTCGGCTAGACATGTGTATGTTGCACTTAGTCGTGTTTGATTATCACGACCATTACATGTGCACTTAGGTGGGGGTAGCCCTTGTAGGAGATTATCACCTCTTTAGGTTGCTCACCGTCGTGGGACCACGGTACCGATTCGGTGCGAGGAGCGGCCCGACCGCGTCGGACCATACATATGAAGAAGAACCGGATTATTGGCTTTAATATATATTTGTAATATATATGGGTTGTATGATTATGTGAAGTGATGTAATTTAAGCTCTTATGGACTATGGTTTTATAGTTATGTGCTTATATGTTTGAGTATTGATCACGGGGCCCAGTGGCCATTATTTTACTTTGCATATGAACCTGCGGCTGATCATTATTAGTCGTAGGACAGTTCCTTACCTTGAGTAGAGCTCCCGTACAAGGAGACTGCCTTTCGATTTTTACGATGGTAGTGTCGGGCAACGAGACATCCCACAAGTATTCCGAGGGTTGTGGGTTCATCATTGGCCCCCCCGGTTTTGGGGCGTCTCGGCTTGGTGTCTCGAGAAGCATGGGTATCACGACTACGGGGCTTGAGGCGTGGGCTTGAGCCATTGCTATTGCGATTGAGAGTGATACTAGTCATAGCCTTGGTATCGGAAGTTTAAGGTACGGAGCGCTAGGAGTTCATGGGACGGGTTTAGAGCACTGCATGCATGGTGTGTTTCGTGTTGTGTTCGGATATGTGTTCCATGTTTCAGTGATTGTTCGATTGTGTGTTACCGCGTTCGCGTGGAAAACTTATACGCGATTGTGATGTATATGGGAAATGTGATTGCGTGGTATATGCATGGCATAATGTATATAGGAAAATTGGAATGCTAAGATTAGGAACTATAACCTTGAGGTTCAGAAGTAATGAACTGAAAGTGTTGAATTTTATTGAAATAAATAAAAGGAATGGTTGTAGTAGCTCGGCAGGTGATGAATGGGTCGAGTTCATGGATGTCAAGTCTATTAGTGAGTGGCATGTCGTTACTGGTTGGCGGAAATGGGATTAAATAAAGTTTGTTGCCATTTTGACATGTGTAGATGGCAAGTCGAGGCAGTACGTAAGTGCGTCCATAAGGTGTTAATGACACCGCGATGTTATTGTGAGCCTTTCTTGAAATTTGTTGGGAGTTCTGGCTAACGCCATTGCACGAGGCTAATTGTCGTTGGTAGTCAAGGAGGTCCGAGTAACTTCCAGAGATTTAAGTCACATCACCCTCTGACGTTTACAGGGGGAGGGGATCCGATGGTAGCAGACCATTGGTTTCGGCAAATTGAGAATGTATTGGAGAGAAATTTATGGATATTACCTCAAGATGCGGCGAAGATCGGTATGGCTGGCGTTTATTTAAGAAGGTGAGTCAAGTCGCCGTTGGGGCCCCGGGTTAAGATTTAGGGATTTAGAGGCAATGACTTGGGCAGAGTTCCATGGGCTCTTTATGAGCAAGTATTTTCCGACCATTGCTAGACATGCCAAGGCCCAAGAGTTCCTAGAGTGAGGGCGGGGAGCGATGTGGTGATGGAGTACATGGCGATTCACGCGAGTTGGCACGTTTTGGTGATGACTATGTATTACCGGATATTGGCCAAGGTCGGAAAGATTTGAGAATGGACTGAAGTTTTCCATTTGGGGCAGGGAGTGGCGGGTATCGCTCTGAGACATGGATTTCATGGTCGAGAACTGACTACGGCGTAGAGAGAGATGGATGACGCATAAGGCATTCGAGATGCGATCTTAGATGGAAGAAGAAGGATCAGGCCTTCTTGGTTGAAGTAGAGGGTTAAGGCCTCTAGGAAAAGTCATTGTATGGGAAAATTCTCCCCTAGGATCTAGGGTGAGAGTTGGTCAGATATGGTAGACATATCAGGTTTTGATGTCATTCTTGACATGGATGAGTTAACAACCCATCTGGTTGTCAGTGATTGTGACCTAAGGCGGGTTATCATACCTGACACGGTCTTGGAGTTGTAGAAGGTAGCATATGCATGTGAGTGATGAGTATGTGAGTGAATTTCGGGGACGAAATTCTGTTAAGGGGGGGAGAATGTAAAACCCGAGAAAAAATTCAATTTTTCTGGAAAAGGTTAAAACGGTAATTTCGGTTGAAAACCGGAAATTCTTTAGATCTCGGATAACGAAACGGACTGCGCCGTTAAATTCGTCTCGCGAAATCTAGTGACCTAGAAAAGTTTCGTCGAATTTTGAGACAATCGGAATATTTTACGATTTTCTAAGTGATAAATCGTTAGTGACTTCAGGGACGAGATTTTTACGAAAATCTCATAAGTCGGGAAATGACTTGGGCTAAGTTCATTTAAAATAAAGTGAACTAAAAAGAAATAAATTGTTTCGGGTAAAAACGGACTCGAATAAAGCAATATGAACCATGTATTCAAAATGATAATAATAATAATAATATTATTATTATTATTATTAATGTGTGTATTATAATCAAGAAAAAAATAAAAGAAAGAAGAGGAAAGAGCGTCGGGACAAAGAGAGGCGTCGGGGAGAGGAATTTATTTTTTAATTTTTCTTCTTTTGTTCTTTCTCGAATCTATGAAAACGGATCGTAGAGTTTGTGAAATTTGGCCCAGTTGATCTACGCGATGAGCTACCTGGCGTGGATACAAAATCTTGGAATTTCGTCAAATTCCATGAAATTGGGAGGCCCTTTCCTATTTTTGTTTAATCACAAAGATCATGTAATGGCTTAGGTTGGCTTAGAAAGGAAGTGAAGGCCGTAAATTTCAGTTCTCAAATTTTTTGGTGGGTATAGGAGTTTTAGAATTTTTAGGATTGTTTCGGACCGGTCGGGCTTAATTTCAGGACTATTTTCGGACAGTTCGGACTGAATTTTGAGCGTACTAAGCGATCATAGCCAGAATTTTCGGGACTATTTGACGATCCGGGCGTGATGAGTTTGGTTTACTCCGGGTGATGTCCTTGGTTTCAATGCGTCTAATGTTTTGGTATCCACAATATTCGGTGACGAGTGAAGGGACCAAGAAGGTGTCATTTTTATATAGGTCGAATTTGGGCCATTTGTAATGGTATTACTAGAAAATGAATAACGTGAATAGTAACATGAATAGTAGCGTAAATAGTGACACGAGGAAATTATTTTTATTGTGAAAAATGTGTATGGCTGAGTGATTCAAAATGAATTGCTCGTGTTTGTTAATTAGCCCATGTGAGCTAATTTTGGTGTAATTGATTATGAATTTGCATAACATGTTTTATGTGATTTAATTATGTTAATATATATGCATGTGAGTATATTGGCATGAATGTGTTGGAATTAGCATCATGCATTAAAGCATACCTTTGGGTAACTGAGAAATTAGGTGTGAGTGCATAGTTGAGATCGACATTGTGTTGAGTGTTTGATGGTGTGTATTGAGTACAGGTTCATGATCAACATAAATGAGGTGTGGTCGTGTATAAATTAATAAAATATGTCAATGATGTATGGTTAAAAAATGAAATTATCAAATTCATGTTTCCGTATACTTATTTGGGCGTCTAGAATAATAGGAGTGAGTGCATGAGGTGGTTTCTTGAGATAATGTTTTCGGAGGGTTGACCAACAATATTATTTATAGATTATTATCCTCCTAACCTTCAGGAGGTTCTCCACCTCATCTCGATCGTTGGAATACGCGATTGATATACATCGGAGGTTGTCCTAAAATAGATTATCGGATTACGTCGCTGTGTTATACATCGGAGGGTTGTCACGGTTAAAACAAATACCCTTGTTTGGAAATGGTTTTCATTCATGGCGAATGCATGTTTGAGAAGTCGGTGAGAACTTCGGCGTATGGGTGTAAGAGACCCGTAATATCATAGTTCTATATGGGTGTAAGAGACCTGCGGTATCACCCAAAAAGTTATGTTGCCCAAATAAGACACACGATCATGTTTATCACATAGACTTCGGGTTGTGTGATAGGAGTCAGGATTGACTTGGGATTTGTTGCCCATTGACACTTGCATTGGGTAATGGAGCCGATGAGGGCTCGATACTTGGGTCATTGGTAATACCAGTGACAGTGGTCACAATGGCGTATGCATGTGAGAGGAGTCGATGAGTGACTCGAGATATATTACTCAATGACATATTGAGTGATGGAGCCGGCGAGAGCTCGGTACATGGGGCATGGTGAGTCGAGTCTCATTCATGGCATGTAGACATGTGTATGTTGCACTTGGATGTTTGTTTGATCTATCACGATAGTGCGTGTGCTTGTACCCAGGTGGGAGAGTAGCGCCAGGAGATTATCCTCTTGGGCTTTGCCCACCCGTAGTGGACCTCCCCTTTGAGTGGTCGGTGCGGGACCGGCTGACCCGCATTTGAGACCGCATATGAAGAAAGTCGGTTCTATTGGCTTTATCTCATATTTTGCAAAAATATATGGGTTATGTAGTATTTGTATGAGAGTGATGTAATTTAAACTCTTATGGACTATGATTTTATAGTCATGTGCTTATATGTTTGAGTATTGATACAAGGGCCCAAGTGGCCATTATTTTACTTGCATATAGACCCTGTGTGGTCATTGTTGATTATTGGGACATATTGTACCTTGGGTAGAGCTCCCCATACAAAGGAGACTCTGCCCGATTTTCGTGAGTGGTGTTGGATAACTTGGGCATCCGCAGTATTCAGTGAGGTTGTGGTTTCAACGGACCCCGGTTTTAGAGCGTCAGGTTAGAGATCAGTGATTAACTCATGGTGGGTTTGAGTGGGGTGCAACGGTATGGCATCATTGCGTTCATGTGCGGTGGCTGTCGCGTCGGGACCCAGTGGCTGGTACGCGGTATGGTCATTCCACCGCTCTTGGTGAGGTGTGGAGTTAGGTTCAATCTTTGGATCATCGATGAAGACTCATGGTTGAATCGGGGAATTAAAGTAATTAAGATGTGATTGGGTAGAAGAAACAGAAGGGTCGTTCATCCCTGGGTGAGAAGCTGGAGTTAGGGTGAAGGAGACCCGCGATGGTAATCCAGGTCTTGTGTGGGTATAAGGGCAGAGGAGATATCTAGAATTTGCATTATTGGGTGTAAGGGCTCGGGGCTATCCCAAATTTACGTATGGGTGTAAGAGATCGGGAGAGATCCCAAATTTACGTATTGGGTATAAGAGACCGGAGAGATCCCAATTTACGTGTGGGTGTAAGAGGAAAGCTGGGAGAATCTAGAAATTGCAGTGTGGTGTAGTGAGGGAATATCCAGGCTACGTGGTGTAGGGCCAGGAGTCTCTAATTCTGTGTGGTGTAAAGACAGGGATCTCCCAATTTCTATGTGTGGGTGTAGAGACAGTGGAGAAATCAGAAATTTACGTGTGGGTATAAGAGACTGGAGCTATCCCCAATTTACGTATTGAGTGTAAGAGACCCAGGAGAGATCCCCACGAGGTACATTTGGGTATAAGGGTGGCAGGGAGAGATCCCAATTTACGTATTGGTGTAAGAGACTGAAATTGTCCCAAATTTTCATGTGTGGTGTAGGGTGAGGAAAGTAAATTACATTGGGTGTAAGAGGCAGGGGAGCTATCCAGAATTTACATGTGGGTGTAAGAGACCCAGGAGAAATCCTAAATTTACGTATTAGGTGTAAGGGTAGTGAGTTATCAGAAATCTCTATGTGGTGCAAAGACCAGAGGAGAAATCATTTGCGTGGGTGTAAGAGACCGGGTAAGGTTATTCGAAAGTGCATTGTGGATATAAGAGGCTGTGATTCAATGAAAAGTTATGTTGTCCGAGAGATGAAAACACACAGTTATGGTTATCACGTAGACTTATAGTTGAGTGATAGGAGTCGGGAGTGACACGAGATTTGGATACCCCTTTGGAAATTACATTGGGTGTTGGTGAGCCGATAAGGACTCGGTATATGGATGTCATTCATAACATGGACTAGGTTGGTCCAGTGGTTGTCAGTGAGTTATGTTGAGTCATTTACTGGCGAGGGGTTGTGTAGGGTTACATGTTGTGTGGATTATATACAAGTGTTAGAGGACATGCTACGAGCATGCGTCTTGGATCATAAGGGTAGCTGGGAAGAGCGATTGACCTTAGTGGAATTCGCCTACAACAACAGTTATTAGGCGAGTATACATATGGCACCATATGAGGCATTGTATGGGAGGCCATGCAGATCACCGTTATGTTGGACCAAGGTGGGAGAGGCTCCATCAGCTGGTCCTGATCGATTAGGAACACCTCGAAGGTGAGCTTAATCTGACGATTTTCTCACGGCTCGGAGCGGCGGGAGGGTTGGAGTAGATGTGCGACGTCGACCCTTAGGGTTTGGGGTTGGAGATCACGTATTGCCAAAGGTGATGCCTAAGAGAAGAGTGGTCGGGTTAAATGACGAGGAAAGGCGCTCGCCGAGGTTCATTGGGCCGCCCGAGATACTCGAGAGGGCGGTAGCTGCTGGCGTACCGGTTGGCTTCTGCCCGACGTATCAAAGTGTCCACGAGCTATTTCACGATATCCGCCGCCGAAATCTACTCGGATCCGGCCCATGTAGTGGATTGAGAGGTTGGGTTGACAACGATGGGAACCGAGGAGGACCCGGTGTGCATTGTGGATGGCGGGAACAGGTTTTGCGACAGCGAGGCCAGTGAGGCCCCCAGTGAAGGTGTTATGGGTACCTGGTGGAGGAGTCAGCGTGGGGCGAGGGGACACGATGCGGGCCTACCCTATCCCCTGTCTTGTTTTTAGAGATAGAAAATTTTTTATGGATTAATGGTTAATATTTAAATGACCTAGTTTACATGCATGGTAGAGTGCACGTTGCATATGCATGTGTTTGTGATGATTATTGTAAATTTTGGGACGAAATTCTTTTTAAGGAGGAGGAAATGTGGGCAGAAAATTCCAATTTTTGTAAAAATGGCAAAATTGTAATTTAGGTAAAAATCGAAAATTTTCTAGATCTCGGATGATGAAGCAGTTTCAGATTGGAATAGATGCCATGGAAATCTAGCTACCACGTCTCGAGATTTCGACATAGTCGAATTTCCGTTTTAAGCCATCAGAGTGTCAGTCGTGCAGGTTTAGAGACATGTGATATGACAAAAGTCACCTACTACATTAACATTCATGTGACATATTATAGTAGAGGAATGAAATGAACCAAACCTAGATAGTGCAAGTGTCAAAATCAAGATTTAAGGACATAGAAAACATTATTTGATTCATCGTCAGATAAAGCATGGAATAGTGTCATCTTCTCAGACTAACGTGAAGGGAGATCACGTGGAGTCTTTGGTTTGAAATCTAGAGAGAGAGATTGCTCCTTCTCTCTAGATTTTCGGCCAATCGGACCGTCGGTTTTCGACGGAGCAAGAAGGAAAGTTGTTATACGCAGCGAGGGCTACGCGTGGGCACCGATTTGGTAGAGTTTCAACAACTCCAAGAGGTAGGAATCTTTTCCTACTTATGTTAATCCTTGTTTAAGAACCATGTAAATGGTTAGGAACGTTTTGAGGCTTGTTTTAGCCGTAAACTCGGTCTCAAAAGCTTTGAACCGAGTTGAGAAAATTCCTATTTTGTGTGGTCGTAAATAGTAACCCGAGGGTTTTACTGTTCACACTGTGAATATTTTGTGTGAATTTTATGGTGTTGAGTGATTCAAAATGAATTGATTGTGTTGTGAATTAGCGTGTTAATTTTGGTGTAGTGGTTGAAATTTATAACATGCTTTATGTGATTTAATTATGTTAATATATATGCATATGAATATATTAGCATGTTGAGTAGCATCATGATTCCATCATTGCTAAGGACCTACAAATATTATAAGTGATTGCATGACATGAAATTGAAAGTTAAATGAAAATGTTTGTGAAAGGAATTTCGACGGAAGATTTTCCGGAGAATTGTGTTGGGAGACTGATGAGTGCCTAAAACACTCATGTCATACCCGCGTCTGTCTTATTGTCTTAGCTTTATTTTACAGTTAATTAAGTATTTCTATAGCCCGACATATGATTTTTGTATTATGTGTGAACTCTGGCGGGTGGAGCAGGGGGTTTTTGGAGGCTTATTTTGAATGGGAGAAGGATGAAGTTGTAAAAATTTGGCTAGACGTCGCGACGTCTGGCGTCGCGACGTTGGGTCAGCCAAGAAGAATAAAAGTCGGTGACGGCCGCGTCGCTGACGTCTGTTATCATGATGTTAGCACGAGTTTTGTCTCTCCATCATTAAGCAAGGGGACGGAGTCGAGGCATCGGTGTACGAACTAGAACCCCGCGAATCGGAGGCGCGGCGACCTTGAGCTTGAAGAGACTACTTTTGTATTTTCTTCTTGCCGGATAAAAAGTGTTGATATTTATAGATTAAATATTTATTGTACTCACATTAGGTATGTTCTAGATCCACATCTAGGTGTTGTTGAACCAGGTCTGGTATGGATTAAGGATTCGCACTTTATATTATCAGTTGTTTATGACTTGTTAGAGTCTACTCTATATCTGTGATTTATTTACATGGTGGTGTCTGGCCAACATTGGTATGATTGTACTAGATATCCGAGATTCGAGAGATGAGGATGTCCAGGGATCTGAATAGAGCAGCCCTCGGTCAATTCGGTAAATAGAGATATTCTGATTCCGAGGGTGGCGACTAAGGTTAGAACATTTAAAGCGTTTTAGGTGTGAGTTGGGGGTAGGGCCACTCAACCCTACTAGTGAGATGGCGGATACACCTCGAGAGGTATCACGTAAGCCGCGATCACCGAGTCATCGATAAGTGTAGACCAAAAACAATAGTAATTTCCGCAGGAAATAATCCATCAAAGTGGCGAGGAGGGAGACCTGTGCTAAATCTCCACAACCAAGTAATTTCGTTAAGCAGGTCGTTTTGGTTTAATCCTAAATATTAATCATTGTCACTCAAAGCTTATCGAGATAATATTCAAAAGGCGATCTACGTATTCAACACCCTTGTCCCGTGGATGATATCGCTGCAAAATTCACCACTATCTTACTTGAGAGCGGCAGCGTGCACTTGCTATAAATGTCTCCCGTCTGTTTTGGCTGTCAAAATTTTGTGTCGTTACTGGGGATAGTTTAATCAATCATATCGACAAACCGATGATGTTACTCTTGGAATTTCTTGTTTTATTTGCTTTTACAAGTGTAAGTAATTTGGTCTTTTTTGTTTCATGTGTGATTGCGATCGAGGATTACGATGAATGCGTGCGACGACGGAGATCAGGATGACACATCGGTTCAGTCTGACGAAGAACTACGAGATACGCCGAGAAACGTGATGCAGGCCAACTCTAGCAATCATGGAGAACAATGAAGCGGATCTTGTATACCGACATGGAAGCCACAAAGGGCCCGACATGGGAATAATGGAAGGAATTAAGCACCCAGGCCGTTTATACAGCCAGATGATCCATTCATGTTGCTAGAGGAGTTTGCCTTCACAAAAGCCTCTGGTTGTTCGTGACATATAGAATACCTATTCGACCAAATAAATTTGGTTCAAATTAGTACTTACGGATGCTTGAGAACATCTTATTTCATGGATTGCCCAATGAGAATCAAATAGCCATTTGACTGACTTCCTCGAATACGCGACCTGTCGAGTACAATGGGGTCAGATAGGCACTCAGGTTGGGATTGCTCCTCTCACTGGGTGATAGAGCCAAGCATTGGTTAACAAGTCGACCCGCCGGTTCATTACTTCATGGAGCGACTTAGTCTGGATTCCTGACCAAGTTCTTCCCACTCCGACAATTACACAACTTGTGCAAGAGATCAATACTTTTGGGCTGACTGAGGGGCATTGTAGGCCTTTAGGATGGAATTTCCTGGCGTTGATACCCACATCACAGGCTGACCAGATGGATGCAAGTCCATACTTTTTATAATTGTCTTAGGGATGCAACTAGAGCAGTGATTAATGCCTCGGTAGGAGGGAACCTTAATGAAAAACCACGGACCCGAAGCATATGAAATCTTGGAAGATGCGCTACTAGCCTAAATCGGTGGCGAGAGAATACTACACCCGATGGCCGTGGCGGCCGCGGATAATGAGGTTCTCAACAATGCGGTTACTCATGTTGCCACGGCTGAATAAGATTGACAGGACAACAAGGTACGCGAATGCCCATGCGAGACAGCCATGGGAGTTGTGTGAATTACGTGGAGGTGATGTCGCGATGCAGTCTCGGTCGGGAAGCAAGCGATGAAGCGAGCCCGGTTGTGTGGTTTGTCAGAATCTGACCACGGCCCGACAAAGGTTAGTATGGAAACAATTATCATAACAAAATCAAGGCGAGGTGGCGTAACGTCGAATCAAAATAGTCGCCTTGATCGGTATGGATGGAGGAATAATCGAACAACATGCCACCACCGTGATCGAACCACCTCTTACGAGAAAAGGTGGTTGGAGCAAGCCACAGCGCAAGCCTTTATCCTGCGCCTTTATGAATGAGAGCGGCGAATATGCGACATCGAAACCACTGATTGGTAGTCAGCGTGGTTCGAAATTGAAGAATACCAGATGGGTGAATGGCGATCTATTGATAGAAAGGCAATGGGTTCCTTACGAAGCAATTCAAGTGAGCAGAGAGGAGATGAACACGTTAAGCGATCCACGGCGAGAAGTGGTAAGAATTGGAATACGAGGGCGATCCAGGTGACCAGAGGAGTGAAATTGTAATCGACCGGTTAGAATGATAATTTATATAGGAGCTTATTGAAAGCGGTCACGTAGAACACCTGACTGAAGAAAGGATAATTCACAGCCCGTAGCCACCCAATTAGTATCCCGGCGTCTAAAGAAGCATAAGTTGGATAACGATTCACGAGTTCGTAAGAGTATTCAGAAAGCGCATCAATATTCCGTTTCTTCGTGCTCTGGAGCAGTGCCCGATTATGTCAGAAGTTTATGAAGGACATCTTGTCTCGAAGAGAAGACTGGCAGATTTCGAAACAGTTAACCTGGCGAAGATGTAGTGCCATACTTGAGGGAAGCTACCACAAAGCTAAAGACCTGACCGATTTCACTATCCACTACCGTTCAAATCTTATCTTTGAAGAGCATTGTGTGATTTAAGTTCAAGTCATTAATCGTGCCCTTGTCCACATTTAAGCGTTTGAGAGGTTGGGTGACTCCTCATCCAGTCCACCCTCCCGGTAGCGAACGAGGTCCTTAAAGCATCCGAGAGGGGTGATAGAAGATGTCTTAGTAAAGGGTGACAAATTTATATTCGATTTCATTGTATTAGATATGGAAGAGGATACAAAAATACCCATAATCTTGGGTAGACCATCTTACAGCTGGCGAGCAATGATTGATGTTGAGGAGAACTAAAATTGAGAGTGCGGAGGATGAAGTCAGAGTTCAACGTGTTGAAGCTGTGGAGCATGGTGAGTAGTCATCATTTCATGTGAGAGATAGTGAAATATAGTCATGTAAGTGGTCTCCGACTGATCCTTTGGAGGCTAAGCCACAATGCAGTGATTCGAGAATATGGGCGAAGAGAGGCGGAGGAATATGTAAAATGGATGGATTCTTCGAACCCGATAAGGAAAATACTTGAATCTCACAGGTGGCCAAGCATGATTGCCATCGATTGAACAACCACGAAGATGGAGCAGAAGCGTTGCCTGATCATTTGATATCAATCTCTGGGTTGGCCTCCACCTTACCAGTGATCATTTCAGCGTCCCTGACAGAATTAGAGGAAGAGAAATTATTGATGGTCCTTCGAGATCACAAAAATGCGCTCGGATGGTCAGCCGATTCATGTGCTTTCGTGTGCGTCATCGTATTTTCTTTGAAGATGGTCATAAACCCTCGGTGGAAGCCTGGAGGAGGTTGGATCCAGCTATGAAGGGTAGTCCTGGGAGGGTGTTGAAGTGGTGCATCAGGTAATTTATCTATCTGGGTAGGTGCGTGGGTAAGTCCAGTCTGAGTGGTACCTGAAGGAGAACAGTTGTCATAAGAGCAAGAAAATAACATGTCTGCCTTCTAGAAACGATTCTTGGGTGGAGAATTTGTATTGATTATCGAAAACTGAATAAGGCCACTCGAAAAGATCATTTCACATTGTCGTTTCTAGATCATATATTGGATCGATTAGCCGGGCATGAATATTATTGCTTTTTTGATGGATATTCCGGCTACAATCAAATTGCTATAGCCCTTGAAGATCGGAGAGAGCGACATTCACCTTCTATGAACAATCGCATTTAGGCGGATGCCCTTTAAATTTGTGCAATCGTCGGGTACCTTCTGACGATGCATGATGTATATTCTCATATATGGGTTGAAAAACAATCAGTCTTCATGGATGATTTTGGTTTTGGTGATTCATTTGTATTTGTCTGGAGAATTTGAGATCGATGTTGATAAGATGAAGTAATATATGCTCAATTGGGAGAAGTGCCATTTTTATGGTATAGAGGGCGTGTGCTGAACATGGATTCATGAAGATGGTGAGTGAGCAAAGATTGAAGCAATTGAAAAATTATCCACCCTCATCGATAAAAAGGATAAAAAGTTTTAAATACATGAATTATCAGCCTTCATAAAAAGACTATATAAGTTAAGCAGTTTTCTAATATATAGTCCCAGGGACCCCATTTTGAGTTTGATGTGCACAGTTATATGTCTGCGAATTTTTAAGTGTTGAAAGATAAATTGGTATGGAGCTCTATTGTAGTAGCTCTAAGTTAGTTATTCCATTTGAGCGTGTGTGATGCAGTGATAAGCAATTGGATGGTGTTAGGGTAGAAACGAGAAAGGATATTCGGGTAAATCTGTAGACGAACCTTGAATGATGCTCAGTTGGATCACATCCTGAGAAAAATTATTAGCCCGCTGTCTTTGCTTTTACTGACAAATTTAGGCACTTATTTGATTGAAAACAAGATGCGTAGTCCACAACGATCATTACGCCATAAAACGATGACTAAAAGGATGCCAACCCATTCATCCGATTGATTCTTTTATTTAAATTATGTGAAATTAAAACGAGATAGAGAACTGAATTTGCGATCTCCTGCAGTTCGAAGAGTAAGTGATGAGGTTCAAGTGAATAGCGACTTTCACGTGAAACGCTCATGCGTCAAGACAAAAGCAGGTTCTATGGTTTCTGAGATTATGCAATTAATTTGGTAATGAGTAATCCCTCGGAATTTAGCATCAATGAAAAAGAGGTTTTCCCGCACATGAACCACTACTATTGGGAGGCCAATTCTCTGGACATTGCGCAGACCAAGTGATCAGGAGAGATGTGTGCCGGAATTGAAATGAGCGGTTTTTTGAACCACTACCGCTGTGTGTTGGGACGGCTTCGGTGGCGGCGAACAGCGGCGAGTGCTTGTCGAACCACTGGCTGCCTTATTCAAGGATGCTCATCGATTCGTATCCACATGTGACAAATGTCAGCGAATGAAGCGCATTTACAAAAGAGCCGACGCGCATCAGTCAAATGGCCATTGCGATTATGGGGATTAAGTTTCATGGGACCATTTCCCCGTATTATAATAACTGTACATCTTATTGTGGTGGTCTCCAAAAATTGGGTTGGCAATTCCGACCCACTTTTAATGATGCTAGGTGGTATACGGTTTCTTTTCAGCCATATTCACGCGATTTGCCTCCTCGAGAAACATGATCACGGATAAGCGGTACTCATTTACGTAATAGATGATTGACAAAGTCTTGCAAAAGTATGGGGTGCGACATAAATGCGTCACTTGCATATCGCACGGGTGAAATGGGCGAGTAGAGGTATCAAATCGAGAAATCAAGTCCGTGCGGAGAAAGCAGTTAGCGACTCCGAAAGAGCGGTCTAAAAAGATAGAGGATGCACTACGGGCATCTTGGGAAGCGAGTTTAAAACACCATTGGTGTGTCGCCCTTCCGGGTGTTTAGTGGAAAAGCATGCCACACGCGGTCAGGTAGAGCATTGAGCTGCTGGGTAGCTCGGAGTTAAACATGGACAATACATTGGCGGTGAGAAGAGAGCGCTGGCTCGAGTGGGCTAGGCAGGTCGAACGAAGCTTATGAAAATGCACGCATTTACAAGGAAAGGATAAAGCTGGCGATAAACATATTACCGGAAGAGTGAAGCGGGCCCAGCGGAGTCCTTTGTTTTAATTCGCAATCTCCAACTTTTTCTGGAAATTGAAGTCTAGATGGTGAGACCTTTCCACATTGACCAAGTCTTTCCATGAAGGCGAGGTTGAGCATCTGAGAAAAATTGTCCTGGATTAACACCTAGCGGTTGGCTTATTTTGGGGGTGAGTTCCATGCGGATAAGCAGACCATTCCATTGACCGCATCGGACCGAAATGCGATGGCGGTCATAGGAGCTCGGGTTCTCGAGCACATTGAGATTCAGGGTCGTCGAGCTAACGACATTAAACATAGCGCTTCTTGGGAGGCAACCCAAGCTTTGTTTTTTTGAAATTTTTCTTTCTATGATTTCATTTTTCTTGTTTGTTTTAAGTTTGGTTTGGTTTGTTGTTTCTATCCGTAATCGAGATCTCCTTTTGGATGTCTATTTTCAGGACCCGCGATCGAAAGTATTGTGGAGGATCCGCTCAAGAAATTCACTTCAGAAGTTCGAGGGAGTCACAAATTGCACTAGGGGTTTACTCTTTGCAACCAGACCATTGTTGATGTTTGCATTTGGGCCACTTCTCTGTCTGCGTGTAATGGTGAAACTCCAGCGTCGCGACGTCTCAACGTCGCGACGTTAGTTTGACCCTTCTCTGGAACGTCACAACGTTGGATCTCAACCTCACAACGTTGGATTAGACCCCCTCTGGAACGTCGCGACGTTGGATCCCAACGTCGCTGACGTCGTTTCATACTTCAGAGCATTATGGTGGTTTCAACCCTCTATGTTCGACGTTGAATCTCAACGTCGCTGACATTGGCCTTTCCTCTGCGGAACGTCGCGGCGTTGCATTCTGCGTCGCGGCGTTGTACTGTTGAGGCCAAAAACACCCTCATTTTCTCTTACCACTGTTCTGCCCGCATTTGTCGTCGTCCCATCGTCGTCCCTGCCGGAATCCACTCCCAATCCTGTCGGAGGCCACTGTTTTTCCCTTCGACCATCTCACCGTCTTTGCCACCGTCATTCCCTCATCACACCAAACATCCCACAATCCTTGTATCGCACCTTCCCACCCGCATTGGTAATCGCCAGAAACAGTTAGGTTAGTTCAACCATGTTAGGTCGTTTGAGTTGGTAGGGTCCTTGTCAAACCTTATGGTTTGTGTCTACATCCTTGTTTGCATATTAGTCTGATTTTCATGGTGCCACTTAGGTGCTTGATATGACCATCCTGAGTCCATCCGGGTGTGGCCCATTTGGTGCCATTAGGCTACATTGTACACTTAGGACCTTAGGCAGTCTAGATTGTCTTTGTTGCACCAATGTTGGGTAAGAGCGAGAGACACCTTTCGGCTTAGGTCGGATCGGTGAGGATCAGGCCGAATTTCTAATGTCCTGAGGTTTATCAACGAGGGTGCCGCCGATCGGTTCGGCACCATCTGCAGAGCTGATCCTTCATCAAGAAAGGGTTTCCACACAGTGGCTTGCAAGGCCCAATGCGGCTTGAGGATGGCGGGCGCTTTTGCCAACCACCTGGAATCCAGTAGCGGTGAGTGTGAAGTGCGAGGAATTCGCCAACCTCGCCTCCCATTCAGTCAAGAGAGATTAAGTGTGGTGTGTTGTGGTAGACTCAGCGCGGAGTCTATCAACTGGTTTTATAATCTTGATCTATCCTTGGAACTTCGATGCGGCTCTACGACGGTGACCTGGAGTCGTCGGTCTTGACAAACGGGCGGGTTGAGTGGAAGCTCAACAATGATGGGCACGCCGTCCATTTCAAGGCCAAGCATTTGGCCTATATCCCTAAAGTCTGGAATCACTTCATCACGTCGCGTCTCATTCCGACGACGAACATGTGTGAGGTGACTGCCAAGCGTGCCCTGCTCAACTACGCCATTATTCAGGATATTCCGTTCAATGTTGGGCAGGTTATGAGACCATCCTCCACTGCGGGCGTTAAATGGTGGACACCGCCCACCCTCCATCACGGCCTATGCATGCAGTCGGGTGCCCTTAGATGACAGCGAGCATGGGTATACGATTAAGGCTATATCGGTTCGCGAGACAAGCTAAAGTGTACCGCGACACGAGGGCTGGCTGAGGCCATGAGCCCCTCGGGCGAAGGCTCACATTATCAGACCCATTTGGACTCTGGCGTCAAAGTTGGCATTCGACCAGTCTCTCCACGCCCACCTTCCCGCGACGACCTCGGAGGCGACCCCGTCGATCCCCACGACCCTAGAAGGACCGGTGCGCCCTTCTTGATAAACTTTGATGCATTCTGGGATGAGACCAGGAGCACCGGTCTCATTACATAAGTTATGGAGGCCCTTCGTCGCGACATGCGTACGGTTCGGCGACCAGGCCATTACTCAGGCGGTCCTCTGACCAAACGCTTGACTTCTCGCCTCCACGGCGCGCGCCATTCGCGCGGTGACGTTCGATCACGGGGAGATTCCCTTCACCTTCTCTTGCTCTTTTATTGCGCCAATGGGGACCTTTGAATCACTATTCGTTTAGCGAAGTGTGGAAATTGGGTGATCGAGGTTACTGTTACAGCTAGTTTTGTGATGGTTGTTTTTATTTTTTTCGGTATGTGTGCTTTAGTTTGGTTGTAATTCGCTTGTTCATTTGGTTAATGATCTGTGTTGAGTTCACTTTTTTTTTTTGGTAGATCATCTGCATGTTTAGTATGGTGTCATCTTTAGGTAAGTTTGTGTGTCTGTTATGTGTTTGAAAGTCGGTCTTTTAGTAGAGTCTACTTATTATCATGGAAAAGCAGTGTATAGCTCGAGAAAGGATTCGTAGGATGTTTGATACTCAGGAATTAGGTTGAATAGGTGGGGAGGCATAGTGAATCACGTCCGGATATTCAAGAAATTATTTGTTCAAACTAAGTACCGCCACACTGGTGAGCCTCTAGGAGCATGCCTAGATGCCGAACCCGGCTACTAAGGTTCAACAAACCACGAGGAATGCTCTAAACACCAAAGAGATGGGACAGTAAATAAAGAAAGTTCTTGAGCTAAAATACTGAAAAAATAAATAATAATATGTAATAATAATAATAATAATAATTTAGGCATAGAATAAGTGGGATCTTCCAATCGAATCCGGGAGCGCGATCCAGGGGCCTTTCAAATGATGCGACGGTGGCCCGAAGTCATTGACTTCCGCGCCCGTTACGAGGACCAGATGGAAGTTTCCGACTTAGGGCCCTTGGGTTTAGTTGAGTGTTCGGGGTGGCGTTCGGGAGCGAATGCCCGTGCCTGGCTGGCGGTGAGTCTGACTAAGCCCGTACATAATTATAGCATAAACTTATCAGGCCATGATTTGTTTGATGTTATGAGTAGGTATGTCGAAGAAGCAAGCAGTCTCGTTCCTATCCTTTCGTAGTTAGATTTTCCCCGATTAGGTGAGTTGAATAAGTTTGGGGCGTCGAACCTAGGTATAAACTAAGTCATTTATTCCCGATGCACATAGGGTCCTTGGGAAGGTTCTTAAGATACCTTGGAGGTTGAGGCATTCGATCCAATTACTTAGAGTTCAATCTAATTCTTTGAAAGTCGAACACCCTTGTGAATCCCGAACTCGAACAAATGGCAAAGGGTAATGGTCGATCCCGATTTGATCCTCTAATCTATTGCATGTCTTGTATCCTAGTGTTAGGCTATAGTATGTAGGGTGTGTGTCAAGGTTAGAGTCAATTCTTGCTTAGGGACAAGCAAGAAGCTAAGTTTGGGGGTGTGATGAGTGCACAAACACTCATGTCATACATGTGCGTCTTATTGTCTTAGCTTTATTTCACAGGTTAATTAAGCCATTTCTATAGCCCGACATCTGATTTTTTGTATTAGGTGTGAGCGCAAGTGGAGCGGGGGTTTTGGAAGCATTTTGGGCGAGGAAGGGTAGAAGTGCATAAGAAGTTGGCTGGAGCGTCGCGTGGCGTGCGTCGCGACATCCTATCTGGTTGGTCGCCGAAAAAGTCAACAAGTGGCGATGTCGCGGCGTCTCGAGCGTCTCGGCGTCTCAACCGCGGCGTCGACGCGGTTTGTCTCCATCAACAAGCAAAGAGGACCAGAATTCGGGCATGTCGAAGATGCAAATGCGAACTGAGACGCGGAAATCGAACAACGGCGACCTTGAGCTTGAAGAAGAGACTTTGCTTTTGTATTTTCTTCTTTAGGATCAAAAAAATCTTGATCTTTTATAGATTAAATATTTATTGTACTCACGTTCGGTATGTTCCTAGATCCATATCTAAGGTGTTGAACCCGATCCGCAAATTGCATGGATTAAATATTCGCGCTTTATATTATTCGAGTTGTTTATGACTTGTTAGAGTGCGCTACATATCGTGATTTATTTATGGTGGTGTCGGTAACATTGGCATGATTAGTACTAGATATCAGTTCGAGATGAGGATGTCCAGGGATGCGAATAAATGACCCTCAATTCGATGAAATAGAGATATTCCGATTAGAGAGATGGGGTAAGATACACTCCAACCACACTAGTGGGTCAGGTCCCACCTGGGGTCAGGAGTTATCTGCGTAAGCACGATCACCCCGTCATCCAATAAGTCATGAATAAAGAATATTATTATTTCATGAAATAATCTCAAAAGTGTAAGGGGAGACACCATACTGATCTCATACCAGTATTCTTCAAAACGATTCGTTTAATTTAAAATCTAAATATTAAGTAAAGTATCTCAAAAGCATCAGATATCATTTCAAAGGCCAAATCTATGTATTCTTTTATTATCCCATGGATGATCATCATTGTATATTTATATATTATGAAACCATTACTTGCACTTACATAGTACATATATATCCACATCACGTTTTGACCAATCAGTGGTCAAATAGATCTTGGATAGAGGATATATTTGTTTGAGATTCCTCCCAGCAATTAAACTGGGTAAGTCCAATAATTTTCATAAATTGTTAGTAGTTTAAAGTGTTTTGTTTTGAAAACTGGATATTCTGCATTTGACAATGTGACAGTGAAGCGAGTCAGGACCTAGAGCCTTGAGTTGACATATAGTTGAAGTAAGTTCATGAAATTGCTTAGAATGTGATTATTCTGTGTGTATTGCATAATTGAAAGATAACCATGTGGGATTATCTTCTGAAGCTCACTCATATGAAGTCACATTTGATCTGAGGCGATCGAAGCGACATCATGAAATTGGTTTGAAGAAAAGCGACTATACTTCACTATTCATTCATGCTGTGTTTCTTATCAAATTTTATATTTTAATATATATTGGATAAAATGAATTTGTGCTCTTGAACTATTGTATATAGTTGATGTTTGTTGTGAGTATTAATGTCGGGGCCTAAGTGGCCATTATATTACTCGCATATGGACCTTGTGTGGTCATTGTGAACTGTTTGTGACAGGTTTTGTATTTGGGTAGAGCTCCCCGTACGAAGGAGACTCTGCTCGATTTTCAGGAGTGGTGTCGGGTTACCCGACATTCACGAGTATTCCGCGGGTTGACGGGTTGTCGACGGTTGGATTTTGGGGCGTCCTGGTGAAACCTTCAAACATAATGCTATATCTTGAGCGAGTTCCTAGTAGGCCGAGTTCCAAAACCTCCTTTCGAGTTATGGTGGTAAAAACTAACTTGAGACATATACATATATGGGGTTGTCAATGAGAGCGAATCATAACCCACATGAGAAAAAGCTTGATTGAAACGATATCTACGGATATTTCATTGTGGCTATCCCGGGATAAATCGAGAAGAATAAATTTTATTGTCTAACACGATTGTAGAATAGTTGAAATCGTGTGCAGTTCTTAGAGAATGGAGAATTTTAGTGGGAGTAATGAACGAAGAGTAGATGTTGAAGAGATAAGAGTGGATATCCATACTTTTTTTACCTCCAGTGTATCCTGACCTATTCGACAAGTTGAGAAAATGAGCAACATAATAGAGATGGTTCATTACCACGGAAAATATTGCCATTGAAAATGCTATAGAGCCACCACAACTAGGCACCTTTGGGGAAGTCTGAAGATAAAGGAGACACGCCATTACGAATGATTGTGGTGTGTTCACGAATCGATTTTGATATTGGGATAAGGAAGGATCGGGTTTCGTTTTCCTGAGAAGCCATGGAAAGTGATGATTAATATGTGGATGGAAGCTATGAATGAAGAGTTGAAATCTATATTTATATGAGTATGGATCTACATCGAATTGCCTAATAGTTGTAAACCCTTACATTTGTAAATGGGTCTTTAAGGCCAATAGTGTGCGATGTTAAAAGCCCGATATCGAGCGATTTAAGACGGACTGTGGCGAAAGGTTTCCTCAAAGAAGGTATAGATTCTGAAAATCTGCCCCTATCAATTTCAGAAAGATTAGCTTAGAATCAGCATGGCACTTGTATCATTTTTGATTTAGAGTTATCAAATTGTTACATTGCATTCTTAAATGGAGGAATTTGGATGAATATCTACATGGAACAACGGGACCATAAAGAAATGAACACCTAGTTTGCAAATTAAAGAAATCATTTACGGTCTTAAACTAGCTTCGGACAATGGTTTATTATGTTTAATAATACCATTACATGTACAGGTTAAAGAAGGCGTTGTTGATCGGTGTATATATCTGAAGAGAAGTTGGTGGGAGCAAGTTTTATATTTCTAATCTTGTATGTGGATGATATTTTTGCTGCAAGCATTGATCTTGGTTTATTAGGTGAAACCGAGGAATAACTCTCTAAAAACTTTCATATGGTTGATATGGGTGGGAAGCGAACTATGTTCATAGCATTGAGATCTTTAGGGATCGATCTCGAGTGTTAAGGTTTATCTCGGAAAAGGATATATGATCGGGTTTTAGGGTGTATGCGATCATGTTCATCGGGTATTGCACCTATATTGAAGGTGACAAATTAAGTAAAATGCGGTGCCCGAGGAATAACATGAAAGGGGCAATGAAAATTCCTTATGCATTAGGCGTGGGAGTTTGATGCGCTGAGCATGTCTGAATCGGTTCTCGAGCTTTGTTGTAGGCATGTTAGGAAGATACCAAAGTGATCAATTCGAACACGGAAAGATTTGCAAAAGAAGGTCATGAGGTACTTACAAGGGACAAAGGATTATATGCTCACATATAAAAGATCGAACAATTAGAGGTTGTCGATTACGCCGGTCGATTATGGTCGTTGTCACCGATAGCTTAAAGTCAACTTCAGGTTGTCTTTTATGCTGCGAATGGGGCAATCTCGTGGAATAGTGAAAAATAATCAGTGCTGCTTCATCCACGATGGAAGTGATTTGTTACTTGTTTGAAGCTTGAAGTCATGCTTTATGGTTGCGGAATTTTGTCTCAGGGATTGGTGTTGTCGACTCTATTGCTAAACCTTTGAGAATATATTGTGATAACACCGCAGCTGTTTTCTTCTCTAAGAATGGCAAATTTTCTAGTGAATCGAAACACATGGATTTAAAGTATTTAGTTGTTAAAGAAAGAGTCCAGAAACAACAAGTGTCAGTGAAAATATTGGGACCACACTTATGGTTGCTGATCCATTAACTAAAGGATTACCTCCAAAGGCATATTTAGAACATGTTATGAGGATTGGCCTTTTGAGTAATCCATAATATGTATGATAATGAATGGTGGTTATGTAATTGACAATTTGTGCATTAAAATTGTTTCTGTTTATTCTTGTTTTCAATTATGGGTGCAAGTTTTATTGTTTGATAAACAAGAATTGTCCTGACAAGACAAATTACAGGGGCTATTTGGCATTATGGATGTGACGCCCCAAAACCCGGGGGTCCGTTGAATACTCGTGAATGTCGGGTAACCCGACACTATTCATGAAAATCGAGCAAAGTCTCCCTTGTACGAAGAGCTCTACCCATAGTACCTAACATGTCCCAATCAACATCATAAGACATTTACATGAGTAAAAACGGCAACTTGGGCCCATACAACAATACTCATCAATATACATCAACTATATACCATATTTTCAAAAAGTGTAAAATTTTCTTATACATATATATTAAAATTCTAGAATTCTAATATATTATAATACATCGTCACTTGATCAAAGCCACAACTTGAGCTTTCTTCCAAAATCGGCATCTAAGATGTCGTCTTCTCATATCGCTCCTGACCTGAAATAATATATTCCTCGACAGGTGAGCTAATGCCCATTAGTGGAATCACCACAAATGGGTTACTCCCCACATAAGATGCATATCGATGATCCTATGTAAACACACATTCAAGCAAGTTCTGATCTATGATATCTCAATGCGATAACCTGTCAGGAGCCCTCCTGCTCCCTCACTGCTAAGCCATGTATGAGAAGATCGTTTTCAAACAAAGGTATTTGTTCTTAACCTTGGACAACCCTCTAGATATAAATAATGGATAGACTCAGATAATCTAATTGGTGGACAACCCTCAGATGTATATCAATTAGGCCGACTTGACCGATTGATATTTTATATGGACAACCCTCGGAATATTGTAATGGACACACTCAGAAAGAATTATTATTATTAATTCAACCCTCGAAACAATTATCTCAAGAACCCACCTCGTACACTAAGCTCCCTCATGTTCTAAGGTGTCCCGATGCATATAGAATACACTGATCTTGGAATTAATCAGTTCATGCTAAATATATTCACATGCATATATTAACATAATTAAATCACATAAAACATGTTGTATGCCACAGTCACCATCAACACACAAAAAAAATTGCTCCATAGTATTTACAGCTTCACAGTAGTCGATTTGAATTACTCAGCTAACACATTATCTCACAAAAATTATTTTCTGAATACTATTCATGTGAACAGTGAAACCATCGGGTTACTGTTCACGACCAATCACCAAACATCGATTCCACTTTGTGATCCCGAATTCCATAGCCATTTTCGGCCTCATACACACCACAATACAATATAATGCACAAAGCACAACCCAACGACCAAAGCAGTCCGTGCAGCATCTGGTAGTACCAAAGCGAACTTCAAAAAACCCACAATTCTGTCGAATTTTAGGACGATCAAGCGATTAAGTCAAGGCCTCCAAACCACACTTAAATAAGTGTAACTTCCAAGTATGATAAAACCCTACCTCACGGAGTTTGCCGAAAACTCCTTGGCTCGGAGCAGCGTAGGCCTCCTTTGCGTAGAGACAGCCTTCCTTCTTGTCCCGAAGAATTCCGACGGTCGGATTGCCCGAAAACTTAGAGAGAAGCCACACTCTCTCTCTTTAAAAACACAACCTAAAAGCTACTGGATCTCTTTTCTCGCCTTTTCATGTTTTGGTCTTTTGTTTGAAGGAAGAGGACAACTGTTCACTATTTTGTCCTATTATCATTTAAACAAATTCAATAATGCCAACCATGTCATCATATTGGATTACATGACATTTTATTTTTCTATGACATTATTTAATATTTATCCTCATTGCTGTATGTGCATGAGTACATGTTATAGGTGACTTTCCTCACATCACATGTCGTTTTACGGCACCCGATACGCGATGCCTCGAAAAACGTGTCAATTCCAACTGTCTCGAAATTCGACGTGTTAACTAGATTTCGAGAGACAATTCCAACGGTGTAATCTGTTTGATCATCCAGAATCTGAAAAATTTACGGGTTTGTGAAATTACAATTCACCATTTACTCGTAAAATTAGATTTTCTAGTCTTACATTCTTCATGCCAAAAGATTTGTTAAGAGAATTCTAGACCAATCAAACAACATTATATATTAGTATATCTGTATATAGCTAATTATTAAAATATTAACATTGACAGCGTGCATATCCATCTAAACGAAGGGATAGGTGGCCCGCATCGTGTCCTTGCTCTCCCGAGTTATTTCCTCCCGGCTACATGAATGCAGCCATAGCACCCTCGCTAGCCTCCTGCCGGTCTTCGCGTCGCAAGAGCACGATCACGACTATCAAAATGCACGCTGGATCCCTCTGGTCTCAAATCGATGTCAACCTCGATCTCCCGATCCACTACATGAGCTGGATCTGGAGTGTACCTCTGGAGCATGGAGACGTGAAATACCTCGTGGATTTTGACATCTTTGGCGATAGCATGGCCCAGTGCGCTACAATTCCTTACCCTCTCGAGTATCTCGAAGGGCTGATAAACCTCGACGATAACTTCAGGCGCTGTAGAACACGACCACTCCTCTCTTAGGCATCACCTTGAAGACATGATCATCAACCTCATTTCAGATTGGCGTTCCTTATCATTTTAAAGCTCTTATCTTGACTCCCAAGTCGTGAGAAGGCGTTGTCGTATCAAGCTCACCTTCTCGAGTGTCTCGATCCTCGGGGACCCCGGTGATGGAGCTCTCTCCCGCTCAGGTCCCAGCATATGATGCTTGCATGGCCTCCCATACAATGCACCTCATATGGTGCCATACGTATACTACTTTGATAAGCGTTGTTGTAGGCGGAGTCCACCTAAAGCAAGTGTTCTTCCAGCTACACATGTGCACTGTTATCTGTAATCAATGTCCCAGTCTCGAGCATCGACCACTCGAAACTATGCTAGCTAATACTCGTGACTTCGATTAGTACATCAGCCACGACATTTGCCTTACCATTGGTAATGCAAGTGAAGTCATAATCCTGCAGGAACTGCCATCCATCTGCGTTGCCTCATATTGAGGTCCCGCTGCGTAAAAATATACTTCAGACTTTTGTGGTCTGAATACTCCTCGCCATATAAGTAGTGGCGCCAAATCTTCGAGAGCGAAGACTTCACGGCCATCAAACTCCATGATGAAGACCAGTGCAACCATGATTAACATTGGCGGGGAGCAAGTAGGCCTCTTCTTATCGGATCACATCCAAAAGCCACATCCAATTAAAATCCCACTCAGGCATCCTGATACCTTGTGTGCCCTTGCTTACGATAGGGACTATCAAGATAGGGTGATAGAATCTCCTTTCAACTCAGGAACACTCCTCACATCGGTCATCCCGATCAAACTTGACCTCCTTAAATTCGATCTCGTCATAGGTGTTGCTGTGGAAAATCCTCGATGAATCTTTCTGTAATACCGGCCCGATCAGCTGCGTATCTCGAGGCCGACTTCGGCCTCTCCAGCTCATCTGCTCAGTGCTCTGGGTCCTTCTTGCTGATCTGACCTGCGTGTCCCAAAAATCTCACCTCGATGAAGTGAAACTACGCACTTCTTGAACTTGGCACTTTGTGAAGGTCTCTCGACAAACGCCAGCGATCCTCCAAGTGATACTCGCGCCCATCGAACTAGGAGTAAGATCTGAAATGTCATCAGCGACCAGCTATCTAGATAGGGTTGGAATACCGCATGCGTGAGATCACGTGAATCTGTTGGCGCATTCATCAATCGAGAACATCACCGTAAACTCAAAGTGCCCATACTTGGCGTCTAAGCGTCTTAGGGATATCTATCTCCACAACCCTCGGTTGATATTAGCCCCAGTGCGAAGATTACATCTTGGAGTAGACTCGTGCTCTGTCGGCCCGATCGAGCAAATCGTCCCGATCCTGTTGTGGTTCTGGAGTTCTTGATCGTAACCTGTGTATCATAATGAATGCACGGTCGAAGAGATCTTGTCGCTTTCTTCTTCGTAAAACAAAACCGGAGCGCCCCATGGTGAAATGCATAGTCTAATGAACCTACTTATCGGTAGCTCTCACATGGCCCCGGACTCGAGTTCCTCTCAACTGGTGTCATCCTATGCGGAGTCATAGAGATGGAGTGGCGTGAGTGTGGCTTCAATCTGAAGTCTATAACCCTCGATGGAGTAGTCCGAATTAACTCTACGGAAGAAGCATCACATACTCACACACTACTTTTCGGTAGATCTAAGTCTAGTCTCTTCGCAGTCCTCCCAGGGTATGGGCTCACTGTGACATCTTGTCCACGACACTTGGACTCATTATCTTGTGCGGGTAATGTCATCTTGTCCTTGATACCCTTGTGATGCGGAGTCTGGCGTGTGGCGTCTTTCTCTCCAACTCTGTCGATAACAACCACGTAGTACGTGAATTCAGTCCATCCACTGGATGGCGTCGAACTCGACATGTCCATGATCATCGCGGGTCCACTTGTAATTAGAGTTCGAGATCTCCTGACTCGCGACCGACATATCATCCTATTCTCGCCCAATCACAGGGGAGGAACTCACATACAAAGGCTCCTCTAAGGTCTCGGCCTCAGCCCATTATCCATAATTGATGCGTAAATGAATGCAAGCACGATCAATCTTACTCCCACAGCTGGCGAATGTAACGTACCTGCCATAACTTCGATCTGTGGCCTTCGGCTGTGATGTGAAGTAGTGACTCTGCCTGAACCCTTGATGTCTCGGCCTGTGGGCCCTGTCCTCTGCCTCTACCCAGCCCTTTGGCCTCGGGCTGCTGTGAAAGCCCGGGAGGTGCCGTGTAGCTCCCACGAAATCGGCTTGGCTCCTCCCAGCCTGTACCGGGGCTGTGGAGGAATATCTTGTGTCTCACGTCCTACCGCGGCGGGATTGCGGCGTCACGAGGCCACGAGATCCTGTCTGCAGGGGCGATCTCTCCTCATGTGTCAGGCTGGCCTGCGCGCGATGGCGCACCATCTGCCCGAGCGGAGCTACGGCTCTCATCTTGTCCTTGGCGGGATGGCGCGTCTGGAGACCCTGGGCAGACCAGAAAGTCTCCAGCCGCTGCGAGGCGGAAGAGCCAGGCTCTCGCCTCAGCCACATCACACTACTGCAGCGTCTGAGTGCTCAGGGCATCCTCACATCTCTCTCCCATGGTCCGGGGTTGTCCCGACCATGAGTCCGTATCACACGGCTGATCTCTAGTCTAGCAGAATGGAATGACTTGACCGATTCTCAATCTCTAACCAGTCCGTATCCAGCAGCCGCGTAATCATCGGCAAATCGGGCTGGCTGTGAACCTAGCCATAATCCATCACGGTCATCGCCCCACCTTCCAACTCACAGGAACTCTTGAGCATTCGCATGTCTCGAAGTATTTGGAAAGTACTTACCCGTGAACGACTCTGAAACTCGCCGTGTCGCAGCCTCTGGTCTCTGAGATTCCATGCCCAATTACATACTGGGCCTCGCCTCCCAGCTAGAACCCGACAACTAATCACGGCCAGTGTCGGAGGTAATCTCGTAGCCTGCAACACCTTCTCGATCTGCGTGAACAGTAATTACACCACTTGAGTCGGATCTCCCTCCCCACAGTGAATGTCGGATGATGCATGCAAACCTCCCGGAGGTTACTAGGACCTCCACGACCTGGTAGCACCGACATGTTCTATAGTTGCGTAGGCGTGCCTGCAGTACCAGGCAAAGGCCTGCAGTCAAACAACAGGTGAGTTGCTGACCAAATATCAGTGGACGCCTCGCGTCCTCGTCCTCGACTAACCATCTACACAGTTATTAGTGAAGTTCTTAAATCTAGTCATCTCTAGGCATAACACGGCCACAGACACACTATTCATACCGCAATACGAGTTCATCTACTATGTTCTTGCATTCATAAATGCCGGCCAACTATTCATCGAAATCATTTTATCAGCAAAAATTTTATTTTGAAATTTTCAATTTTAAATTTTTGTCTCATTTATTTTTTATTAAATATTTTTTTGGAAAAAAATTTTTTTTGTGATGAACAGTGTTCATGAACAGTGTCCAAACCGTGACTGAAGCGATGCGAGTCCAGCTGATCAGTGCATAGAGCACCCAGGCACGGCTCGGCACACGAGGCGCGCCGGGCCGAGGCGGCGGACGTGCGGGTAGGCCGTTGAAGTCGTGTCGCGGGGGCCCCGGCGCGGTGTCGCAGTGGCACATGGCCGTGTCGCAAACACCGATGGCCGGTATCGCGTACAGCCCATGCCCTGCCTCTTGCTCCCTGGTCACAACACACTTCAGTGTATTGCGACACAGTCCCTACCTAGCCTACCTCTCTGTCACAATACAACCCGTGTATTGCGACACACTTCCCTACCTTCCTTAGCCAACATGCACGCCTATTACAATATAATTTGTTGTGTTCTTGATACCTCTCCCGACCACTACACACCTAGGTTGCAATCTGATTCACTCCCAACTGGCTCCTTATCACAATACACCTTGGTGTATTGCAACCCTATTACTTGACCAATCACACACTCAAAACCACCATGTCCCTTATTCAATGCTTGTATTGTGACCCAGTCACCATGTTAAAATGAGCGTGGCCGTCGAGTTCCTACACCTTTTTTTGTTTTTCTTCGCTTTTTTTTTTTCATTTCTCCCCAGCTGGAAAAGTAAAATATATATATATATATATATACCTTTTTTTTTTCTCATTTTCCAGAATACTCAAATAATTTATAAAAATTTATTTTAATTGATTTTCTTCAGTTTTACAAACTATAAAACCTTAGAAAATCATTTTCTTCAACCTTTTTTTTTTTCATTTCTATCAGTAGCCTTCCTTGCTACTTCCTACATGCAGTAGCTTGAATACTGCATCCATACAACTCAAAAATTTTATGAGTTCAACTTTAAAATTTATTAATATTTTATTTTATTAATCTATAAGCCAAATAAATTAATAAAAATTTATTTATTTTATTTTATTTTTCCGGTTTACTCAGCGTAAAACACGAATTTTGTTTTCCAACATCATGTGTTATTTACCCTAAACACACAAACAATCACAACATAACATGTAGTACATACACACCATTCCCACAACCGTTCATCGATTCACATGATCACACACAAAACACACATGCGGTGTTGGGTTTGTCCGTGCGCTAAAGTAATCTCATATCATACTAACATCCGAACCACACCCAGTGGTGATGGATACCGAACGAGCTCCTAGGTATTCGTATCACCAGGCTCGTCTCGGCATGACGGCTCAGGGGGTCCATTGACAACCGTCGATCCGGCGGAATACTCGTGAATGTCGGGTAACCCAACTATTCACGAGAAAATCGGCCAGTCTCCCTTGTGCGAAGAGCTCTGCCCGTAGTGCCTAACGTCCCCGATCAACATCATGAACATTTACATGAGTAAGCGGCCATAAGCCCATCTGATAATACCACGTCAATATCGTCAACTATATAACATAGTTTCAGAGTTAATAATTTGCTCTTATACAGCATATATTAAAATTTAAAGTTCTAATATGTATTACATCGTAAGCAGTCAAAGCCCACCATTAGACTTTCTTCAAAATGGAGCATCTAGATAGTGCGTCTCTCGTACACTCCACTGTGCACGAAATAATATATTCCCTCGACCAGGTGAGCTAATACCCGAGTAGTGGAATCACCCCAAATGGGTTACTCTACATCCTAAGTGCGTATCTGATGATCCTATGTAAACACACATTAAACAGTGTGCAGTCTACTTGAATGTCTAAATGATAACCACCGTCCGAGTCCTCATGACTTCCTCACACTGCCTAAGCCATGTATAAGAAGACCGTTTTCAAACAAAAGTATTTGTTCTTAACCTTGGAGCAACCTCCGATATATAAGTAGTGGTTGATAGATAATCAGTAGTGGATGACCCTCAGATGTATATCGATTGGGCCGACCTCAGAGCGATTGATATTTTATAATGAATGACACTCCAGATATTGTAATGGACACACTCTCTAGATAATTATTATTATTAATTGACCCTCGAACAATTCTCTGGGAACCTGCTCATGCACTGCAGCTCACATTGTTAAAGTGTACAGGTGCGTATGGAATCATGATGCCAGTGATACGTTCGTGCTAATATATTCATGCATCTGTCTTTCAATTAAAACTGTAAAACATGTTATGCACATTCATCAACTTCACAAGAATTAGCTCACATGGGCTAATTTATTCTGGCTTGATCGATTTGGATTACTCAGCTAACACATTATATCACAAAAATTATTTTCTGAACACTATTCATGTGAACAGTGAAACCCTCGATTCTTGTTCATGGTCAATCATGAACATCGGTTCCACGCTTTGTGAGCAGAATTCCATAGCCGACAAGGCTCTTTTACAATACAGCCTGTACAAAACTACAACCAAGCGACCCAACGGTCAGAGCTGCACTAATGCGGACTTTACAAAGCATGAGCTTCAAAAATTCCCCATAGTCGATCAGTTTTGGGACGATCAAGCGATCGTTCAAGGCCTCAAACCCCGACGAAGCATTACAAAACACTTAAATAAAGTGTAACTTCAAGTGGATGAAGCCCTATCTCATGGAGTTTGTCGAAACTCCTTAAAACTAAGAGGCCAGCGTGGCTTTCCATTATTATTAAGTATTCCTTCTTAATCTCGAAGAATTTACGACGATTAAATCCTTTATTAACTTAAGAAAGAAGCCACACTCTCTCTCTCTCTCTAAAAACACAACCTAAAAGCTACTGGATCTCTTTTCTCCCCTTTTCACGTTTTGGTCTTTTGTTTGAAGGAAGAGGACCTTCATTATATTTTGTCCTATTATGCGTTTATCTGAAATTGATAATGTCGATCATCATCTCCTCTTTGGATTTTGACGTTTAATGACTCTTTCGGCCTTGTTTTATGTGTTCTCTCTCATTCTGCCTGTACATGAGTACATGTTATAGGTGACTTTCCTCACATCACATGTCGTTTTACGACACCGTCTGTGATGCCTTGAAAACGTGTCGGTCGGAGTGTCTTGAGGTCGATGAAATTGGTGTTGGCTAAATTCGGCTTGATTCGATGGTGTAATCTGTTTAATTCATCCAGAATCTAGAAAAATTTTGGGTTTTGACCAAAATTACGATTTTGCCCTTTTTTCCAGAAAATTGGAATTTTCTCGGGTCTTACAATGGACTGGGTTAGTAAGGATTATTGATGTGTGGTGCATGGAAGAAAACATGACATTATGGTCATGTGACCGCCATGACTCGCATTTATAATATAAACTTATTCAGTATTATGGTATATTATTTTGGACGTATTGGCTAAGTTTATTGAAATCGTAATCACGTGTCAAATTTATTTTCCAGTATATATTTTATATGTAAACTAAATATATTATAGTTTTCGCAATGGGGTTTAGTGGGCGAGTGGGGAGAATGTTATTTCCACATTAAAATTAAGTGGGTGACCCACTAACTATGTTAACCAATTAAAGAATACTAATATATTTAAATTGTTATAAAGATATTTATTTACCCTTGATGGAGTGGGTAAATTGTAATATAATTGTATTTTGGAAGAAGAAACGATTATTAATAATAAATATAATTTATTATTTTGAATAAGGCTCTTATTCGAATTACACGTTTAAAGCGGTTTTGAACGTGTGATGCTAACACTCTTCTCTGTGATAAGTTATATATATATAAGCCCCACTTACATGTCTTGATTTAGGACACTCTTCCATAAATTCACAGGAAAACAATTATGTGTATCAAAGTTTGATAAGGAGAAGAAAGATCAGGATTTAGATCCTATAAGCGAAGGGAAATCTTTCTCATGGCTGCGTGTTCTTCCAAGCGATTTGTAATACATATTTTTATTATTATTATTATTATTTTATTATCGAATCTGGTTTGAATTGATGATCCCAGAATATTGTATGTTAATTTCATTAAATCTCGATATATAGGACTAGTAGGCCTGGAGTACCGGTACCCATCAAGGCTTCTTTGTATGTTGTACTACATATTGACCTTCACGGATGATTGGGTGTTTGTCATGCTCATGCACACGAACTTGTACAAAAAATATATACCAATGTTTTAAAACCCGAACCGGACCGGCCGGTCGGACCATCGATCGAAAGGTCTTCCGATCCGGTTCACCCATTGGGCCGGAGTGCCATTTGACCCGATCAAGAACTTATTGGGCGGCGGTTGGACGCTTTCGAATGAGACGGTTCTATGTGAGCCGAAACAGTCAGTAATGACAATTAAGCATTTAAAAGCCGGCCGTTATACGTTTAAATAAACTTAATTAGAGCGCATGCTCATGCAGGCCCGATTCTAACCCTCTGCGAGACCTCTTCTGCCTTACGAAAATAGCAAGGAGTATATAAAAATCTGTAGATGTGGGACAGAGATTCAGGGTTGAAGAATAAAAAAAAAATTCCAGTTTTCAAGATTCAAACCTAGGTCCTAAAGTTCACTAGGTAGGTTCTTAAACCACTATGTCAACTTCATTTTTGGTGAATGTTGGCAAACAAATTAATAATATTCATTTCTAAAAATTATTACAATATAAATGTAAATATTATTTTTTCATTTTCAATAAATTTTATGTTTTCCTGAAATTTAAAATACTAAATTATGTTTTAAAAAGAAATTTTAAAATTTTTTACTTTCTAATAAAGATTTAAATTTTTCAATAAATTCTCCTTTATAGTATTTGAAATTTCTTTTTCAATGAAAGTTAAAATATTGGATACGACTATATAAAAAATAAATAAATAGCATTATAAATATTAAATTATATATATTTAAAATAATTTTATATTTTAAAATTTTATAAATTATATATTTATGATCGCCACGGCTCAACTGGTTCGCACCACAAATCCGACCTAGCTGTAACCCTGGAATGCGGTCCCGTAACTTTTCTCGGTTCAATCATTCCATCCGTTTTAAAACATTTTGATATATACGTAGGTACTTTAAAAGATTATACAAATATACATATAAATAAATACACATTGTAATAAAATAAAAATACATAATATATTCTACTGTATGAATAATGATTCTTACGATTTCCCTCCAAGATGTTCTCCTCCTACGCTAGGAACATTCCATTCTTGTTATATCAGTGAGAGTTGTTTGACCTTCGTCCCTAATACAACTTGGAGCTTCATCAAAGAATGTCACATTCTGCAACCCGCTGCCATGCATGCATGCCGTACAATTAGTCAATTAATTATGGCAAAACCCATTTTGAGGTCCCTGTACTTTTATCTTTTTCCACATTTCGTCCTTGTACTTTTATTTTAAGACATTGCATCCTTGTACTTTATTTTCATATTATTTCGCCCCCGCTGTAACGTCGAAATTACTCGACAGTCGTTAAATACACAATAGATTACGTGTACTTTAAAAATAAAAAAAGACTATAAAAAAATAAAATATATATATTTAAATGCCACATATGTTAATTAATTTGTTAACATGCCCTCTCCCTCTCCCTCTTTCATTTTATGAACATATGCCCTTCTCTATATAAAGAGAAAGTGTAGCATATTATGAACTAGGGTTTTGTAGTTCTTTTGAAGAAAAAAAATTAGGGTTTGTACTTAAGAAATTTGAGAAAAAATGGTGCTAAGAAGGAGGAAGTGTCGTGAATTAACTACCGATGTGCAATCAGGAAGGCAAGCAGCAGCGATAAAATGTCATTAATCGAAAAAAACCCCGGGTCGCGATTTTGGGGTTGGTGAGGACGAAATCTATATGAAAATAAAAGCATACGACAGAATGTCTCAAAATAAAAGTACACGACGAAATGTAAAAGATAAAAGCATGTGGACCTCAAAATGGTTTTGCCATTAATTATAAAACAAAGTTTCAATATTTTTCAAAACAAAACAAATTTCGACCAATAACTAACGACGCACTATTCTCACGGAAATAGACCAACACTTTTCCTCGCTTACGATGTGCGTAGTGTTCCTACAAAATTAATATTCACATTAGTAATCCTATACCCCTTAATTTTATAATTCCATAAAGATCACACTGTGAATCCCATACACCTCCTAAGATAAGATGTATGTTGAATGTGAATTCTTGTAATGTTTTTAATGAGAAAATGATTATATTTTATCATTTCTTAAAAAAAAAATTAGCTTAGAACTCAAACAAGGTGGGATGATTTTTCGTCATCAATTTAGTCTTTACATTGGTTTTTTTGCCTGGTTAGTAAGGTTGTTTTTTCACAAATATTTAGGCTCCTGAATTCTCCCCTTTTGTGCTGTCGCGATTCTTGGTGCCACATGCTTTTACTTATCAGCTCACATAATGCTCTGCTCATTAACTGTTTCATAGTAACGCGACGCTATTGCCTTATTTCGTTGTTTTATTTGTGCAAGAGTGATTTAGAAAAAACAAACGGATTCGACCAATCGAAAATATTAAATTACGAAATAAGTAAAGTTTATTACTGCTTTTTTTTACTTAATGTTTAATATAACTTTTTTTTAGCTTAATGTTGAATAGTACTTAATAGCATTAAGTATTAAGTTATTTGTTTTTTAATATTTGGTAGTGAGTAGGAATGACAACGAGACGGATTATTTCGGATTCCCGCCTCCCCGTTCTTAATGGGACCGGTTTGATTTAACCGTAATTAAATTTTTAACGGATTTAAGTTTATTTTCTCAAATCCGAGATGGGTTTAGGTATTGTTACTCATGTCCTGCACTGATTATATTTTAAAAATATATATTTTTATTATTTTATTTTATATTTTAATATAAATAATAATAATAATTAGAATGTTTTTTAATAAATAATTTATAAAAATTCATAATATTTTTATTTTTAATGAAATATATTAATTTTAAAATAATAAAAATATATAAAAACAAAACAAAAATTAAATGTAAATGTAGGGTTTGGGAATTTTCTCATCCTCACCCACCCTGTTTAATTTTTTAAATGAGATAAGTTTGAAAATTGAAAAAAATAACGAAATCATTTACTTGCACGCCCATTCCAAACCCCTCCTATTATCATCCCTAATAGTAAGTGGTGCTAGCTCTTCTTTTTGTTGGAAAATGATATAGTTTTTTTTATTTTGATGGAAAATGACTTTTTCTGAATAGAAAAAACAAAATATTTTCACTTTTTTTACTCATAACTTTTTTTTAAAATTTCAGCAACAAGTCATTAAAATTTAAAAAAACAAACATCTTAATACTGAAAACTGAATAGCTTTCAATATTAAATCAAAAAACAAACAATCCCTTAGAGTGTTCAAAAATTGATTATGTATCATTCTCATTGTTCTGTGTGTTAAATTTGAAGGCTTGATGATGACTACCAACATCTTCCATTTTATAGCTGATAAGCACTGGGAGTTGGTGCATGAAAACTTTCTATTCCTCCCAAGATTAAACAAGCTGCGAGTGGGCCTCGCGGTCCTGGCCGGTCGATCACCGTACTAGCTGGGACCATGTCGCTCGCCGGTGACCCAACCATCTCTCGCCTTCATATTTGTTATATAAGTTTGTTTATTAACTGGGAAAGGTCAAATTGCAATTTTACATTTCACTAACAGTAATGTGTTAATCAAAATTAATAAAAATTATCAATTATTTGATTAATTCATTATGATGCATGAAGCCATACTCTTAATTTCTACAAAGAAAATAATAGAGTCACTCGCACAACCAGATTAACAAGAAATCAACAACCCCAAAGTTCCCTTAATCACGTGACAAATTTAACCCAGTAGTGGAACAAGAAAAGAAAATAAGAAAATGACCCGCTAAGAGTTCGGGATCAAATATAAGTATCCCAATATATATGACTGGCCTAGGGTACCAAAGACCTATCAAGTCTTCTTTGTAAGTTGTACTACGTATTGACCTTCACGGATGATCGGGTGTTTGTCATGCACATGAACCTGTACAAAAAATGTATACATGGAGGTACTTGTAATAAATACATATTACATTGTAATAAAATATAAAAAAATACAGAATATATTCACGGTAAGGAATTATGATTCTTACGATTTTCCCTCCAAGATGTTCTCCACAGTTAGAACATTCCATTCTTGTTATATCAATGAGAGTTGTTTGACCTTCATCCCTAATACAACTTGGACCTTCATCAAAGAATGTTACATTCTGCAACCCACTGCCATGGATGCATGCATATTGTACAATTAGTCAATTAATTATAAACAAAGTTTCAATAGTTTTTAAAACAAAACAACTGCCATGGATGCATGCATATCGTACAATTAGTCAATTAATTATAAACAAAGTTTCAATAGTTTTTAAAACAAAACAAATCAAGAATTCAATATCTAACGTACGTACCTATTCAAACGAAAGAGTAGCCAACACTTTTCCTTCATTATAAAGTTCTACAAGATTAATATTCACATTAATATAATATAATTCGTATGAAATTACTTCAACAAAGACTATGTATAGATAATATGTATATATGAATTACTTCAACAAAGACTTATAAGTAAAGGAGATAGACATGCAGAAATACAAGTATACCTTAATCAAAGAATTAAAAGGAGCATATTTGGATTTGCAAAAGAAACAACAGAACCACACGTTTAATGTTGGTTTCGTCATAGTGATTTTGTCGAAGAAGAAGTAGACGGACATAAAATTATTGAATGTCAAAGCAACTTCAATTCTTGAAGTAATTTTTGAAAGAAAGTGGAAATCGGGAAAGAAGAGAAATCGATGGAGGGAGTCCGAATAGTTCTTAGAAAAAGTATAATGCTTTTATTTCTCTCTATATATATATATTCAAATATGCTATCTTATTACCGATAAGGGCCGAAACCTAGTTATTTGATTCTCAAAGATGATATTACCTCAGTGATACGTGAATATAGACAAAAAGAACAACAACCAGGATCGATAGAAAATGATGGCTTGAGTCACTTAATCAGGGTCGCTTCTTTAAGACGATTCGCGCCTCGCCTCCTTTGCGCATTTAATGAATAGCAACGCTGCCTCTCTAGGATACAAAACAAGCCCGATACTCCCTCTGCTCAAGATTCCAGGCACAATAGAACACTGTTCAAATCTACAATGTTTATTTTCTGTCTTCCTTCTTCTCTATATATAAAAAACAGAGTCGTTTTTTGAAAAACTATCCATGAGAAGAACGTTGTAGATTTTTTTTCAATAAAAAGTGGGGGAGGTTGCAACAAAATCAAGAAATTCAAATCACATCCAGCAAAGCCAGGAAAAACATGGTTTGTTGTTGACAGGAAATTCAAATCACACCCAAAGAAAGTCAGAAAACGTGGGCTGGGCTGTTGACAGTGTACAGCGCCAAGACCAGCTTTGAAGATGTTGTTCTAAGGCCCATCTTTGATAGTTAGTTTGATTGTAGTAGTGGAAGGTGGGTTTGAACTTTTAGGTTGTGGGTTATGTGAGCCAAAAAACTTTTAACCATTCTCTCAACTCCTTCCATCTATTGTTCAAAAACATACATACCAATAGTTTTAAATATACTATTGTACTAACAATTCCAAATGTTTCTATACTCAAATTCAAACAATTTAAATTAAAATGGGTGGATCAAGCCGTCAATTGCAATGACAAACTTCAGCCTTACTCCTAGTTTTTTAGAGTTTTGTTGATTAAAAAAATATTTAATATTTAAAAAATATTGTTGGAAATTTTAGGGAATATATTTGAATTAATATAATATAATTTTTAATAAATCTTGTATCCTTTTTTTTTGTATTTTAAATATTTAAATTTTCCTTTTCTGTATTTTTCTTTTAAATTTTATTTTAAAATTAAATATATGATTTTTATTTTAAAATATCTATTTGTTGTCGTCAAGATATTTTACCTTTAAAGCACGACCTCTATAAAACACAGTTGTATTCCCTTATGTTGTCGTCCGGACGAATCGACGCTTCTTTCCGACGAGGGGAATCCATTTTTCATTATTGGTTTTTTGGAGAAGAGTTTCACTTGAAAAATGCAAGTTATACAACATCATAAATTGTGAAATAAATGTTAAATATTTATCGAGAGATTGAGAAACAAAAGCAGAATGCTTATAGGATGATTTAATGCAATTGTATCCACACAGACGGTGTCATGATGGCCCATAGAACTGGGGCTTCGCTCTGTGATAGGGAATGTAAGCCGAATACTTCGCCAACATCAATTTTTCGATCCTGCGCGATATGTGGCCCATAATTATTCATATACTTACAGCACAATAAGATTACTTCAATTTTTGCTGATATATTATGTAAATATAAGATTTATTTTTTAAAAATCACAAAGAATATATAATATTAAAATTTAAATACAGCGTTATCAGAATTTAGTCATTAACAATAAATAAAAATATTATCTTAAAAAATTATCATGAATATAATTGTACTCTTAAAATTTTAAATATATACTATTGATTCATTCATCAAAAAATAAATAATTGTTATTATTCTTATTTTATATTGTATTGTTATTAATTCTTATAGTTAAAATATATATTAGTAAGCTACAATAAGTTTCCCAAAAACTAAATAAAATAAAAGTAAATCTCAATGACTTTGATCTCTTACATGCAACCATTTTTTTTCCTTTTATCCCTTTCATGGAAATTTCTTCTTTTTATTGCGTCAAGATCGACCGACATCAGATATATCGTGACATTTCAAATACTGATTATGGGTAAAGCATAAGTTTTGTGTCTTAAATGTTATCTATTTTGATTTTCATTTATTATAAATAAAAATTATGATTTTGAATAATTAATTATAGGATTGAAATATTAATTTCTTTAAAGAAAATAAAAAATAAATAAACAAGCAAGAGAGTAACTTTTACATAAGATATAAAATGATGGAGTATGGAATAGGCTCATATCTAAGCATAGACGAGATAGGAAACCCAAATTAAATTATGATTTTTATTATTAATAGTTATTTATTTAATTGTACTTTTTAGGATTTATCTTTAGGGTTTTTATAATTTATGTTATCTGTTTGAGTTTTTTAGGATTTATCTGTTATGCTTTTTTAGATTTATTTGTTAGGGTTTTATATTGGTGCTTATAAATAGTACCTTATGTTGTTTTGTGATATTTAATATAATATCAAAATCGATAACTTTGGCCTTATTTATTTTATTCGCTTTCTTTCAATTTTATTATTTTTATTCGTTTTTTTTCAATTTTATTATTTTTCGTATCCGAGCTACATCAATTTGGTATCACAGTATAACTTTGATCCGAGATCAAGTTATTATTTTTATCCTCAGATCACTGCAGATAGAGCTTAATATCTTTTTACATAAGATAAAAAAATTCTTAGAAATTTATAGAGAAAAAGTAATCATTTTAAAAAATATATTTAAAAATTTGAGACGTTGGAAAAAGATTCCATTGACTTACTCAAATTTTAAAAAATTTTGAAAGCGTTTTTGAAATATTTATGCATTTCAAGAAAAAATAATCTCAAACTCTTCCTCGTCCATCCGGTACAAATTTAAACAAATGGGTTAAGGGCGGATTTGGAATTTCCTTCAAAATCCTAAGATGTATATACAATGCTCCTTTTCATTTTATTAAACATTAAAAGAAAAAGAAAATCAATACATTACTTTTTTATCTTTTCTTTTTTTTTTTTTAAAGTTTAGTATATTGACAATTTTTATTTAACTAAAACTTTGTAATAAGTCTGTGAAAATTAGAAAATAAAAAAATTTAAAATTTTTATTAAAATGTAAAAAAAGAAAAGAAAAAAAAATTGCAAAACAAAAACCTTATTTAGTCCGGAAGAGTTAAGTACAACCTTCAAAGTTAGAGTTTGGGCCAATTTTTAGAAAATTTGACCACTGAATGGCATCACAGCAATACTAATGTTTTTCAAATTAGGCACGTATAATTTTATGTGTTTCCTAATACTATAAACATTTAGATAATGGGGATGACTTTCAAATATTTTAATAAGTAATAGGAATCCAAGGATATTTCTTTTCTAATTAGTTATTATAACATCTTAACTAGGGGTATTGTTTTTTTTTTTTATTATTATAATTTATTATAAGTTTAAAAATTCATTATTTTTAGTTGTTAATAAACCATTTCTTAAGGTTATACATTGTGTAATAATATGTTGATCCATCCTAATGAATGTTTATTCTCTCTATTATTGAACCATTAAAATATAATTTGAATCTATTATTAGTTGGAGGAATTCAACAACAATCATTAATTTTGATAATATGGGTTAATAAAATAATTTCGGAAAATTTGAAATTAGGATAACTTCGGATAGATAATCTCCATTATTTGAGAATGGGTTTGGGCTAAGACACTCGTCTTGGGCTGGGCCATCTAAGATAGATGTGAAGCCCCCAAATGTAGGCCCTAAATCCTAAGGATATAAAAAGTTAAAAACAACACGGCATTTGATGGTACGATGAATCCCTAATTCTCATTCTCTGCAAATAGAGAACGGGAGAAGCGATGGGGAAGACGCGCAGCCGCTGGGATTGGCTCCGACGACAGCTTTGTTTTATTCATCCATTGTATTCTTTGTTTAAAGTAGGTGTCTGTCTGGCTAACCCCTCCTTTTCTCTCCCGATCTATATACCTTTATATTTTCTGATTTGACCACCTCATGATTTTATTGCTTTGATTTCCTCTGCTTATGAAGTAGTTCTGAAGGAAAAGGCTGTGCCTTCTAAGATCAGATGAAAATATCTCATGGTTGATGAAGGCCACAGGATGAAGAACAGTGAAACCCTCTCGGAACGCCATATTTCCTAATGATCTGTTTGCTTTGGCCATTTATTTATGGTAAATGATCCTTTGGTTGCACAATGAAGCGATGCCTTGCTTTTTTGCATGAATTCAGTCCCCAGAACACTGGTACACCATTACAGAACAGTGTTGAAGAGCTCTGGTAATTTCTCCCCCTCAAAATTATTGTAATGATTTCAGGTTCATGTGCTGCATTTGTTTTACCAAATTCTTTGAATGCTTTTTAAAGTTGTTCCCCTTAACGTCTTTGTAAAGTGATATGCCTCCTTTTCTAATAAAGAAGAGGTGGGTCAATTCACATTAGTTTATCTACCTATAGATGGGCCATATATTTTTCTGTCTGCGTCTCACTACTCCTGTTTTTTTTAAAAATAAAAATAAAAAATAAAACTTGTAATCCATGTTTAGTTTTGTTGGTTCTGAAACATTAACTTCTGATGTTAAATATGTCTTTTATATTCTTAGGTTTTCTCTAATTTGCTTTCTATCAAGATCGACAATCAGGTGCATAGGACAACCTCAATGCCTAACTGATTAGCTTTCTATATAATTCTTTTATCGCTGCAGCTCTTTAGGCCCTGTAATTGGTTAAGCCATTTGCCATGGTGTTTTTCTTCTCTCCCACTCTACCAATCTTTTCCTGTAGACCTATTTCTTTCATTCCATAATGCCCAAAACAAACTCAAAGGATCTGCCCTTCATGCTTTCCTCCTTTCTTTCCCATAAAAACACTTGCCAACTCAAAAGATTTTCTTTGACGTGGAATGCATTGCTCAAGCAACACTAAAAATGCCATAGGCATGCGAATGATTAGGTTTTGTATACGCCCTTCTTCTAATGTTGATCAGTCATTAAAATCCTCTCCCAAGTTGCTTCCTCCATATAGAATCCCATCTTCACAGTTACTCATAGATTCCAAACCATGTTGGAGGGAAAGAAAGGGATCACTAAAGACAACACTTTTGAAATCTTTGCACCCTAATTTGTCCTCTTCCTCACTCTTAATTTAGCTCTTCTATGCTTTTGATCTCCTAATCATGAAAATACCTTGAAAGTGAGTGCTCTATGAATTGTCCTCTCCTCCTTACTCCTATTCTTTTACTACCAAAGAGTCTTTATTATTGACTGAAGAGACAGATACAAAAACTATACCTCCAAAGGCGAGCCACCTCACCATATGTTTTTCTAGAATTTGACCTTGCTTCATTGTTGCAAACAGCATAAGAAAGGTCTTTCACTCATTTGTAATTGCCTTCCACATGCCCGCCAGCATGACCAACCAATAGTGCCTTTGAGCATTCATCCCCTTTCTTCTTCCTTACACTTCCATGCAATAACACTTTCTTAGGGGGACTCAAATTAGATGCAAATATCCATCACCATTAGGGAACTTAATCTAAGAAAAATGTCGCAAGCAACATGCTGATGTGTTTAAGATGGTTTTGGTTTGGGATCCTCTTTGTTTCCATGTATGTGTGTTTGTGTGTGTGTGTGTGTGTTTAATGGGCAATAAAAAGTAGTGCAATTACATGGAACCAAATGGCTAAAGAACATGATGCCAATCAATCAAAGATATTGATGCCTCATTTATTGCCTACTAACCCAAACTAAAAGGTTATGTGGAATGAAATTTTCAATTCTTGACTAGACTAAACTAAAAGGCATGCCCAAATACTAGCTGAAAAGATAGCTTGGCTACTGTTGGACCAATCTTCTGAGGGATCTAACCCCTGGTCCCCTGAACTAAAATATCAATGCGATGAAACATAACATCCATTTCACTGCTCTAATGCCATAGCAAAATAAAACAAGGAACTCAACAGTTTGGCCTTGTTCTTCGGTTTTGTTTCAGCACCAGAACTGTCTGGCCTTCCTCAAGGGTTGGGTGCTCCCTGTTAAACAGATCTATCTGCAAAAAAAAAAAAGTTATTTATATATATACACACACACACAAAATTCACAGCAAGTGAAATTGTAAGATTCTTACTATCCGATATGCAGCCACGTTCCCACAGCATGAGCACCAAAGGTTAGCCATGCGACTAATTATTGTCTGGTTATCATCCTTAAGTGGGATGAGGAAATCTTGGAACTGGTTTTTTAACCTTTGTTCCTTAAAAAATGTGACATTATCTACCCAACTGCAAAAGATTGTACACTTAGTTACAATTAGATGTAACATTTTTTAAATATTAAGATCTGATTTATCAATTCCATTAGATCTTACGCATTCCTCTGTAGAAGTAGCCAGCTTTCATCATTTGTTCTGTGCGATCGTAATTCCTACAAAGATTTATATTAATGTTAAATGAAGAAGACTGGAACCACACTGGACTTGGAAATTTAATAAAAAAGACTATGAATATATGCACATATACCTTCACTGGTCTTTGAAATTTTGCAAATCTTGTCATACAGTGTGCACATCGGAACCACACATCTGTTGATGGTGCTGTCATGGCTTGCTGAGAAAGGAAGAAGGAAAAAATGAAGATGATCAGGACTCATTTTTATAGGCTGCTGCTAGTTTTTTTTTTGTTTGGCTATTCGGTGATTAATTGATAATCACTGGTTTGGTTTTTTAATCTTCTCATCATGAGCAGTGATGCGATGGATCTATTCTGCTGGACACCTTTGGGGACATGGTAAGTGAAAAACTAGCCAGGCCTGTAACCTATTAACAAAGTATGAGGATTCGAGGTGAAGTATATGAGGGCATGTCCATGTATACATTCACTCACATTCATTCATGATAACTGGAGAGAGTACTGTTTGGATCCCATTTTTCTTTGTCCATTCCAATTCTCACTCCACAATCTTTACCTACGCATAGAGGTAGTCTGCTTGTTCTGATATTATTAGCTGACTTAAAGATTCGGTTGTTGGCTCGGTTAAAACTGCTATCGGTATCATGAACAAAAAGAGAACACCATTTTGGTGTTCTCGGAAAACTGTTATTGTTATCTTGATTTAGTGTTTTCTATGTATTTTGTGTCTTCTTATTTCGGCCTGGCATGCAACCAACAATTTGAATATCTCCCCTCTGATTTCTCCATACTAATCGAAGCATTGTTATGAAAATGTTCAGTGGGTGTTATAATGGGCTAGATGTGAACATTGGATGAGAATTCCACAATGCCCAAGATTGAAATAAATTCAATCTTCAAATAATCAGCATACTTTTACGATGTTAACAAGGTAGTTTCAATATTCAATTTCTTTCGAAATAGATTCAGAGACAAAATATTAGACTATTGTGCAATCTTTTTAAATAGGAAAATCGGGAAGGAAACCAATCCAATGGAATTCTGGTCGTTAAAGAGGCCACATTATGGGCCTGTTTGTTTATGGTTTCTGAAAGCTGTTTTATGTTCTCTCAAACAATAGGGTAAGGGGAAAACCGGAATAACATTTCTGTATTCCAGGTTTCTTGGTTCTTTCTAAAAGTATAAAGAACACAAAAAAACATTAGATTTGAAGAAGAGTTTTAAGAGATACCAAAAGGGTTTTAGGTATTCTCCATGTTTCTAAAACTTTTCTCAAGAAAAGCTTTAAGAAACTGGGTTTATTGAAATTTAGAATTGGGCTTTTGTGGGATGGAATTTTTTTTGCCGTTCTTTTTGGAACCTGTTTGGCTCCAGTTTCTAAAACTTTTCTCAAGAAAAGCTTTCAGAAACTGGAGACAAACAGGTTCCAAAAAGAACGGCAAAAAAATTCCATCCCACAAAAGCCCAATTCTAAATTTCAATAAACCCTAATTCTGAATAAAATTTTGATTAAAATGAAATCAATGGTTCAAAGAAGTACCGAAATTTCTTCTCCTTTTTCTCTCTCTTTCTTCTTCCTGTTTTTCTCCTTCTTGTCTCAATGTTGCCGTCTGGAGTTTAGGTTCTAACTTCTAAGATAACTTAGATATGATCCCTAGCCGGGCTGGATTGGGCTGGGTCTGGGAGGGGTTTTGTTAAGAGGCCCATTCTAAAGTAGTTTAATGCTTCGGCTCGGGTTGTGTTAAGGCCAAGACTTTAATACATTTAAAATAATTAAAAACAAGTTAAAGATATATTAGGTTTTCAAAAAAACTTTATATTATGAAACATTGAATAATTAGTTTTTAAAAACTGTTTTTTGAAAACAAGTAACAAATGTGCCCTTGTTAATTAATTAATTGATATACACACAAACTGGTTTCTTTTCATTATTCTCTACTATTAATTAATTGATTCACACACACAAAATATTTTTCTCACTTTCACGTCTCCCCAATTTTCCTTCACCTTCATGAAAATGATATCACCACTCACCTTTGAATGAGATTCAGGACGTGAGTTACAAGCCAATTATATATATATATATATATATATATATATATATATATATATATATATATATATATATATATATCTATATATATATATATATATATAAATAATATCATATTATTATCCGTAGACTTCATTGACCTCATCAACCCCCATATATAATTTCATGAAATATTTGTGTAAATAACCTTAAATAACACAGCATTTTGAAAATACCTTAAATAACAGAGCATTTTGAAAATCGAACCCCTCTGTGTTTTTTCTTGAATAGTGACCTCTTTTGAACAAAAAAAAGCCCTTTATTATTTTATATATTCACATATGTCTTTGAAAAGAAATTGTATTTTTATACGAGAATAATAGGGGTCAAAACTATAAAAAAAAAATTGATGAAAGGTTATGACATGTTTGTTTACCATTTTTAAGAAATGTTTTTTTTTTAAAACAAGAAAAACAAAGAAGACATAAAAAACACGTTTGATTCGATTTTTTGTTACGAAAAACACAGAGACAATATAGGAAATCATAAATTGAATAATAAATGACTTAATTTTGAAAAGATAAAATAATATTATTTGTGTTCAAAACATGGATATTTGCTCATTTTTATTTTTGTTTCTCCAAATGTTAATGGTGATGAGTGTGAGGGATAAACATTGATAAGGTTAGAAAAATGGGTTCGCGGACCATTTCATTGGCAGAAAGAGTGGTGCACGTTAAATATCCGAGGAACTTTACTTTGTGCCGACCAAAAGCAGAGATCTCAGTTCTAGCTAAGGCCCAAAGTAGGTCCTTGGATAATTGGACAATATCTCTGTGAATCAATCGAATTGTAATCTGAGAAAATAGAATAATCCACTTGAAATATATATGTTATCCCTTTCTGAAATCTAATGGAAATCTAAAACGATAAGAAGAAAAATAATAACATATCATCAGTTAGATCCCCCTCCCGCACCCCCTCAGTAAGGAGCTTAGGATATCCCAGATAAGCTTGTTCTTTCTATCCATTACCAAATCGATGGCCAATAACAAGATAATCCCATCGAATGAGAGCGAGATCACAGTCATTGTCAAATAGTTCAGACATCTACTATAAATCGTTGGTCGTACAATGTGATTGAAGGTCTGTGCGCTCATCATAGGCATCTGCGACATTAAGCTCTAGCGGCTGCCTACCAAAGCGACCCAGGCGTGACGTATTCCGAGACAACCCTACCGGCCCTTCTTCTTTCTTGTTCTTTTTGCAAAGAAGAGCCCGTCCACGAGCTTGCGGACAGCGCGCTGCGGCCGTCTCGCCGGCCAAGCGATCGAGCACGGGCGACTGACATCATCAATCGATCACGTCCGGCCCGAAAAGCGGCCCTGCGCTCGGCGGTTCACGGTTGAAAAAGGTATCGCTCGGTTGGCGGCAGATGCGTAGGAAACGGCCGATTCCTTTACAAATAAAGCGATAACTCGGGTTAGTGATGTAGTATCAGCTCGGAACACAAGCGAGGCCGATGCCGTCCGTCAGGATCACCGGGTTCAGCCGACCGACGAACAACAAACCTGACACATTGGGAGTAATCGCGGCTTGAAACCACGAAGCGAAGTGGAGGCGCTCATCTCGTTAATCGGCTACGATAGAAGAGTTAGAACAACTCACGGCGGATGCGACCCGCGGGAGGCGCGACCGGACTGAAAGGCGCAAACTTCCCTCTCACGAGCGGCCTGGCTCGACATTTCACTACAGTGGCGAAAGCGGTAGAATCGGTAGGGCGGTACGAGACTATGGCCGACCCACGGAGGAAGGCGATAAGCGATACCAAGGGGGTGTCGGGAGCGAAGAACTACATCACCCTCGGCTAAGCGGGGACGTATCATGGGAAGCGAGGTTGACCTTGGCAAGAGCTCAGCGTGAAGGGAAGGTTGTATGAGTCCCCACCTTCTCATCTCTTGAGTGCAGTCCTCATAAATCTTGGCCTTTATAGCGATCAGTGGCACTAACCGCAAGTGAGAGAAGTACCGAACCCCTTGGCCGAAAAGGCTGCTTATAAGTAGAAGCGGCTACCATTTCCGTAAGTTACTTAGCTCGATTGGTAGTGAAAGTGCTCCCCTGAAATCTTTAAATAAATGATTATTCTACATGGCCAGGTGCATCTGATACCTGTGAAACCTACTCATGAGGTAAAATTTAAAATCAATTAGAAGAGGCCGCGCCCGAACACTATGGACACCTTAGTGAACAAAACTAAATTACCTATGCTGGCCAGAGGTGCTCAAACCCACTCTTCCAGCGTGAAAATTCGGGATGCCTGAAGTGAGCGTTCGATGGTGTCGGGGATCGATCGATCATCTCCAACACCACAAAAGTATCAAGTAATTTGCGTGGATATCGAAGATGGAGTGGGTCGCAGAACTTCGCTATCACGTTAAAAGGCCCGACCTTGCTTTGGTTTATACCCCGTCCTATGAGGTGCATAGTACGTATGGCGTAGGCGCGTATGTGCACCAAGTACCATTGTACAGGATAAATTATGAAGTTTAGAATTGTGGTATTTTGCGATTAAGGAAAGTGGAGGGGGTAGAAGTATAATTAATGGAATTTTAAATAGTAAGAATAATAATAATGGTGTCAAAATAGTTCGAGAAGTCTCGAAAATTCTCATATCTCCCGGACATTGAAGCTGTGATTCTGTAGTTAAGTTAGTCTCGCGAAATCTGTGTACTGAGAAAGTTTTGTTGGTGAGGCAGTCGGAATATTTTACAATTTACAGACGGATAGAGTGAAGCGCAGCGAGATTTTTGAAAAATTTGAAAAATGCGAATATTTAAAGTATTGATTACTAGTAAATAAAATTGGCAGACCAAAAATAAATTGTTTCGGAGTTTAAACGGACCAAGAAGGAATAAAAAGGGATATGTGGGTCCCACTTAAAGAAAAAGAAAAAAAATAATAAAAAGATGAAAAACAAATCTCATGTCAGACGGACAGAGAGGGAAGTTTCTTTTTAAGGTTTTTCTTCTCTGAACTTTCTCGGATTCACGGGAAATTTGGCCCAAGTCGGTTCGTCGGGATAAAAGAAAAATGCTCTGCCTTGACGAGATTCACTGCGTGGATCACCGAAACATGCGTTTCTGAGAATTTAGGTAAAAATTCGAATCATTTTAGTTTTCTGAATCTGCATTAAATTCGAAATTGAAATTAGGAAGCCCGACTTCCGGACCGATAGGTAAGATTCTTTGGCGACGGCTGCGTGAGTCACCGAAAATCGGCGGGATTCGCGGTTTAGTAATGAAATAGTGAATACGTATGAATCACGTGTAAAATGGTAAATGCGTGAATCGATATAAATATGTATGCGTAGTCAAAGATGCTGTTAAATAATGCATAGTGTATAGTGCATAGTGTATAGTAAATAATGCATAGTGTATAGTGCATAGTGCATAATGAATAGTGTATAGTGCATAGTGCATAGTATATAATGCATAGTAAATCGTGCATAGTAAATAGCGAATAGTATTTGGTTGGTTGTGCTGATGTATGTGAATTACAGCCACGTGAATGTGGCGAAATTTGCAGCAGGCGGGCAAGAAGTTATTAGGAGTAGTTTATCAAGTTTAGTGCGGTGGTGGGTATTTCAAAATCGTTAAAAGCAAAGTGTTTAAAATTCTGGTTGTAAGTCTTTGAAAATATGAGATTTATAAAGCATTTTTATTGTTATCTTCAATGTAAGTCGATTTCATTTAGAAAGCAGTTTATTTGGTTTATAAAACCCTAGATAGCCGCATTTCGGTTCCAGTCAGTGTATTCGGATTATTACTGAGGGTTATGGGATATTATAGTGTATATTGCTTGAGTCGGCAATTGAGATTAGATCTAGTATATATATTTATATAGTGAGTCGCCCTGCGCACGATTCGGGTATATGGATGTGACTTAGTGCAGTAGCGATGAGGTGTTGGTTCGAGGTTCTACTCCGCCGTGACATTTTTAATTTACGAGTTCCATGCTACTCTCTCGCGTTAAGCCGTGTTGTGCGGATAAATCTTGGGAGTAGTGTTAGAGGTTCCTTTACCGATGCCGGTTGAAGGCGTCAGCCGGAGGTATTTGAAATAGGCGCGTGGTTGGTACTTAGTTTCTGAGTATAACACTTTGGATATTAACCTGCTAAAAACAATTTTTTGGCGAAATGTTTTCAAGAAACGGTTTCAGCGGCATAATTATTTTGAAGCGCACCATGACATAAGCGATTTTCAACGGCGAAATAGTTTAGACATATTTCGGAAATGGTTTTCATATAAAAAGCTGGTTTCTCATAGCGAGTTTTATAACCTGTTTCTCTGATTTTCATATTGGGGTCTGAAACGGCGGTGACATTTAGAACTTATAGTACTCAGAGCCCGTTTGGCTCACGGTTTCTATTTTAAAATAATTTTTCGAGTGCAAGTGTTGAAACCAAAAGACTTTTTCCAAAGATCACTTGATCTGAAATAGTATTTATGTTATATATAAGATAAGGTGTAAATTAAAAATAGTAAAAGTTCTAAATTATGGCATTTGTATATGTAAATATCTTTTGCAAATATATATTATGTTTGAGAAAAAAGCAGGATACGATAAAATTATGTTAGTTGAACCTTATCTTATATTTTTGATGAGGACCCCGGAGGTCCTGCTTTGTGTAGTTGGATTTTGGAAAAACATTGGGAGTGTAATTTTTTTATACGGATGATTTTGTATTTAGGCTTGACCATCGTGCGGTCGTTATCTTTGTCGGTTTTTGTTAAATCCCAAAGTGTATTTGATGAGTTGCAATTTTATAACCCGCGTTTCGTCAGTTCCGGCAGTTTAATGAACTGTTTTTACGTATTAACTTGTCGGTCGAAGCGAGCTTGGGTGGGAGGTTCTTAATGGAGTTGCGATTTCATCACTAGGAAGAATTACGTCGAATTTGGTATCTGAAGCGATTTAGGCGTGGATTCGCTGTTTTTAACTGCTTTTTTTCATTATTTCTTATAGAATTGTTTATTTATAATGATTTTCCTATTGCAACCTACATTGTTTTGCTAATCCTTGCATGCATCAAATATTGTGAAGTGTCACTAAATATTTTAATCTTGACATTCACAACATTATGTCTGGACGAGGTCGTGGAGGACCAGTCTTAGGACTTACGCACGGGCTGTGCGTAGAGAAAGATATGTCGAGCACATGGGTGGAAGATGCTTGATGAATTAGTGATGGACCATCGGTCGCGGACGGTGGCGTACCTGTGATGGATCGGGGTTAAGATTGTTACAACAACTACCGTCAGACACGGGAGTCTCTAGAATAGCAAAGGGGCATGATATAATGCGCTCTAAATTAGGGGCTAAAACTTATGATAATCTTAGGTGACCCGAGGCGAAGTACTTATGTGGTTGAATGGGGTTAGTTCTGCTAATATATGATGAAGACCTTGAGGTCTTTCACCATAATTACGAAAAAGGTAGCGTGTACGAGGTCTTTCGCAGTACGGTAGAACCGGAACTCTGCGTGCCTGGATCCCAAGCCAAAAGCAAGCAAATAGTTTATGAAAAGTTTTTGAGAAACTTTTTAAAGTATGGCTATGATTTTATGAAGTTTGAGATTTACGCACTAAGGTAGAAATAGCTGATTTTAGTTGCTTCGGGCGGCTAGACGATGGCTCGTACTAGTCTGACCCAGGGCACCCGGTCGATGCTGTCGAAAGAAGGAAATAAAGTGGATCGTGGTAGAGGCTCTCGGAGATGAGTAGTATCTAGCTAGGGATCGGATTCAGATCACCGACAGCCCGGGGTGGTGGTCTTCGGGATCATCTTTTCCATTGTGCTACATGTCGGAGGAGACATCAAGAGAGTGTAGGATGAACATAATGGGATGTTTCCATTGCGGCCGGGAGAGGTCACTTTATCGGGTGGCTCCCGGTTATGTTTGTAGAGACCTCTGCGGTGAGTGATGCGCATCAACCCTAGGCACTAGCCGTCTGAATCCCGGTTGGTAGTGACGGACCTTCCTAGTGACGAATCGCCAGCAACTCCACGGTAACCTCCAGCCCAGCTCGCTCGTGACAGTACCGTGAAGCGCTAAGCGTTAAAACTCACCCGACTATATTTGGAAGCGTGGGTTATAAAATTTTTAAAACTTTCTATCAAAATCACCTTTAGATTTAACAAAATGCGTATAATATTTACATAGTGGTCAAGCCCAAATGCAAAAATCACATGTATAAATACTGCTCCTGATATTTTTCAAAAATCGACTACAGTCTCCAAGGACCTCTACGGTCCTCATCAAAATATAAGATGAGAATCAATTCAACATAATTTCATACATAACTGTTTCTCAAATCTGATGCATATTTAAAATGTTACATATACAAATGTCTGTTTGCTTTACTACTTTTACTTCACCTTATCATATATAATCGAAACACGATACAGGGCGAGGATCCTAGAAAGTCTTTGAGCTTCAACACACACTGAAAAAAAAATATTTTAAAATAAGCTGTGAGCTAGCTTGGGCTCGTAAGTACTATAAATTCTAAATCTTTGTGTCTGTATTTGTACCTCCCAATATGAAAATGCATGCGAAATGGTTATAAAAGCTGTTTACAGAAGCGAGTTCTTTATATGAAAACCATTTAAAGCTGATGCAACTATTTATCTTCATGAAAAGCTGTTTATCTTCAAAACAGTGCAGAAAACGATACTGCTTCTTGGCGTTGCAACTATTTCTCTTTAAAAGCGTTTTGATGTTGGTTAATATACGAGGTGCTATCTTTGTAATATCAAGTACCAACCAACTATGACCATTGCGAGAAATACCCTAGAAGTGATGTCTGGAACCTCAGACACGGCATCGGTAGTGAACCTGCGGAACACTGCAAATTTAAAATGATCCAGGTGAACACGGCGAGTCTATATAGCATGTGGAGCCTGCCGAATAAAATGCTGGGGTGGGGCCGCCGGAACCAACACACCATTAAGCTATGTACTAAGTGTTGTGTGGCATATCGCCAGTGGGGTAATGTGAGGCGACTCACTATATAAAATATATACTAGATCTAATCGATGCCGACCAGGCAATATGGTTAGTCATAATATCCCATAACCTTGCCATGCACAGTAATCAATCGTCGATCGGAAATGGTATGCCATCTAGGGGTTTTGCTAAACAGTAGCCCATTCTTAAATCTTGAAATCAAACTTTACAGTATAACAATTGGAGGTGACAAAAATCTTTATAAGTCATGCTATATTTAACATTTTAAAACTTATATTAACACTTTCGTTTTAGAAAATGATTTTGAGTACTCACCTTTATCTTCTAAACTTGACACTATTCACAACTTTACCCGCCTTTACTTTTATCCTACACATTTGATGTATTAGACCACATACATTAACCTGACCAAGCGGAAGCTGTTATTTACTATCTTGCGATTCTTATCTGTTATCTGTATGCACTATGCACTATGCACTATGCATTATTCACTATACACTATGCACTATGCACTATACACTATGCACTATGCATTATATATACACTATGCATCACGTGTTATGCGTATTCCTCGTATTCATTATTTCACGTGGAATCGTGATAAAGTAATTTTGTCTTTATTTGTGCTGCGTCAGCAGAGTAACTTTACTGTTGTCAGAAAAGTGCGACCAACCCAGAATGTAGATGAGAAAAAGCCCAAAAATTTGGATTTTCGAATTTTTACCTGGTGCCGGTGAAATCTTGTGTTTCTAGTACCCGTAGCCCCCTCGTCACGTAGAGCACTTTGTATTTATCGATGAAATCCGCCGGTCGAATTTTAAAGTAAATGCGAGAAAAACTGAAGGAAAATTTAAAAAAAAAACCACTCTCTCCCCTCAAATTCTCCATTCCCGTCTTCCTGTTTGATTTTTATTACTTTTTTATTTTTAATTTCTTTTTCTTTTTCTTTAAGTGGGACTCACATGTCCCTTTTTCTTATTTTCTTAGTCCGTTTTAGCCCCGAAACAATTTATTTTGTCCCGGTTTCAATTTCATTTATCCTCATTGAATATTCTTTAAATATTTTATTTTGAATTTTTCCAAAAATCCTAGTTTTTCGGGTTTATTTCTAGCCAAGTCGCGCAGAAATTCGTAAAATATTCGACTATCTCTAGTTAAAACGAAAAATTTTCTAAGTCACTAGATTTAAGCGAGGAACCCGAACTTAACGGCGCGGTAGTTTCGTCATCCGATACCTAGAATTTTCGAAACTTCACGAACTATTTTGGCAAATTATTATTATTATTTTATATTCAGCTTTGCATTAGTATACTTTTCTACTCCTTTCCTTAATTGCAAAAGTGCACAATTCTTTGAAAACTTACAATTTTGCTCCTTCTGATAGCACTTGGTGCACCTACGATTCATCTTTGTCTGCGCTATCAGGACAAAGTCTGAATCCTCCCTCCTTTGTTTCGTCTCAAAGTGAACAAGCTAAATTGAAAAGGAAAGTATTGAGAAAATAGTGAGGGCACTTCACGGCGCATTTGAGCCTCACAGCTCCCAAATGGTTGTCTCCCTCTCTTGATTCTTCCATAGAACTTTAACAGAAGGAACAGCTTTACTCCTCAACACACCATTTCCTTGCGATCTACAATGTGGTGTTTCCTCATAGTCGAGGTTCTCCTTTCACTTGCCTTGTTTGCTCTTGGCAAATGAAGGATACGGAATGTGGCTGCCCCTTAACATCGACATCTGAATTGGATCAGGATTCATGATATTAACTCTAGGGGTAACTTCAGTTTATAAGCTACTGGTCCCACCTTACTCTAATCTCATAGGAGTCCTATATATATGAATTTAGGGTTTTGCCTCGTTTTAGAATCTCAAAAACACCTTTCAGGAAATCTTCAAAAGCCCGATCCTATACCAATTGTAAATCTACCAGACGGTTGTCAAGCGTAACTTTTATCATCTTTTGCTATTTTCGAGTTATCACGAACAACTTTCACTTTTTACGAAGTGATGCGCACTAATTCTAGGCCCTCTCTTAGTCTTCCTCATAACCTCGTCCCGACGCGGCGGGTTAAACTCACACCATGGTGCCTCGAAATGGAGCCATTTCTATATTGGCACGATGGCGGCGGCTGTAGGCGAACACCATTAGTGCGAAGTGATATCAGCTCAGCAATTCCATTACCTGAGCTCTGTACGCATCCTCAACATGCGAATAATTCTCTGCAGTGACCATCAGGTGGGGATGATGTTGTGCTTACGATACTGAGCGAGTACCTAGCGGCACTTTTATTAAGCTAGGCAGCCTGGATGAACTTGGGTCTCGATCGACACTATCGGCGGAACCATGAAGTCTCCTTTATCCATCCCACGCCACAATTGACTTTTCGATAGATCCACTCGACATTAATTGGTAAGAAAATGAAATTGGAAAGCTTAAGATGTCCGTTCCACTATCGGCGCATATAGCATCATGTTGTCCCAACGGTAGTGGAGACGTCCCCCAAATCAATAAGTAATCTTTTCCCATTTCCATCTGGAACTGAGGAGTAGCGTATCTTCCGTGAGGCTTAGGATGTTAACTTATTCACTGTGGCCGAGTTGAACATCTGGAGGCGAAGCTTGCAATCTCTTTGCTTCATCCCATTCACGGTAATGTTAACCAGAGTCTTGTACATCTTGGTCTTACTGGATGCATAGCATATACGAGATGAATGTGCTTCTTCCATAATGTCTCTCTTATTTCGCCGTACTACACATGCATGCGTTCTTTGTCCTTTCACTATCATTCCGTCATCTCTAATTTGAAACTCGCTTTCTTTCCTTTTTCTATCTCTTCCTTCTATTAATCATCAGGATCCTATCGTACTACTAAATCTGATCAGCTGGGAAGTGCAACATGAATGTGTGGCTAACAAGGCTCACGAATCCTCGACACCAATATCCTTACAGGGTTCTCGGATCCACCAATAGTGGAAGATAACACGATCTCATATGAGAGCTGATGAACTCTTTGGTAGCCTACTCAAAGGCATACGCTCTACGACATTAGCTTTTCTGGATGGTACTCCAACAAATGCGATTCGTGAGTCGTAATCATTTCGATCCATCTTAACGCCTCAGGTTTAACTCTTTACGGTGAAAATATATTGAAGATATATGATGCGTAAAGATCCTGCGAGAACACCATATAAATAAAATGTCTCCATAATTTAGACAAACCACATTGTGCAAGCTCTAAAGTCGTGTGTAGATAATCTCCTCATGCTTCTTTAGGCGTAGAGGCATATGCAATCACCACATCGTGCATCCGAAACACAACCAAATGTAGTGAAGCATCCTTATAAACCTGAGCCCATCTCTCTGATGACCAAACTAGAAGCTGGGCTGAAGTTAATCTACCCTTCCAACTCTTGAAGCTCTGTGGCGGGCATCCGCTGATCCTTGACATGCTCGCCCGTGACAGTCGGTGGGTTGCTATCTTGAAGAACTCTAAACAAACTTCTGTAATGCCACGCTAAACCAAAGGAGCTTCGACCTCGACACATTCTTTGGTGGTTTCAAATTTTGCTGCTTCTATTTTCTTGGATCCACACTCGCCCACCTTCTCTAGAAATGACATGACCCAGAAATTGCTGTCGACGAAACTAGCACTTACTTAAACAGCGTATAGCGACGCTCTCTAAGAATCGGCTCTGACCGAAGATGCTCTTGCATGTCTCTGGACTTCACTGTACTAGAATGTCATCAATGAATCTGATCCTGAAACATTATCTAAATCTGGATGAATCTCTACATTCATCAAATCCGTAGCATTGGGGCATTAGTCGATCAAAATGGCATCACTAGGAACTTCGTAGTGATCGTATCTACGATCCCTATAAGGCAGTTTTAAACATCACTCTCACCGGACCCTCAAGCGATGATACCCCGACCTCAAGAAGCCCTATCTTGCAGGTATACTCGAGACCCTTGGAGTTGTTCGAATAACTCATCGATCTAGGGGAGTGGATGCGATTGCGGATGGTAACTGCATTCGGCTACGTAATCTATACACACTTGGCTCCTATGAACATAAAGAAGAGAGCTGGGCTCCAGCAGGATAACTACTGTCGAATAAATCCCTTACTCAACAATTCTTCTAAGCGGGCCTTAAGCTCTACCGACTCTACTTGCGAGAGCCATCATAAGGAAGATGGAAATAAGGCTCGATCCACCTTGGGGTCAAATCAATGGTGAACTCCACCTCTCCTCCCGGAGATATACTTGAGAAATCACATGGAAAGACATCTGGAAACTCTCTTTGACTGGGGATGTCTTCCCGGCCCGTCAATCCCTCTTGTCTCCTATCTCTACCGTACGAAATAACCTTGGCGGCCTTTCCGAAAGCATTTCGAGCGGTCGTGGCATTAATGAGACTAGGGTAATCTACTTACAGTTACAGAAATATCCTTTGGTTCTCTGGGCCGGATAATCTTACTTCTTTCTTATAGCAATCTAAGTGGCTCTATCAGCGGATAACCGATTCCATACCAGGCTATATCGAAATCATGGATACCTAACATATCAAGTGCTATTTGGAAATCCTTATTACGGATCCTGATATTTACCTAGAACTATCCTTTTCGAGATATCATAGTATCCCCATTGGAGTACGAAACCACCATCGACCCATCTATAAAAAGTGGGGACTCTATCCGGTGCCTCTTAGTGAATAGTCTTGAAATAAATGAATGAGTAGCTCTAGGTGCACAATCATGCTCATCATGATCCTCTTGAAATCATACCGATGTAATCTGTCCCGATGATGCATCTTGCCTCTACCTTTGTAAATACCCAGCCTGATCTGAGTACCACTCTGTAATACGGCCTGTCAGTCTTGCCTCGCCTCTTGCACCTCTGGGCCTACACCCAGGTTGTTGTCTGCGCTCTGCACAAGCCACTACTACGGCTGGCCCAGCGGTCCGGCCAGTGCATGGGTAGAGTAACTGCATGCCCTTACCTCCAGTCTCTACGGCTACTAGCGTGGGCGGTTCCCCGGATAAAATGACCTTCACATATAATGGAAACGTGTCATGTTCATCCAGCACTCTCAAGATGCCTCCTCTGACATGTAGGGTAAAATGGAAAAGATGATCCTGAAGATCTACCACCTTCTGGGGCTGCTGGTGATCGCACGGATCCCTGGCTAGATGCTACTCCTTGTCCTGAGCCTCTACCGCTAGTCCATTTCTTTCCTTTCTTTCTACTAGACTGACTAGTGCACAGGTATGATAACTAATGTCAGAACACCTCTCTCTTGTGTCGGCATGCAGAGTTAAACTGAAAACGGTCCTTTTCTACCTTTAGTGCATCCTCAAAATTTTCATAAAATTGCTGCTTGCTTTGCTTTAAAAGTTTCTAAAAAATTTTCATAAACTATTTAGCGCTTTTCTTGTATCTGAAATGAAACCTGAAACTGTCTCTACGTCGCGGTGGAAGACCTTGTCTTCTTCCTTGTTTTTCGATAATTATGGTGGAAAGACCTCATGTCTGCCGTATAATAGCTAAACGTTAACCTATCTAACCATAAGTACCTTGCCTCTGAGTCGTCAATTTTCATGCTGATTTTAGCCCTGGTATTTAGAGGCGCGTTCTATCATGCCCCTCTGCTCTTCTGGAGACTCCCGTGTCTGACGGTTAGCTGTTGTAACAATCTGTATAACCTTATCCATCGTCAAGGTACCGCCACCTGGGTCTGCGGCCCTCAATGGTTCTGCTGGGGCTGATTCATCGAAGCATTTTCCCATCTAAGGGTGTGCTCGACATATCTTTCTGGTGGTGCCTCCGATGCGGAAGTCCTAGATCGACCTCTACGACCTCGTCCAGACATAATGTTGTGAATTTCAAAATTAAAAAAATTCAATGACACTTTTCAATATTTAATAAATGCACGAAAGTTTATGAAAACAACTATAGGTTGCAATAGGATAATCGTATAAAAATAATTATATAGGAAATATTGTGGAAGTGAAAAAAGCAATGACTATCGCTAAGTACCTTTCTGATACCAACTTGACATGGTATCAGATCTCCTCAAATCTTAAATTATTGTATACTTATGCTCTGATACCAAATTGACATGGTATCATATCTACTCAAACATTAAGCTATTGTATACTTATGCTCGTCACCAAGATGGGTTCTTCCTAGTGAAATCTGCAGAAACCCAGCTCCACGGTAACCTCCGGCCAGCTCATTTCGGTAATGATTCTGTGATCTTTAAGCGTTAAAGCTAGCGAAGTATGTTGGAAAGCGTGGATTATAAAAATTTTAAAAAACTTTTCTATCAAAATACACCTTTAGATTTAACAAAAATACGTGACATAATAATGCATGGTGGTCAGCTAAAATACAAAATCGCATGTATAAATCATTTCGATATTTTCCAAAAATCCGACTACAATCCATAAGGACCTGGTCCTCATCACATATAAGATAGATCAATTCAACATAATTTCGCCATAACTGTTTTTCTTAAATAGTATGTATTTTCTGAATATTTACATATCTAAAATGTCACATTTTAACTTTTACTACTTAGCATATATTATATATAATCAAAACAGTCTAGAATTGCAGAGGATCTGGAAAAGTCTTTGGGGCTTCTTTTTTGAAAAATTATTTAATAAAAATTGTGAGCAAAAGCAGACTCGGTGAAATACAAATAAGTTCTAAATCGCGTGTCACAACTTGTTTGTACCTCCCAATATAAAATCTATACATAAATAGTTATAGCCCCATTTATGAAAGCGCAGTTCTTTATATGAAGCCATTTACAGCGTTGAAAACTATTTTCTTCATAAAAATTGTTATCTTCACTTCACTTCGATTATAAAACCCAATTACTATTGTTGAAAAGCACATTAAAACTATTTCTCTTTGCTAAAAGCGTTTTGAGCAGTGTGAGTTAATATGCGAAAGTGCTATCTTGTAAATCAAAGTACCAACCATGACCCATTAAAATACCTAGAGAAATGATGCCTGGGAACCTCGGAACCTCGGAACGCGGCAGCCATTGGTGAACTTCGAACCTTTAGGTTAAGATGGTCCAGGTGAACCACCAGGCAACAATCTATATAGCATGTGGGACCTGGAACCAAAATGCTCGGTGGGGAACCTCGAGACAACACCTCATCGCTATGTACTAAGTCTGTGCACTGCTATATACCTCGAATGTCGCGGGGAGGGCGACTCCGTATATAAATATATGCTAGATCCCAATCGATTGCCGACCGAGGCGATATAGTTCGTCGTAATATCATGTAGCGCAAATGCCTTGATACGGAAATCTCTGTCAGCCAGGAAGTGGGCATATATGCCGCTAGGGGTTTATAAGCCAGTACTTATTTCTTAAATACGAAATCAAACTTTTAACGGTATAACAATTGGGAGGTAATAAAAATGCTTTATAAATTACTTTATATTTTCAAAGCATTTTACAAACTTATAATTTAAACACTTTAGTTTTGAATGATTTTGAGTGTTACTCTTTTGTTAATTTTTAAACTTGGGCACTACTCACAACTTTACATGCTTTACTTTTATCCTGCATTTGATATATTAGACCACATACATCGGCCTGACAGCAAATACTATTAGCCTTTGGCATTTACTGTCGTGATTTACTATACCTTATGAACTATCTGTTATACATATACACTATGCACTATCGTATGCATTATTAGCTGTAAGTATGCACTATCTTTCTCACTATGGTATGCACTATGCACTATACACTATGCACTATGCACTATGCATACGTATTTATGCGTGTTCATACGTATTCACTATTTTATACGTATTCATACGTATTCACTATTTCACGTGATCCCAAATCCATTGATTTTGGTACTTCGCACGTGAAGAACAAATTAAGCGTAGATTAACTTTACCTATTGAATTAGAAAAGTCTTGACCCTTGAATGGCGTGAATCTGAAAAAACTAAAAAATTTGGATTGCCGGGTTTTACAGATCTCAGTAAATCCGGTGTTCTGGTACCTGGCGTGGCCACCAATCCACGTGAGCACTTTTAGTGTTTATCAAACCAATCAGGCAGTCAAATTTTACTATAAATAAATCTGAAAAAAACTAAGAAAAAATTTAAAAAAAACCTCTCTCTCAAATTCTCCATTCACGTCTTCCGTTTGATTATTGTACTTTTTTTTTAATTTTTTCTTTTCTTTCATTAGGACCCCATCTCCCTTTTTCTTATTTTCTAGGTCAGTTTGGCGAAACAATTTATTTTGTCTCAGGTTTGATTTCATTTATCCTCGATTGAATATTCTTTAAATATTTGCTATTTTGAATTTTCAAAAATCCCGTTCGGGTTTCACTCTAAACCGTCGCCTAGAAATTCGTAAAATATTCGGGCTATCACCGAGATAAAGCAGAAGCTTTTTCTAGTCACTAGATTTAGCGAGGCGAACTTAACGGAGCGTCCGTTTAAGTCGTAGATCCCCGAATTTTAACTTATTGAACTATTTGTAAGTATTTATTATTATTTTACTATTTAACTTCCATTAATTATATACCCTCGCTGCCTTAATTGCAAAAGTGCCACAATTCTTTGAAAACTTTACAATTTTATCCTTTACAATGGCACTTGATGCACCTACAGTTACATGTACTATGCACCTTATCGGGACGGGGTGTTACAAGTAGGGGTGGTTCAGGCAGAGGTGGCAGTACAACACTTGGTAGAGGTCGCGGTATGGGTGCAAGTAGCGGAAATGATGCCCGGAATTAGCGGATAGTGGTACTCGTACTTAGGCTCGGGTATTTAGTCACCACGGCCGGAGGCGGATCGTCGCAGTTATGATTATTGGTATGATTTAGGTCTATGATCATGATGCATATGCATTGGTGGACTGAGGCCACTCCATTCATTAGCCTTCCGATTGCCATTCGAGAGGTGCAGGAACTCAGGTCAACCTATGGGTGGTCGTATGGTGGTTTCATTGCCCGATGGGGACTATGACCTTCAGAGGATAGTTCGAATGTGATTAGTGATCGAGCAGGGATTTTCCTAGCGAACTTGATGGTGTTAGGTATCCATGATTTGACTGATGTGGGTATGTTTGGTTATCCAAACGCCGAGCCACCTTAGATTTCTATAAGAAAAGAAGTAAGATTGGTTGAGGAGAATCGTGATATTTGAAGTCGAGGAAGAGATCGCCACAGTCGTGTGCCATACATTAGCCTGTGCCGGAAAGGTTGTAGGGTTGTTGGCATTTGTGGTGGATAGGAGACAAGAGATGACACGGCTGGAAGACATCCCCATAGTCAAAGAGTTTCGGATCTTCCGGGGATGATATTTCGGGTTTACCTCCCGGATAGGTGGAGTTCACCCAGTGATTTGGGTCCAGAGATGCCGAGCACATTTCTATTCCCTCACCATATGGATGTCTCTTGATTGAAGAGCTTAAGGCTCGGTTAAGAAGAATTATTGAAACTAAGGGACCATTCGACGAAGCGTATCCCCCGTGAGAATGGGTTCTCTTAGGTGAAAAAAAAAAAATGGGAGTTTGTTGTTGTGCATGGAACCACGGACCGATTGAGCGAGTTACCATCCATGTCGTGTCACTCCTAGGATGGAGTGAGTTATTCGATCAACTCTAAGGGTCTCGAGTATACTCCAAGATAGACTTAAGGTCAAGTTATCATTAGTTGAAGGTTCGGGAGAATGATGTTTCTAAAGGCACCTTTGAGGACGGAAGAGATACGATCCTCACCAGTTTCTAGTAATTACCATTGGTTGACTAACTACTGACTACGTTTCATAGATTTGATGGGTGAGGCATTTAGTACGTATTTAAATGTAAGTTTGTGATCGTATTCGTGACATGTTCCTAGTGCCTCAGTGGTCGGAGGAACATGCGAGCATCTCAGGATATTATTGCGATTTATAGAGGCGTCGGTTATCGCAATGACCCCAAAATTGATGCCATTTGTGGTTAGACAAAGTAGCTTTCTTGGATCTCGTAGCCATTTGAGGAAGAAAAGTGTATTAGTGTGGATCCTCAAAGATCGAAGCTATATGTGGCCCGAAACCGCCGAATGTTTCTAAAATGGACTCTTGGATTGACAGGTTGACCACAGGAAGTTTGTTGGTAGGGTTCTCGAATATGACCCCATACAAGCCAGGCTGAAAAGGAAAGATGTAGTATGATTGGGTAGATGTGCACTTGACCAGTTGAAGAGTTGAAGGTAGATTAACCGGCTCGGTTCACAACTTTTACATAAATCTGGGAGAGATGGGTTTGTGGTTTATAGTGATGCTTCCTGGCGAGACCTTGGTTGCGTTTGATGCGAGGCTGATAGGGTGATTGTATGCCTAAAACTGACTAAAGCAGCGAGAGTACCACCACCGACCTGAGCTTCTTGTGATCATGTTGCTGCAATATGGAGACATTATTTATATGGTGTTCCCTTGCGGGATCTTCTGAGATCATAGAGTCTTCAATATATTTTTCACCCGAGAAGGGATCGCGAGGCAAAGAAGATGGCAGGTTAGGTGGGACTACGAGCGTACTATTGAGTACCATCCAGAAAAACTAATGTCATTAGTAAGATTCCTTGAGTGACATGACCAGGAGAGTTTCATTGTCTCTTATGAGATGGATTATCTTCCCTTATTGGTGGATCGGGACTTTAGGGGTGATATTGGAGGTTGAGGATTAGAGCCTTGTTAGCCACATTTCATGTTAGACCCTATCCTAGTGTGGATGTGATTTGGTAGAGGCGTCGAAATGCCTGAGATATTGATTAAGCTTAGGAAGAATGAAAGGAAAGAAAGCGTTTCAAATTAGAGATGTGGCATGGCTGTTGAAAGGGCCCGGGAAAGTGTATTGTGCGGAGTATGGCGGTGAAGGGACATTATGGAAGAAACACATTCATCTGCATATGTGTCCATCCAGGTAGTACCAAGATGTACAAGACTTTAGAAGAAAAGAACATTCTTTGGTGGAATGGGATGAAGAAAAGAGATTGCAAGTTTCGGTCTCTCAGGATGTCTAACAATCGGCGGTGAAGAATGAACATCGAAGCCCACGGGAGATACGGTTCTCCTATTCAGTATGGGAAATGGAAAAGATTCTTATAGATTTTGACAGGTCTTCCCGCGGTTCGGAGACCAACATGATGCTATGGGTGATGATGATCGATTGTGATGCAGCCATTTTCTCACAGGTAATGTTGAAGATTCATTGGAAAAGTTAGCCAAATTGTATGTAGATGAGATAGTGAGACTTCATGGGGTTCGGTTTGATAGTGTCGGATCGAGACCCGAGTTCACATCAAGTTTTGGCCGGATTCGGCCAGTGACGTGCGTGCTCTCTGCATTTCGATACGACATTTCATCCTCGAGACGGGATGGCGGTCAGAGAGGACCATTTAGACGTTAGAGGATATGCTGAGAGCTGTGTGATGGAATTCAAGGGGAGTTGGGATACCCATTTGGCACTAATGGAGTTCGCCTACAACAATAGCTATCAAGCCAGTATAGAGATGGCTCCATTCGAGGCACTATATGGTAGGAAATGTGGACTCAAAGTGTGTCGGGATGTGAGGTTACGAGAAGACTAGTAGGCCCGCACTAGTGCGTATAACTCGTAAAAGTGAAAGTTGTTTGTGATAACTTGAAAATAGCAAGAGATAGACAGAAAAGTTATGTGGACAACCGTCGTAGAGACTTACAATTCGAGATAGGTGATCGGGTCTTTTTGAAGATTTCCCCTTGGAAAGGTGTTTCAGATTCGGGAAAACGAGGCAACCTCGCCCAAGATATATAGGACCTTATGAGATTGTGAGTAAGGTGGGACCGGTAGCTTATAAATTGAAGTTACCCCCAGAGTTATCAAGGATTCATGACACATTCCATGTGTTGATGTTGAGGAAATACATTCCAGATCCTTCACACGTGTTGAGAGAGCAGCCAGTGCAGCTAAAGGAGAACCTGACTTATGAGGAAACACCTGTAAGTGCATTGTAGGACGCAGAAGGAACATGTGTCGAGGGAGTAAAGTAATTCCTTCTGGGTTAAAGATAGCGGGAGAATCATGAGAGGGAGACAACTACTTGGGAGTCAGAGGTTCAGATAAGGCATGATTCCTCACTCATTTTCTCTCGACAGGTTTTCCTTTCCTTTGAATTTAGTTTGTTCATTTCGATGACGAAATGTTCTAAAGGAGGGAGGATTTGTAACACCCGTCCCTATGAGGTGCATAGTACATGTAATCGTATATGCATATGCACCAAGTGCCATTGTAGCGATGTAAAATTGTAAAGTTTTCAAAGAATTATGACACTTTTGCAATTAAGGAAAGTGGAGGGGGTGAAAGTATAATTAATGGAAGTTTAAATAGTAAAACAATAATAATGAATTGCCAAAATAGTTCAGGGAAGTCTCGAAAATTCTCTATATCTCGGATGACGAAACGACGACGCCAAGTAAGTTCGTCTCCCTCACAAACCCAGTGACCTAGAAAAGTTTCGTTGACCGAGACACCGAATATTTTACAAATTTCAGCGAATTCGATATGTAGTGAAACCCTAAACCGGATTTTGAAAAATTCAAAATGGCAAATATTTAAAGAATATTCAATTATGATAAATGAAATCAAAACCGGACAAAAGGTTTGAAACTGACCAAGCACAATAAAAGGGACACGTGGGTCCCACTTGTTAAAAAGAAAAATAATAATAAAAAGATGAAAAACAAATCATGAGTCTGACTGACGCATGTATTATAATCTGAGTGAAGCTTCTTTAAGTTTTTTCTTCAGGTTTTCCTCGTGATTTGACTGAAATTTGAGATAGCCTGATTTCTTCAGCCTAGATAAACACGAAAAGTGCTCTACGCACATAGGGCTACAAGAGTAAACTGTAAACACTCCGGATTTCACAGAGAATTCAGGTAAAAATCTCGGCAAAATCCTAGATTTTAGTTCTCCGATCTACTTCATTCAAGAAGCCATATGCTTACGCGACGAGAGCTACGCGTGAGTACCAAAATCACGGGATTTCGTCGAATTTCCATGTGAAATAGTTAATACATATGAATACGTATGAATACATATAAAATAGTAAATACGTATGAATACGTATAAATACGTATCCATAGTGCATAGTGCATAGTAAATAATGCATAGTGCATAGTGCATAGTGTATAATATATAGTGCATAGTGTATAGTGTATAATGCATAGTGCATAGTGCATAGTACATAATGCATAGTGCATAGTATATAATGTATAGTGTATAATGCATAGTAAATCGCGTATAGTAAATAGCGAATAGTATTTGATTGGTTGTGATGATGTATGTGGTTTAATACATCAAATGTGTAGGATAAAAGCAAAAGCGGGCAAAGTTGTGGAGTAGTTGCTCAAGTTTAGTAAGCAGAAAAGGTGAGTACTCAAAATCATTTTCTAAAACAAAAGTGTTTAAATTACAAGTTTGTAAAGTGGTTTGAAAATAAAGATTTATAAAGCATTTTTATTACCTCCCAATTGTTATACTCGGGCCAGAAAAATTTTGATTTCGTATTTAAGAAACAGCTTTGGCCTCGGTTTAGCAAAACCCCCGATGGCACAAAGCCGCTTCCGATCGCACAGATTTTGACAGGTATGGTAAGGCTAAAAGTGGGATATTATGACTAACTATATTGCCCCCTGGCCTGGGTGAATCGGGGGATTAGATCTGGTATATATTTATATAGTGAGTCGCCCTCCGCATTACTCCGAGGTATATAGTTAGCGCGCTGACTTAGTACATGGCGATGAGGTGTTGGTTCCGAGGTTCCATTATGCTATATAGATTCCAATGCGGTTCACCGGACATGTCTAGCCTATAATAAAGGTTCCCAGGTTCACTAACATACTGTGTTCCGAGGTTCCCAGACATCACTTAGTGGGTATTTCCCGTAGAATGGGCCAAAGATTGGTTAAATTTGATTTACAATATAGCACTTTCGATATTAACCACTACCGGAATAGCTTAAGAAGAGAAATAGTTTTCATGTAACGCCAAGAGCTATAATTAGTTTTAATTGTTTTTAAGAAAGATAAATAGTTTTCGTAACGCTGCAATGGTTTTCATATAAAGAACTCGCCTTTCATAAACAGCTTTTATAACCATTTCTATTTATTTTCATATCGAGGTACAAAACAAGCAGACAACAAAGATTAAGAACTTATGCATTCTAATTGTTCGCTTCGCTCACGCTTTCTATTAAAATATTTTTTCAAGTGTGTTAGCCCAAAGACTTTTCTGTGATCTCGCTCCTGTATACTGTGGTTTTGATTTATATATAAGATAAGGTGAAGTAAAAGTAGTAAAAGTTAAAATCGTGGCATTGTGATATGTAAATATCTTTTGTAAAATATGCATGCATGGTTTCAGAAAAACAAAGCTGCGATAAAATTATGTTGGATTGAACCTTATCTTATATTTTGATGAGGACCATAGGTCCTGCTTTATGATTGTAGTTGGATTTTGGAAAACATTGGGAGTGTAATTTTTTTATACAGATGATTTTATATTTTGGGCTTGACCACCATGTAGTCGTTATGCTGTCGGATTTTTGTTAAATCTAAAGGTGTGATTTTGATAGAAAAGTTTTAAATTTTTTTTATAACTCACGCTTCCAAATACACAAGTAGCTTTAATCTGGGCTAGCTTCATTGAGAATCCTGTCGGCCGAAATACTCTGGGCCGGGAGGTTACTATGGAGTCACGACGATTCCGTCACTAGGAAAGGGTCTCATTATGGCTTAATAGCCCACCGTCATCAATCTCCCTATCTCGTAGAGCTATCAATTAAGTGCTCGCGGTCTCACTTCATCGGGGCCAGGACGTATAGAAATCCAAGTTATCACCTGCTGACCATCAAGCAAGGCTCGCAAGAAAGCCTGAGGTCCTATGTCTAAAGATTCAATGTCGAGTCTCTAAAAGTAGATATACCCGACGAGAAATTCGCGATCACTGCATTCATTGGGCTTCATTTAGGGTTCAATGAAAAGACTCACGTTTCCATCTCCAAAAATCCCCAAGCAAGCATGGCTAAATTGCTCGCAAAAGCAAAGAAGTATATTAATGGAGAAGAAGCCCTCATATCCAAGAAGGAGAGCACTTCCACCCATAAAGAGAAAAGCGGGGCCAACAATCGACGAGGGCGAAGCCCCAAAAGACAAAGCGTTCGGGAAAAATCCCCAAAGAAAGATGGAGAACGATCCCCAAAAAGGCGTGGGAACCTCAGAGATCGTCTAGGCCCACCGCAATTCGAAAGACGACGACGCATTCGCCCCGCCGGCTCACTCTTAACAAATCCGCATCACAAGTCCCGCGCCGAAGTACCTAAACGAGCAGCCTCGAGGTGGCCAACCCAAATAAAGTCAGACCCCACCACAACGGACAACACCAAGTACTGCGAGTTCCATAGGGACTACGGGCACCGCACGGACGACTGCATACAACTCAAGAGGGAAATGTGAGTACTTTAATATGGCGCAGTAATCCGACGTTCATATCCCCCGAAAGTCACCAAATTAGACTCCTAACTTTCAAACTCCGCTCAAGAACCACCACCACCACTCTCGACTGCATCTTACAACAGACAAGACCAAGAACTCGTGAAATCCATGTAATCTCGAGGACTGCAGGAGGAGGAGAATCCAGCCTCACTAAAGGATCCGCGTAGCATCGTGTCAACTGGAATAGGGAAATGCAAGTTTTGTCCAAACTCCGTCGTCGACTCATCCATCACATTCTCTGACTCAGATCTTGAAGGATGCCAACACCCCCATGACGACCCATTGGTAGTTCGCGTAGTTGTGGCCAACAAAACAGTTAATCATGTCCTAATTGACAACGGAAGTTCAGCTGACATCATCTTCGCGTCAGCCTTCGATAAGATGGGCATTGGAAGGGAAAAACTGGAACCCGTCAACACACATCTGCGGGGGTTTTCTGGGGAAAAGGTATTACCTTTGGGCTCGATACAACTAGTGCTCACCCTAGGAGAGCCCCCTTGCCAGGCAACGACGACAGCAAGATTCCTTCGTCAGAGACGCCCATCTCGCTTATAATATTGCCATAAAGTGCACTCTTCCTCAACGCAATAAAGCCATACCTTCCGCATACCACATGATGATCAAGTTCCCTACCGAAGCGAGTCGAATGGTTCGAGGAGATCAACGAGCGGGGCCGTGGAATGTTACTCGCATCCGTAGCGTAAAAGTGGTCGACAACGCAGGGCTACGGATCGAGCCGGATACGTGACAGGTGCTCACCCAAATTCGAGCCTTCAAAGAACTAGGAACCAAGGTCGTTTGACGAGGACCCCAACATCTCGCTCTATATCGGCCCAGCTACCAAGACCTCAAAGGCCCCTTACCAATTTTTGGAGACGTAACAAAGACGCCTTCGCATGGCAAGCAGTAAACACGGGAGGAATCGACCCTACAAAGAATCACCATAGTTGAACGCTACTCGCCTTCAAACCTGGCCAAGCAGCTGAGGAGCTTAATGTAAAGGCAAAAAGCCATCAACGAGAGGCCTAAGAAACTCCTCCAGTGTGAGCGATCGTGGAGGTAGAATATCCGTAATTACAGCCAACGTCGTACTCTGGCCAAAAAGCCGACCTGGCAGGCAGCGCTCTCAGATCGACTTCACCGACATCAACAAAGCGTGCCCAAAAGACGCTTTCCCTTTGCCGAGGATCGACCTCATCGTGGATGCCAACAAACATGAACTCCCCGCTTTATGGACGCCTCCGGCTACAACCGTGACGCATGGACCTAGACGACTAAGAAAAGACCTTGCTCACACAAATACAGTGGAACCTATTATTATCGTGTGATGCCGTTCGGACTCAAGAACGCAGGAGCCACTTGTCAGAGGTTGGTGAACCGGATGTTCCAGAAGCATATAGGCACAACTATGGAGGTGTACATAGATGACATGCTGGTAAAATCCACCACAGCCGAGCTCCACATCGCTCATCTCTCCAAGGCGTTCCAGATCCTGAGAAATTACAACATGAAGTCGACCACCTGGCAAGCTCGGCGTCACCGAAATTCCCCGGGTTTCATAGTCAACCACCTGGGAATTGAGGCTAATCCGCACAAAATAAAGGTTGTGCTCACATGCCATCACCATCGTGATAAAGGAAGTCCAAATGCCTAATCCAGAGTTATCGCGCTTTGCCGATTCGGTCGTGAGACAAAGAACGAAAAAAGACCCAGTTAACTATTGCAGCCGAGCTCTGAGAGGAGCGGAGGAGAGGTACTCAAAGATGCAAAAATTAATTTTGGCAATGGTAACCGCAACTCGGAAGCTCCGCCCCTATTTCCAAGCTCATACTATAGAAGTTCCAACACTTCTACGAAGCAAGTGTTACATAAAAACCAGACCCGAGTTCATTAATGAAGCGAGCCATAGAAATGAGCCAGTTCGACATCCCAGATGTCTCAAAACCTAAATAAAAGGGCAGATCTTAGCCGACTTCGTCATGGAATTCACCTCAGCGGAACCTTCTAAGAATGCACAAACAGTGACCGACCTCTCCATCTGGAAACTCTCTGTAGATGGAGCATCAAACGCACAAGGGAGCGGGGCAGGTCTTATCCTAACCTCCCCAGAAGGCATAGACATCGAGTACGCACTCAGATTCAGATTCCACACCTTCAATAACGAGGCCGAGTATGAGGTCGTTTCATAGCAGCCCCAACCTCAGCCCCACTATTTAGGCTTCCACCACTAGAGGTCTCGCAGTCGACTTCAACCGGGTAAGAAGACAAATGTGAGGGACACCTACGAGCCTAAAAGTGGAAGACATCCTATATTCCGAAAGGTACGAGATTAAAAAGTTCGTCTTGGTTCCGGGGTCGGACATGTCCCTAGGAGCGGAGAACTCCGTGAACATCTTGCATGAAGTTAGCATGACCCGCTACGGGAAGACCTCAGCGGTCGACACCTGTCGAATACACAGTGAGCCTACATCGATCTACGTGGCCGTGGAGATTGCAGATCGGAGTGTGCGTTGGATGGACCCCGTTTGGGATTAAATAGACCAGGGCGTCACGGCGACCGAGCGGCTAAAGTAAGGGCCCGAGATCCCCACCCGGGTTTACTAATCCTGAGGGAAGCTCATCTGGCGAGGTTCTTCACATCCTTAAGTGCATCGCGGGAAAAATAGTAGTCGTGCTAAGAGAAGTACCGCGGGTATATGCACGAAATCATATCGGGCTCGAGCATTGGCGAAAGGTCTTGAGGCGGGGGGATCACTGCGGCTTCCTGATACTGAATCTGACCAGGACCTAGTTAGAAATCTGAAGATTTGTGAGCATGCGAGATCTCACGCCTCCGTCAGGAGCCCTTAACATCGATCCACCTTGAGCCCTTGGCCTTTCAGCCGATGGGGTTTTGGACATGCTGGGACCGGGTTTGGGAAGGTCGGTCTGAGGTCATAATCGTGTGATGGGTGCTTCACGAGTGGGATTTGAAGTTGAGCCTTTGGCCGATCCGCAGAGCAGAAGATCTGTGATTTTGTGTGAGCCATTATATGCGGTGGTATCCCGAGAGCGGTATCGAAGCGATGGAAAACAGTTTGTGGCGCGAATTCGAGATTTGTGGTGAGCTCGGAGTGGGAATTATTACTCGTCTCCGACACATCCAGTCCCAATGTAAGTCGGTCGAAGTCACCGTGAGAACCACTTAGAAGTAGCTTTGAAGACCCGTATTGGAAGATCTTAAAGGAAAATGGGTAGAATACCTCCAGAAGTGCGTAGACTCTACGGGACAAACGCGGAGAGTCGGCTGACCGGGATACCCCGTTAAGCTCACGGCTTTGACGCGAAGCGGTAGCCACAATAGAGTCGAATTAAAGTCCCCAGGATCGAGTTAGCAACGGGTGGAACACGATGTGAGCTGCTCCATCTAAATTTAGATCTTCTAGATGAGAAACGTGAGCAGGTTCTAAGGCGTATGGAGAGGCCCATCAAGGGAAGGCGGAGTGCTACGACGAAAAGTCAAACTCGGAGCCCACGTGCCGGGTGACTTAGTCTTAAGAGCTCACCGACGAAGAATCAGGCCACGTGGAAAGCTGGGCCACCTGGCGGGAGGCCCCTACATCGTATCTCGAGTCATCGAGACCGAGGGCAATTATGAGCTCCCGAGCACTTAAGAGGGAAAAGAGATTTTACGACACGCATGGATCACCCAGGAACATCTTAAGCATTTTTACCAGTAAACATCAGATTGTAATATTAAATAAAGCCTTATCAATTCTTAGATGACGAGTTGAGCGTTCACCGGTTATTTTGTTAGACATCCCAAACAACTCAGATATATATAAGGCTCAGAAAAATACATAATGAGAAAGTTCATAGACATAAAAGGAAAAGTCTCTCTTTATTCCAATCGGATTACATTCAGTTACAATCAGTGGTGTCATTGATTACATCTTGGAAGCACTTACGGCTAGCCTTCCTCGAAAAAAAAAAAAAAAAAAAACTTCAGGAAGAAAAGAGGAAAAGAAAACAAGATGGAAATAAATGGAAGAAAGGTGGAAAAGAGGAGAAGAAGGAAAAAGGGATGGAAGGAGTTTGTGCTAAGAGGAGAAATGCATGTGGAAGAAGAGGAGGCTGAAGAAACAAGGGATGGAAGGAGCTCAGGTGTATAGAAATAAAAAAAGCGAGAATGAGATGTGGAAAAAGATGAAAAAGGCGGAGTAGAGAAGAAAAGAAGAAAAAGAAACATAAGCGTGGAGAAGGCGACGCAAGAAATGCGCCGCCCTCTCCAGGCACCTTCCCTAACACGAAGCTAGGGAATAACATGACTCCCATAAAGGGGAGACTAGGGAAAATCACAACTCCCACAAACAGAGGTCGAGCAGAGCTGAACCAGAATCTTCAAGTAGATCCCCGGTGGAGACAATCAAGCTTCGACGCTTCATCTCGCGCAGATCTCAGTTACACACCAAAAGAGGCAGGATATCCAAAGTATAAACTCAATAGCAATGAAGCCGCCATTTATAAGGAAGCCAAAGCGCTCGGAAATTTGCGCAATCGTTCCAAATTCTCCATAAATCAGCATTAGCATACCGAGGATCTTTCCAAGAATTGAAAGTCGACGGCAACATTTACATAGCTCGCTTTATTGTAGTTCTTCAGCACTAAGGCCTCAAATACTGAGCCCAAGAGCTCACTTTGACGAGTCTACCTACTCGCACGTGCCACGCAACCCAAGGAGTCGGGACACCAGCCGAACGCCACCAAGGCCCGGGTCCGGACGCCCGCAAGGCGCAAATTTCACTTTGACGAGTTCATCTACCGCGACAGCCACGCAGCCTTGCTGAGTCGATCGCCCAGCCGAACGCCACCAAGGCTTCGGGGCCGCCGAGCCCAAGAAATTTCACTTCGGACGAAATTATCTACTACATCGTGCCACGCAGCCTTAAGGAGTCGATCGCACGTCGAACGCCACCAAGGCCTCAGCCGCCTCGAGCTCCAGCTCACTGACGAGTTTACTCTTCACAGCCACACAAATTTAAGGAGTCGTGATCTAGCTCAAAGGCCGAACGCCACCAAGGCCTCAACACTGGAGTTCTCCAGCGAGGCTCATATTTACGAGCTCAACCATTCAATCCGCATCATGCAAAATTTAGGTATTTGCCTAAACATGCTTAATCTACTGATACAGAGACTGAAGAAACACATCGACGAGCTCACAAATGGAAATCCATAGTCATTTAATCAATTCAAATTAAAGTACACCCCACTGAGCCTCACGACTCGCAGAAGCATTTAATCAAGCCAACTCGTATACCAATGCGCCATGCGATTCATGGAAGAAAAGCGCAAATGCACCAAGAGGAAACACAAACGGCGCAAAATGAATATTTATTAGCTGGAAGGTTATTTATGTCTCGGGGCCCTGTGCCCAACAAAAACAAGTATACATGAAAAGAAAAGCATAGCAAGTCAACATCAGCAAGCGAGACGAGTACAGAACTGTAGCATCACGGAGGGAACGTATGGTGAAGAAGGGAGGGGGCTTCAAATAGTGAGTACCCTGCTTCGAGAATAATTCGCAGAGAAAGACTCTCCGCCTCCTCGTCACTGGGAGGTCGAGAAGAAGTCCAAGCCCTGGTATAATGATGCAATAGCCTTCTACCTGAAGGCGTAGCCACCTGCAGGCCCACTGAAAGTGACTAAGCCGGGACCCCTCAATCTCCTATAATCTCATCCTCCGAGCAATAAAAGCTATTTGTCAATAAGGTCCCTGCATCCACGACACTCCTCATTCAACCGTCCGCCGAAGCTTGGCCATTTCTGGGAGGCTTCACGACAAGCCACGTCTAGCAGAGCTACCTTATCGCGCAACTCGTCATTAGCCGCACGTAGTTCCTCTTTAGACTCTGCACACCTCGGATGTAAATCTGAGCCTATCCCAACCACTCAAGCCCACTGCACTGCGAATTTCCATCCCGGGGTCTCGCCCAAGTCATTCTAATGAACCCGCAGCCCATCTGCATCTCCCCGGGCCTCGCCCTCAACCGCTATCAGGCTATTCCGAACTTCATCCTCCCTACTTTCCGCCCGAGCTCGGGCCCACATGGTGTGCTTTAACCGCATTTAGTTTCCTCTACCTCTCGCCATATCGCCACTGCATCGCAGCCGGGCCCGCCTGGCAAGGAGCCACCCGCTTTGTAAACCCTGGGCGACGCACATGTCTTCGCTTAGTTTCGCCTTTTCGGGCCAAACCCCAAATGAGTAGCAACCTGTGCATCCAAGAAGATAGAAACAACATTCAAATACGACCTACATTCAAGTGAAATGGAAACAGACGCGATAAGACATAGAACTTACGGAGGCGACTGAGGATAGGCCAAAGTCACTAACTGCGCCGCATCAATTTCTCGAGATCGTATCCCTAAGGATGGACGAGATCGCCTCAGCCACGAGTTCGCCAAGATTAAGAGCAAAGAGTCCCCATCGCCACTTTTGATTCCTGATTCTTCCTCTTCAACTCTTCCGCTCTTCGAGAGCGCGACCAACACTCCCTCGTCACATTCCAGACGCAGAATGGGCATGATCGCCAACTACGCTTCAACGGCTTCCACCTAAAGGCTTTTTGCCTTCGCAAATGACCAGAACGAGGCTGCGAACCTGCCAAGATTATAGGAGCCTCGCATCTAAGGCTTAATGCACCCGCCCGCTTCGGGAATACGAGTGACGGAGAAGATGAAGACTTCACTTCAACCTCGCCGTAATCGCCAATCTTTCTCGAGCCCGAGGTTTTTCGCTTCACACTGGGCTTCCGGCACGCCTCCAACTAAGCCAAAAGCCTCCCTTGCGGGATTGATACTGGCGCCCAATGAGAGACTCTCATGGTGGAAGGAGGAGAGGGTCTCAAAGCAAAGATAATGAGCGCACCAAATTCAAGGCCAAGAATGTCCGATGACCGTCCAGACGGGCGAAAGGTGATGACTCGCTAACGCCGCTTACGACATTGCGCACCTTCGCACTAAGGTCAATTCGAGCACCTGGGAAGCATAAGGACGATGTAGAATCAGAAATATTCAACGACCTCACACAAGTTATACCAAAAACAGAACGAACACTTACGAAGATTCTTAGGGGTGGTCCAAGCCACCGGAACACCCAAGGTGTCGTCCTTGTCAAAAGGGTCATATTCCCAATCGGCGAATTAATTAACAAAGAAGTAGCGTCCCTTCCACGACCTATAAAATGAAAGAAGATCTGAATCACCGTATGGTCTTAACGCCAAGAATAAAGGAAGCCCTCAACTACCTCCTTCGCTAAAAAGATGGGGGAGGAGCAAGCTACACTGGGACACCGAGCCCCCTGCCCCTAAAGAAGGCCAATGTGCTCCACTAAAATACCCTGGGGAACCGGGCTGGGCGAGTCAGCGACTGTACATTGAAATGTTGTAAAACCCTTACGAAGGATGCAGAGGAAAACGAAGACTATTATCAAAGGCCAATTTCCAAAGTTAAGCATACCATCTTACACAGAAACTACATAGCGTCAAAACGTCAGTAGACTACACCAACACCAGCGGGAAACAAAACGCTCTAGCAAAAAAGTAACCCCATACGGCGACCGACCTTGCTAGGGCCCCACAGCTAAAGCATGCTGGACGAAGTGACTTGAGGTGGTATTCTAACTCTCTAGGATATTTAATTAAGTTTACTCTGCCCTTACCCTTGTCCAAGGGAAGAGGAGGCCTTAGGAGCCGCTTCTGCCTTCAACCACGCCGAACTGCCTGAGGCACTCCCAGTCCGCCTGCACTGGCAAATGCCAAGAGTCATCGCCAATACGCAGGTGCTAAGAGCTACCCGACCCATGATAAAAGCAAACAAGAAAAACGAACTGGCACTTAACCTTTGAGCGCCGTCAGACCAACTTAAAAGAAACCAAAGAGATAACGACGTGAATGGCCTGCGAATAAACTGAAGAAGCTATCCCAAGAAAAATGCCAGAGAAAGACTCTACACAAAAGGGTCAGACGGAGAACTAAGAGAAAATGAAGTACGAGATCGCTGAGAGTAAAGAAGAGGATGCTGGAGTAGAGGCACACAAGACGAGAGGAGGTCGGTGAAATAAACCAAAGGGAACTGAAAAGAGTGTGAAAAACAAGCGCGAAAACCGAAGAGTCATCATTATCACGAGACGTATGATGGTGATCAAGCCTTTAATTCAACCCACCCTGCCGCATCGTGGAAATCGCAACCGATACGAAGAAAGGCCCGCCCCAATCATTCCGTACACAAGGGCTGGGGGGCAACTGATAAGGTTAGAAAAATGGGTTCGCAGCCCACTCCGCTGCCTAAAGAAGTGGTGCGCCCAAAGGTAATATCCAGTCCCTTTTCAGGCCAAATCCCAAATAAGTTCAACCACAGTCTGGGTGCGCCTGGCTCGATAATTTGGAAAGCCCATATCCTGCAAATCAGATCGAATTTCGCCAATACAGAAAATAGAATAATCCCTAAATATATATATTATCCTGCAAATCCAACCAAATCTCATCAATAGCTTGTTAAAATAATAACAAATCATCATCGCTAGATCCCCCCCTCCCAAACGGTGCGAAGATTATCCCAAATAAACTGCTCTTTCTATATCCATTACCAAATCCGATACCAATAATAACAAGAGCATCCCATCCAATGAGAACGAATCCTAGTCACTATCCAACTGATTGAACATCTACTATAAATATACTCGGGCCACCCTAATCTGCCGAAAGCGTACGCACACTCATATGCAAACATAAAGTCGACACACATTTCGCCTCTTAAGCTACCATCTTTCTCTCATAAAGAAACCGACTTTAGCATCCGAGTAGCCATTCGCAAGCCCCTCGCCGCCTTCTTCTTCTTTGCTCTTTTGCGCAGGGCAGCCACATCCGCAGCCTCACCAAAGATCGGCAGCAATCCTACTTCACCTCGACAATCCAAGAGCTCATGACCAAATTCCCAACATCGCCCACGCCCGCCCAACGACCCCTACACGCTCCAAATTTTAGCCCAATTGAAAAAGACATCATCAACCATAAAGAGAAATACATCAAATGATAAAAGACATTAGTCATTTTTCAAAAATATATATATATATATATATATATACACATGGAGAGGGTTGAGTAAAAATACAAAAGGTGGTAATGGGGTCAGGAGGTGACCTTGGATGTATGCCTTAAACCTATTCCTTTGAATTAAGCCTCATTTCATGTAGCCGCCTCTCCAAGCCTATATGGTTTGAATTTAAATCAAAGAGGCTTGAATATGAAGGTTGAGGGTTGATAATCATAATGGTGGAGTCAGAAAATGAAATAAGGGGGCATAAGTTACTCTAATGGCATTTCTAAGACAACCATCTGTTTGTTAGTATTTTTGGTAACTAGTTTTGTTCTAAATTGAAGGAGATGGGTTCAAACCCCCATACAAGCATACAGAGAGGAGGCCTGGAAATAGTCTTCGTCTATCTCTTCTTCCTACGAAGCAATCCTCTGCTCTTCTGATCATGCCGACTCTGCATCTCTCTCATCTCTCTTCTTCCCTCTCCTCATCTTCTGAGATTTTCTGCTTTGATCCCTCTGTATTTGTGGTCTCTCTTCTTCCCTCACCCCACCTGACTCTGTATTTTCTTCTGATCATCCCGACTTTGTAGTATCTGTGGGATTTATGTTCGTACCAGATATGCAGATCGTATCAATGCCTACTGGGCTGGATATTTTACTAGTAGGCCAAGCTTAAATGGGTTTCCTTGCAGTTTCTACTATTTCTCCCCTCGATTGAATTTCTGTTCGGATGTTGTGAAAATTCCAAAGAAAGTAAGTTCTCTCCCTCTTTTTTTTCTTTTTTGTGTTTTTTGTTGTTTTGTGTACATATACAGGTTGAAGAAAATATAATGGAATATTGTTATGGACTCCGGCCCTATCTTATCCTGCAGTTCTGGTATAAATGGGCTGAGTCTATGTGTTAACTGGGAAAATTGTTGAAATTTAGTACAAAAATTTGGATGAAAAGTATGAGAAATGTATATGGATGTTCATAATGGCTTCAGCAAATTAGTTCAATTTTTCGGATTTCTGCCGTGAAGAATGTGCCTCATTCTCTTGGGTTCAGTAGTTCCTTCTCAAGACTCCACCCTTTTGGAGCACTGCAAATGCGTGTCAGTTGATTCTGATGAGTGTGAGGAATCAACACTTGGGGCGAATTCATTGAAGCAGCATAACTTAAATGGAGAGGTTCGGTTGGATAGTTATTCCGACTCAGGTGAAATTGATATCAATGAGCATTGCAAGGAAAGCCAAAGAAGAAGAAAGATAGGTCTAGCAAACAAAGGTAGAGTTCCATGGAATAAAGGCAGAAAACATAGATAGTGCAGGTATCTCTTTGTGGAATTTTATTCTTTATTGAACTTTGGGATTTTATGAAAGCTTACTATTAAATCCTGTTGTTAATTTATTCTGAAGTTGTTATCCTATATATATTTTCAGAGACTCGGGAGAAGATCAGGCAGAGGACAGTAGTGGAAGTTTGTGTAGACTAGAATGAAGGCGGTAAACTTTTTAATCAAATTTCAGTCACTCCAGAAGTGAAATTGACACATATGGGTTGATAAAAATGTAAAAGTTCTTTATTTGAACACCAATTTCCTGGTTATGTGCTAAATGCATTTTTGTCATCATTGTTATCAGAAGCCCTAATCCTTGTTCCCAGTTATGTGCTAATTGCATTTTTGTCATCATTGTTATCAAGAAGCCCTAATCCTTGTTCTTTTTACTTCTTATCACGTATAAAAAAGGGGAAAAACTCTAGTTCTTACTAGTTTTCTTAAAATTGATGGTAATACATATAGACTGCATGAGGCTTTTCTGAATTAAGACTTAATATTTGAAATATCATCTTACTCCATTTCTTAACCACACCAAGCAACCAATCTAATAGGACTAGATTTTGGTTGATATATGAGGACATTTTTTTTTTTAAATTTTTGAGACAAGTGATAGCATCATTGTGTTAGTATTAAATGATAGCGTATCGGTATTGTTACCAACATTAAATATTTCTCATTTGTTTATTACTCGTTACTTATGAAAAAACTTATTTTTTATTATTACAAATTATGCTAATTTAGTGAGTGGAGTAAAAAGGAACAACAATTTGGTGAAGGATTTTTGCAATACTATATGAATAATGTTTCAACAACGCACCAACAACATAAAGTATGAATTCATATAATGTATTTGTGGATTTGTTTTATACCTTTCAAACTCTTTTGGTGTATATGTAGTTGTACAAATTAAGGACCTCTATCATTGAAACTCTCTAGGTGAATTTCCAAATATAAGTCTGGTTCTTGAAGTCTTGAATGACATGCTACTACTTTGGATGTTTATTGGCTTTATTATATCTGGTTTTCTTTTACAATAACTTCACTTCTACCTTACAAAGATTCCAGGTTCGAATGCTAGAACAAAATATTATAACCACTAAAGCAAAGTGAATAGAAGTAAATAATAATAATAATAATAATAATAATAAAAATAGTAATAGTAAACCAAAAAGGACTCCATCTTTCTCAAAATAATGGCAAAGGGTTACCCTAATCGCAGGCCTACCAAAATTCAAAGAGAAAATTGTATGATCCCATATAGTAGAAGCAAGCAACATGGTACAAGCGTGAAAATGGGAAGCCAAATGGGGAAGCTGGAAGGAGAAGAGGGAGGTGTGTGCCATATAAACTATATACTATAAAGACGGACTTCCTCAATTATTCACCTCCTTAGGTCCCACCTAATTTCTTCCTTTTTCCTTTATATCTATTTTTTTTCTTTTTTTTGCCTTTTCAGCTTTTTATTTTTTAATATTTTAAATTTTAAGATACAAAGTATTTCTATTAAGACTCGAATATGGATACCAACAATGATGGAGAAAATATAAGTAATTCAATGATTTATAAGTTTTTAAGTGATTTTATCTATATTTCATTTTTTTCGGAGCTATATTTTGTTTTTGGATATTTTGAAAGAAAGAAAATAGAAAAGAAAAGTATAATGAAAAATAAAAATTAAATTAAATTAAATTCTTTAAAATTTTTATTTATTACCTCAATTCAATTTTATTTATTTAAACTTATCAATCTAAGTACATTTAAATTAATTTTAAAATACTTAAAATTTCTAAGTAATTTAATTATATTTGATTTTTTTAATTTTAATTACACAACTAAACATAAGAAAAATTAATTTTCTTTTTTAATATTTTTGAGAACCAATAAACTAAATTTTTATTAGATAACTAAACTTGAGAAATTTATTTTTCTTAGTATTTTAAACCAAACACTATCCTAATATTTTGTTCCTCCTCAATTTGGAAACAGTAAATTCAAGAAAAAGAGATCTAAACCAAAATTCAAAACTCACTTTCTTTTGAATGAGAGGAGGCAGACGACAAAGAAAAAGACAAATTAAAAAAAAAATACCATTATTTCTGTGCTGGGAGGGCTACTGAATTCCAGAAAACAGTTGCAAAAGTTATATCAGATGTCAGTGCGAATAATCTTAAGTTAGTTTATGGGTAACAATAAAGACTCATACTGATATTGAAAATAAACATCCAAAAAAGGGTTTAGATTGAAAGAACATTTGTATTGATCGATAGTGGAATACAAATCTCCTCAAATAAAATAAAGTTGAAGAGAGGAGTCATGAATACAAAGAGACCGGCCCAATCCGCTAAGTTCCTTAATCACATGACAATTTTTAACCGAGTAGTGGAACAAGAAAAGAAAATTAAGAAAAGAATGGTAAAGAGTTCTGGATCTGCAGAAGCATCCCAATATATATATATATATATATATAGGACTAGGGGCTAGCCTAGGCACTCAAAGACCCGCCAAGGCTTCTTGTAAGCCAGACTACGACGACCTTCACTTCACGACGCTGCCTCTCACGCATTGCCAACCCGTACAAAAATATATACAAGTGTGAGGTGATTCTTTAAGAGATTATACAAATATACATAGACAAGCATTGTAATAAAATATAAAAAATACGAATATATTCCACCAAATATGAATTATGATTCTTACGATTTTCCAAGATGTTCTCCACAGCTAGGAACATTCCATTCTTGTTATATCGAAATGTTTAATTTTCATTCCAATACAATCCCTTTGGCCTTCACCAAAGAACGTTACATTCCCGCAACTACCATGGATGCATGCATATCGTATAATTAGTCAATCAATTATGTTCCAAAGTTTCAATACTTTCAAACAAAACAAACTGGCACCCGATATCTAACGTACGCACCTATTCTCACGAAAGAGTAGCCAACACTTTTCCTCGTTACGATGTGCAGAAAGTTCCTACAAGATTAATATTCACATTAATATAATATAATACGTATGAAATTACTTCAACAAAGACTATGTATAGATAATATGCATATATGAAATTACTTCAATGCCTATATGAAATGGCAGAGCATACGTAGAATACAAGTATACCTTAATCAAACAATTAAAAGGAGCATATTTGATTCAAAGAAACAAATTTAACCACGCGCTTAACGCTTGCCACACGATTTTGTTGAAGAAGAAGGAGAATGGCATAAACAAATAAATCGTTAGGGCCAAAGCAACTTCAATTCTTCAAGTAATTTTTGAAAGAAAGTGGGAGAATGGGAAAGAAGCAAGAGAAATTGATGAATGGAGTCAGGAGAGTTCTTGGAAAAAAAAAGTAATGCTTTTACTCTCTCTCTCTATATATATATATATATATATTCAAATATGCTAGGATAAGGGCTAAAACCCAGTTGTATTTGGATTCCAAATGTTTTTGTACTCAAATTCAAATAATTTAAATTAAAATCGGTGGATCTTAATTGCAAAATGACAAACTTCAGCCTTATTCCTAGTTTTTTTAGAGTTTTGTTGATTAAAAAATTATTTAATATTTAAAAAATATTGTTGGAAATTTTAGGGAATATATTTGAATTAATAAGATAATATAATTTTAATAAATCTTGTAACCTTTTTTTTTTGTATTTTAAATATTTATACTCGTATTTTTCTTTTAAATTTTATTTAAAATTAAATATATGATTTTTATTTTAAAATATTTGTTGTCGTCAAGATATTTCACCTTTAAAGCCGAAGACAGGAAGACAGAAGACAGAAGATCTTGCCATCTGTCAGTTGGAATCTCAACCACATCAACTTTGTTTTATCCAAATAGAAAAGAAAAAATAAATCCCAAATTTCATAAACTCCGAGAAACAGCCAATTCATGTAAATTATGAACAGAAACGGAAAATCTTTCATTTGGGTCTTTAGGTTTGCTGACAAAACGATGGAATTTAAAGAGAATTCTGAACTTTGAATCATGCCTAATCCAATTTTCCATTTTCCCCCCCTGTTTGCTTCGTGAGAAATCGGAAAAAGGAGTCGAGATTCCCCAGCATGCTATATTGCAATTACAGGTTGCCTTCACTCTGCATCAGTCAAATGCACCCAAAAAATCAAAACAGAACACCACAAAAGATCTAGAAACCAGATCTCTCTCCTCCTCCTCCTCCTCCTCTCTCCTCCTCCTCCTCCTCCTCCTCCTCCTCCTCCTCCTCCTCCTCCTCCTCCTTCCTCTCCTCCTCTCCAGGCTCCTCCTCCTCCTCCTCCTCCTCCTCCTCCTCCTCCTCCTGCCTCCTCCTCCTCCTCCTCCTCCTCCTCCTCCTCCTCTCTCTTTCGCTCTTTTCCTTCACTTTCCAACCAAACAGTTGTTTTCCTTACCGAAAGAACTGAGCCTCCTTTCAACCGTCTGAAGTAAAGCACGGAAAATCCCAGACCCAAATCATTACAAAAAACTAACTCTATACATAAAAAGGAACACAGAGAAACAACCACACACCCAAGAGAAGACTTTTAGTACCACAGCAAACTCAAACGAAGGAGTCAGGGCTTCTACCAGGCAAGTAGCCCAAGGCAGATTCTAAAAAATTCTCTATCGCAGATAAATTTTTTTACTCAGAATATTAATATTAGTTCTAAAACCTGGGCTTTTATTACGTTAAACCTAAAATCATACTACAACAATCACCCACAAAGATGGTTTTTTGATCGGGCCACCCCAACCTCATCACCACTACTACACTAAAAATATATCAAACAAATACTATAACAATAATAAAGAACTCATTTTATCAACAAAAATCCGCATATTATAAAATGCAACAACAAAAATAAAAGTTTTAAACTTATCTCGTTATTAAGGGTAAAAGTGAGGGTTTTAAGAGAGACTAGAAATTATTAGGGTAGTTGGTCTTGAAGAGCTTTATTTTTTAAAAATGGGGCGAGGCGACCAACCTCTTCGCCTACCCGCGGGCCCGATACTGGAAGGTAAAGAAACCGGGATAAAATTAGGGATCGTTTGTTCCAAGAGAATGAAGGAGAAAAGCGAGAAGAAGATGGGATTTTTAGTAATTTTTAAAACGGAAGTTTAAGCAATCGTTTTGTATGACGATAGTTTGGTCTATCTCCTCTCCAAAAGCGATGTAGTTTTTGTTCTGCGACAAAGTCACCGATTCGGTGTTCGGTAAGAACTACAATAAAAATAAAATTTTATATAATTAAAAAATAAGTTTTTAGTTCAGAATATAAAAACACTAATTTCAAAAAGTTTAAGGGTTTAAACAATAATTTCCCTTTCAAAATAATAAAAACTTTGTACTTCCTTTCAAAAAAAAAAAAAAAAGAAAAAGAACTTTGTGCCATGTAAGGTTTCTAAAATATTTCAAATTTTTTTTTTTAAATTGCATTATTTTTAAGAAAAAATTAATTTGATTCATATTTTTAAAAGCTGTTCTTTGATATGATTTTTTAAGAAACACAAATAATACAATTTTTGAAACTTTTTTTTTATTCTCCTTAGTTTTTAAAACATAAAACAATTTTTAAAAACAATCAAATAGGCACCAAATTTGTATTTTGTATTTTGTATTTTTGTTTCTCCAAATGTTATTAATAATGAGTGTGAGGGATAACCATAAAGGGAAAAGCAATATGAAAGCTGCAAAGATAAAATGATAATTTGATTAATAGACCTTTTGAAAACAAAATTTCATAAATCTAACATTTCATCAAATTTTGACATTATTTTCACAAAATACCTTCATTATTTTCTTATAAAAATAACTATTTCTTTTCAAAGATTCATGAAAATAATTTTTACAATATTTTGTGAACACACTGAAATTGAAAGAAGAAGCAGAGAAAGAATATTACAAATAAATCTAATATTACAGATAAGAGAAAGATCAAGCCTTATTGTACAATCTCCTTAAAGCAGATTCGCCTTCTCTTATGGTGCTTTGAGATTTCATCAGTGTTTACTTCCCATAATAGAACGATCTTCAAGTGACGACAATAACACCTTGTCAGTCGCCCCGATGAACTGAATAATGTCTGTATCTTTATCACGATAGGATCTTACTCAAGCTGACGGAAAAAAATTTCCTGTCTTCTATCTTCCAAGAGAACCAAAACTCTCTTTAAATAAGACCTCAACCAAACGGAAGATTTAAATGTCTTCCGACAGTTTCAAGCTAATGGAAGAGAAGAATAAAAACTCATAAACTGAATTGAAGGACATCGATTCCATAAAGCAAACGTTTGAAAACCAACCATTTCGAAAGGAAAACCACATTCAAAAGTAAAAGGAAAAAAAACAATTTCATTCAAACAAAAAAAGAAAAGTTTAACACTCCAACAATTCCCCACATTAATGAAATTGACACCATGATTCCTCACACGTGATAGAGTACAACGGTTGACACCTGCATGGGAGAGGTAGGTGTTACTTTGAGCACCAGCACAGCAAGTATGTTTACTCTACTAAGCCCAAACAATAGCACGATGTCACTTAAAGCGTGCAATCGATTGTGTGGATGATGACATACCTCACATAGGAATCTTCCTAACATTTCCAAGTTCTCACTTTCATGTTCGTTTTTTGTCATGAACATGCACCTGGTTCTACAAGAGTTTAATAGAAATTGTGCCCTACTCAATTCCCGTTTGAAGCGGTCTCATTTCCCTCTTACATAGATGATCTCCTCATTAAGAGTAGCTCATGTTACTATTTTCTGACTTTCCATGGCATAGAGATCATTAAAAGCATAGTTTAACCTTCTTTTTATGAGCATCACTGTTTTATCATAGAAATTGACACGGGAAGATCCCCATAATGATTGTATCCAAGTTCTTACAATTTAGTTGTCCCTTTGAACCTAGATCTTGCGATCTCCAGTGTGACATCCCAAAACCCAAGGGTTCCATTGACCAATCATCAACCCGTGGAAATACTACCTTAGGTAATCGTGTACCTAAAGCTTGAGTCTGCGATTACCTAAAATGTATTTCATAGTGCCCATTGATGTAGGTTCAGGTTTCAGGGTGTCTGACGGTATTAGAGCTTAGGTATACGATTACCTAGGGCTTGATGGACATGGGTCTAGACCATTGCATTCATTGTGCATTTCATGTTTTGTGCCCTAATATGCTTCATGATTATGTGTTATATGTTGTGTGAATTACATACATGGTAAAATGCATATGGAAAAAAATGAAACACTAGGGTTAGAAAACATAACCTTGGGGGTTCGGAAAAATAACGAATAGGATAGTTCGAGATATTGAGAGGTCTATTAGAGATTGGCACAAGCACTACTAGTTAGACGAGGAGAGAAATAAACTTGAGTACCATTCTTGGATACCATATAATACTCTATTGATATCTGACATATGTAGATGGCTAATCGAGGAAGAGGACACCGAGGTGGTGGGTGGAGCAAATTTAATACGAAGAATAAAAAACAAAACAAACACCTAAAAATATTTCAAATATTTTTTCTTAAAATCAATTTAGTTTTTAAGAAAAAATTAATTTGGTTCATATTTTTTAAAACTGTTATTTGATAATGGTTTTTGAAAACACACATAACAGATAACACCATTTTGATATTTTAAAACTATTTCCTTATAGTTTTTTGTTCTTCTAATTTTTAGAATATAAAACAGTTTTTAAAAACAATCAAATAGACACCAAATTTTTATTTGGTAGTTTTGTTTCTCCAAATGTTATTGATGATGAGTGTCAGGGATAACCATAAAGGGAAAAACAACGTGAAAGCTGCAAAGATAAAAATGATTATTTAATTAATAGACCTTTTGAAAAACAAAATTTCATGAATCAAACCCTTCATCAAATTTTGATCTTATTTTCACAAAAATACCTTCATTATTTTCCTATAAAAATAATTATTTCTTTTCAAAGATTCTTGAAAATATATGAAATGATAAATTATCGATGAGTCATTTTTTAAGAAAATACTAAAAGAGGGTGATGAGGTCATTATATGATTAAAAAAAAAAGTCTATAACCCACATAATGTGAAAAATAATCATCTATAAACTCTTCTATTTAAAATATATATATATATATATATATATATATATATATATATATATATATATATATATATATCATATCTTGACTGTTAAATAATCTAATCTATGTAAGAAAAGTTATATCATTTTATTTGACTAATGTATCTCGTGAATGAGGGTTTCTAACATAATATTCCCTTTTCACATTCGTGATGTAACACTTTGGTGTTTCTAAGTGAAAATTTCAAATTTTGTTTAAAAAAGTCAAATTTTCATCTCTTATCAAAATTTATGTAGCATAGTCTATTGAAACTTTCAAAAAAATATATATCTCCAAAGTCTTGAAAGATGGAAGCACAAGCTTATTAAATGGTTATCTTCTGTATGATTTTTATAATTAATGGAGAAATAATTTTTTCTTGCTTAAAAAAATATTTTTTTTTACTTAAAAAACATAAGGCTAAATTTGTAAATAATTGAATCTTTAATTTTTTTTTTTTTTTTTTACTTCAATTCACTTTTGCAAATTATGTATTGTTTTATTCTTATTTTTCATTCTACTATTTTATCATTTGAGTTACGCCTCAAGGTTATATTACCCTTAAAAACTATAAGTTTGGACAAAATTATGTTAAAAATATCATTAGGGTTTGAAATAAAGACCATTTGAATTTCCTTGGTATTTTTTAATCTCCCAATGGATATATGATTACTCCTCTATGGGTATTCAATTGTTCAAAATTAAACACAATCTAAACATTGTTTTTCACGTATTTTCTCTAATTTAGTCCACAACTAGAAAATCATTATGTAGTAATTTTGTATCTTTTAATTACATTAAGTGTCTGTTGATTTACAATAATGCATTATGATCAATTAATAAATGATCAATTATTTGATTTAATTACAATTAGACCACAACAAGAATCGAAATTAATAAAAATGATCAATTATTTGATTTAATTCATTATGATGGGTGAAGCCAAACTCTAATTTCTACAAAAGAATAACATCATGAATTCCATAAATTAATTACTTCAACTTTTTATACAGTCGCTCTAAAACATAGTCATATTATTTAGAGGAAACATATTACTTATGGATAAAAACATTTCTTAAATTAAATAATTTAAAAGTTTTTGAGACTGGATTCAAGTGATAAAAAAGTGAAATGAGAAACAAAAGGTTCTAATTATGAATTCTTCTAAGAAGAGAATATTACACCATGATATGTAAAATGAACTAATGTAATAGTTTAAAATATTTTAAATTCCCATTAAAAAAATTTATAAAACATTAGAAAATAGGTTTCAAAATTGTTGTCTAAACTATGTTATAAAAATAATTAACCAAAAGCCCTGAGACTTGGATCTAGCGATTAAGGGGTATGAATGGTATGATGAATTTACTAGAGATTCGAATTCAAGAACAAAATACTAAGTAATGGAAAGTGAATAGAAGCCAATAATAATACTCCATTCGGACAAAAAAAAAAAAAAAGACAATAATATTAATATTAATAATAATAATAAAACCAAAAAGACTCGAGTTTTAGATTGAAATATTTCGTTTGAAAAAAAAAATGACAAAATTAGTTTTTAACGGAAACTAATACCCAAAGTAGTCTGTTTAGGTCACGGGGATTACAACATGGCAATTGCCGCAGTCATGGACAATGACAATTGAAATTTTAATTGTCAAATGCCGCTGTTATGAACAATTTTTAAATTGGTAATTTAAGTTTTTAAATTCCAATTGTCGTTGTTAGCGTGTTTTAATTTGGGTTTGGTCTTCTTCCACCCCTCTAATTCTCTTTTCACCGCGACGGAGCTAGGGCTTGTCAAATACGTAGTTTTTGCTCATATTTAACTCTTCCTAATTACTCTATTCGTGTAGCGAATAAGCCTCCGACATAGGACTATTTTTTTGTTCAAAATTTCTTAGATTGGTGGTTTGATTGGTGTGTTTTGTTGATAAGGTGGTGATAAATCCTTGGGTTTAATTCCCATTTGAATTTGGGGTGATAATATTTTGTTGATGCGGTGTGTTTTGTTGATAATGTAAAACCCAGGAAAAATTCAATTTTTCTCAATATGGGTAAAATGGTCATTTCAGTTGAAAACCGAAAATTTTTTAGATTTCATATGACGAAACAAACTCCACTGTTGAATTAAATGTACTTTATGAAATACAGTTCTTTGTCAGATGTTTGGATTAGAGATAGGCGAATTTGGCGTTTTTGAGGCATTCGGGTGTCGGGTGGCGCGTAGGTATAGTCATGTGGATCTGCGCATGGCACCCAGGGAATGACACATGGCATGGCCATGTGAGCTTAAGGATAAATAATTTCGCGTTGAGTAAATGTGTTCTGTGATGTGAATAAAGGAAAAGAAAAAATAAAGAAGAAATAAGGAAGAAAAAAAATCATGGAGATGACATGTGGCATGTGAGGAAAGTGGGGGGAAGTTTCCCCCACTTTGACTAATTCGTGTAAAAGGAAATCAAAAGGGATAACTGGATAAGGGAGGATGAGAAAAGAGAAAAAGAAATAAAGGAGAAAATGAAGAAAAGAGAAAAAGGAAAATAAAAAGAGATTAGGTTGTGAGCAAACTAGAGAAGGAATTCGGTGGATAAAGAAAGAAATGGGAGGAAAAAAGGAAAACAAAAAGGAGAGAAAAGAGAGAGAAAAACGGTGAGAGAGAGGAAGAAAAGGGGAGGAAAGAATAAGGAAATTTCCTGTGTTACGTGATGAACTCGACTTGATCTAAGGAAAGAAAAGTTGATCCAGCGCATCGCGAAGTAGCGACAATATCTCTTGCCAAAATCTTGGAGTTTCGTCAAACTCCACGAGGTAGAGAATTTTCCTACTTGGGTTATTTATAGCCTAAAGGCAATTTAATTGTTTGGGGTTTTCTTTGAGGCCATAAGAAACCATAAATTTCATTCCCAATATTATGGTAGTGTAGGAATTTTGAATTTGTTTTCGGACTGATCGGTTGAATTATAGAATTTGTTTTGAATGATCGACGGGGAATTTGAGATTATTTCGGTTGATCGAACTTAATTTTTAGACCGGAGTTCAAAACTAAATTTTCGAACTATTTTCAAGCAGTCGAATTGAATTTTGACGGCCTAGAGCGAATTTTCGAGACCAATCGGATGAATTTTTCGGAATTGTTTTAGGACAATCCGAGCAAAAATTTTAGGATTGTTTTAGGACAGTTCGGAAGGAATTTTCGAATGTTTGAGCGGTCGGCGAAATTTCGGAGACTTGTTTTCGGACGGTCAGGACGAATTTTCGAGCTTGTTTTTGCGATCTGAGCGATTTTCGAGCGTGTGTGTTATTTTTTTATGTGTTATTGCAAAATTTTGAATAACATGTTGGTTGTGTGAAAATCATGTTAATGCATGCTTATGGATGTATTTACATGAAATTTATGATGGATGTAAACTATATGTAGAAAATATAATTATCCATGTATTGAATATGTTGCATGTAGTTCTCATTTTACATGTAACATGTTATAATATGAAATTGCATAATTGCATTTCATACGCACGGGGACATCACGTTAAGTCAGGTATGTATACATGGTATTGGTTATTCACCATTCTTAGTGAATGTGTAATGAGCTCGGAAATGGGACAACGTCCAAAATTGAGACTCACGGGTGCATAAAATAATAATAATAAATTTCATGTGTTTGGGTGAAGCAAGATGGGGTAGATCCCCCCAGGGTGAAAGACCCAAATTCTATTCTTGGTTAGACATATGGATCCAGCGATAAAAGTTCGCGAAAGTGTCGGAAGGCGTTCGAAGTCTACAGTGAGACCCCGGAAATTCGCTACCCACAAAAACATACGGGATTTGATGAAATTAAATAAATATTGGAAGGTTGTCCAATGAGTTAAGTCATTTGGTGAAACACTAATTACTGGTTTTCATACTTGACATTTGCATGTATGAGGGAGTCGATCATGATCGGGTTATGGTCGTAGAGTCTGTCATGTGTTATGAAATATTATTCCATATAAATTGCATTTTTGTATGGAATGTGGTTTGACTCTTATGTATGTCATTACATGTGCGTGGCGAGAATGCTTAGCAAGAGGAATTTTTCTATTGGGCATTGTTCGCCGTTGTGGGACCCCCTTTCGGGTACATGGGAGTGTCTGAGGAGACGGCAGCTCAGACAGAGGCCATGATTGCGAAGGAAAGCTAGACGTGTGGCAGTAACATTTTTATAAAAGTGTTTTTGTATAAAAAGTTTTTATAAAATTCTTTTGGATTATTGTATAAATATACGGTATGTAATTATGGTAAATTAGTGATCGACCCCACAGACTGTAATTATTAGATTTAACTTCATATTTTTAGATTTAAATATGAATGAATGAGTCAGTGGAAAGGAACATATGGAAGTGGTGTAGAATTAACTCGGTGTCCATGGAAACCAGTTGGTACCGATCCGGTACCAAGACTTAGGTGTAAGACGACTGGAGACGAAATTTAAACGAGGAGTTGAGGGTTGTCAGCCCGGGATCTAGGAAATTGGGCGTCAGAATAATGTGGTGATTAAATGTGTATTGTCTTGAGAATAATAATAGATTGCCATGTTTTAGGTCATTGGTTTTTTGTTAATTTCCGGGTTGTCCTAAAATATTTATAATTTTGTCCCCTATGGATATTGATCAAAATGTTTTATGTGAGTAGAAAATGAGCATGAATTAAAGGCTTTATGTGGTGTGTTTCTTGATTTTATTGTTGAGTATTGACTATTGATTGTCCTGATTGTCGCGCAGTGGACTCTATAAATTATCCAAAAATTATAGAAGATAATATTGAAGTTTATGACTTAGAAACGATTTGTCTGAGAATGCAGTTTAATGGGGAATAACATCAAGTATGCGAAAAGGTATGTTATAATATAAGCGTGATAGATTTAATGATAATAAGCATGCAAGAATTTAAAACATAAATAACAAAAACAGTTATAAATCTAACACAAAATCATATTGAGTATCATATTGAAGAATTACGCGATTGCGAGAATTTGATAGAAACGATCGAATTAGCAATATAAAAAAATATTTTTAGAAAATTTGGAATAAAATCAATTAAAATAGTAAAAAGCAAATAGTAATAATAAATGCAAATAGTAACCAAATAGTAAAAACTAATAATAAAAAACAAAGTAGTCAAATATTGTAAGAGATAAAGAACGTGTGAATTTAAGCTTAGTGATAGTGAAATACACCTAACAAAATAAACAATAAAAATCCAAGTTCAATTGATAAAGGAAAGTTGAATCATGAAGATAATAAGTGAAAATGATAATTATGATCCTAATGACATAGTATTAATAGAAGCCTTAACCTATTACAAATTGGAATTCTTAACATATAATTGGATATTAAAAACCTTTGTGCATCTCTAAACCTCAAATAATATAAAAGTCATGTGATAATGCAGTGTCTCACTCGAGGAAATGAAAGAAGAAATATTAATCAAAGCAAAAATCGAAAATTTAAGGACAAAAATATACTTAATGATAATCACTTTAGATTTAAATATAGTAGATGACAATGGTGAAATTCAAGAAGCCTATAATCAAGAAGAAGATCTAAGTGAAATATTTCATAGTAATTTAAATAAAATTGGAAGTCCAAGTATAGAAATATGAGTGAAATGACAATAAAATCGTTTGTCTGACAATCGATAGATAAATATTTAGAAAAGACGTAATTTATGTAAAGAATTTGCAGCTGATAAAATGGAACGAATAAAAACACAATATATAAAATGGTTATGGAATGTTTAGAAACTAGTTTACCTCTGCGTAAGGCGATCAACATATGTAGAAACTCTGAAATATAATAATACCTGACATAGTAAGTAATTACAATGAATATTTACCTTTTAATGTTAATCTAGATCCATAAACAACAAGAAAAGTGGTAGAAAAGATAAAAAGCTGTAGAAATGGAGAAACATCCAAAAATCATTAAAAAACTAATAAAAAGAGAAATAAACTTAAATCGAAAAAGCAAAATTAAAATCACGGATTATATAATGATTGGAAAAAATTTGTGAAAAATGGGAGTTGCAAAACCTAAGCAAAATGGAAGCTAAAAAAAGTAGAAATATTAATGGAAGAAATATTAAGAGTATAAAACGAATGGATATGATTAGAAAATCGAAAGAAAAAAAATAAATAAAATAGAAAATAGGATAATAAACATAGAAATACAACAAAATACTTCTTATCAGTATGGGGAAAAGATTCAAAACATGTAAAGGCAATGGAAAAATGGTAGGAACAAATAATATTTAGAAAATATCACGAAAGAAACGATACAAAAAGAAAATATTGAAAAAGGAAGTTTAGATGAAAAGTTATTAGAACAATACCTTGAATTAGAAAGAAAAGAAAAATAAGAGGAAGAAAACAAATAAAAAGAGGAAAGAAAGCTGAAAAGAATGGTAGATAAGCGATAGTGAAATGTCGAAGATATAATGATAGAAATACAAAATGAATTTAAATGAAGCAGAAAGGGAGGTAAATCCTATAGGACATGTAGGAGGACCAGAGAAAAATAAAGAAGAACATCCAAAAACATTTTGAAACCAATATAGAATACCTAAATATGAACCCAGAGAATCAAAGAAATAGAGCAATTAGGAAATGCAGGGAGTATACCTAGATATGGGTGTCAAAAGATATTAAAACGATTTTAAACAAATGGTCTCGAAACAATGACATTATATTTTATGACACGAACGAGGGTTGGGATAATATTACAAAAACCCCGAATAATGATAGAACATTAGCAGGATGTGTTAGAAAATGGTGGGAAGGATTATCATTTTAGTTTTAATGTTATAACAAATTATACTACTATAACTTTTGAAAGTAGTATATTCGAGGAAGGTGTAGATACCTTTTGTTAGATCACGTAGTAAATGAATTCTTAAGGAGAAGAATGGATGTGAACGATTAATAGGAAACGAGAAGAAAAGGCGTAAGAAATTTAGAAATAAGTTATATGACTTCTGATTTGTAAGATGAAATACATAAATGAATATACATGTGAATTCAGGAAATGGTATTATGATGCCTTTGATAGTAATATGAATATGACAATATTAGCCAAATACATATTATGAAAAATTACGGGGAAAATGGAGTTAGCATTTCGAAGAAATATGAAAAAATAAAAATAGAAAATGTTGATACTTTAGAATCGAATAGAATTTTTAAAGAAAAGGTAAATGATTTATGCACCCCGATATGTTGTAAATGGTCGCGAAAATATGGAGAAAAAATAATACGTGATAAGATAGATAACATCCCGAAGGAAAATGGGGTGTAAGGAGTTTAGAAAAGAAAGAATTTAGAAAACAATTAGGACAACGAAAATTTACAAAATATAAAATTTAGAAAAGAATGGAAAAAACCATTTAAATATTGCAAGAAAAAAATTCAACATAAAAAGACAAATGTTGGAACAACATCAAAAGACAAAAGTAGATACGAAATGTTGAAATGTGGAGAATTAGGACATTACAGTAATGAATGTCAAAAAGAGAAAAAGACATTTATATTATGGGGAGAAAATAAAGATGAAGATTTAGAAAGTATCCTAAGCTTTGATAGTGAAATGAGTAGTGTTTATAGCAAAAATGATAACAGTTCGTCAGAAAGTGATACAGAATGAGTAAAGAAATAATAGTGGAAGAAGATGACATTTCTGAATTTGAAGTCATTAGTGCTAAGGAAGATCAAGAAGGATATAGAATGAAAAGTACTTTTGATAATAGAAAATTACAGAAAATCCAGAATCTAAACTTTGATCTAAAAGCCCCAGGAGAAGGTTTATTAAGCTACTTAAATAAAAGATATATGCATAAGAAATACACAATCCATGAATACCAAAAAAATAGAAAGAAGTATAGCAAATCAGCAAGCTAAAGGAAATATTAAGCTTAATTTACTGACAAAAGAAACTATAAATGAAACTTTAAGTAAGATAAAAAATGACAAAATAAGAGACAAAATAAAGTATGTATACTTAGCAGGAGTACAAATAATAATAAAATCCTTATTCCACACGAAGAATTTAAATACTCCAATAGTACTAAGTTCACATGATAAAGGCCGTCTGAAACACGTAGAAAGCCACTTAGGTAGTATCCAGAACAGATTTAGCCTGTCTAAAAATTAATGTTTACATGTTACCCAAATATAACATTAATTTAGGAGACAAGATTTTGATAACGGAGTCTAAGTTTATATTTCAAATTTTAAGAAATGACTTTATGAAAGAAAGGAAATAATGTAATGACAATGTATTATAGTGCTTTATATACCCATCAAGCTCAAATTATGGAAGAATTTACCAAGACAAATACATAAGAAATTAGTGATGAATGTAGAGAATTGCGAAATAATAGAACCACAAAAGTTAGATAGAGGTGAGATACGCAAATTACATTTTAAGCCTTGAAGATGATATTCAGAAGAAAATAGTATACAAAGAATTGATTCCACGAATTTAGAAGTCCTTGATAGAAATAATAAGCGAGAAATAGTACAAGCTGAGAAGAAGTTTCAGAAGATAGAAGAAGTACATTCACCTTTCCTAATAGAAGGAAATTATTACAATGGAGAAAGAGAAGTTCAAGAAACCAAAATTTTAATAGATACAGGAGCCAGTTGTAATCATATCCAGGCTGATAAGTGTGAAATGAAAGGAACTTTGACAAGCCCATATGTCTACAAAAATTATGATGGTCAAACATTAGAATGTAATTTAAAGGTAAGAAATACCCATAAGATTACAAAAGGAATAACCTTTACAATAGATTCTTTACCAAAAGATAACGAGAGTCTGAGAAATTGACATTATGATATTCTTTAGGAAAGCAGACTAAACCAGTTAGATAATTATAAGATCACAAGAAGGAATAGAAATACCTGCTTGAAGACATATGTATTTTTCTAGGAAGACAAAAATGAAGAAAATTACATTCCCTACTATGGTATTTATAGTTAAAATTCTAGAAACTAAGTTATATACATGTGGATTGATGAATACGGGATCGAAATACTTATTAGCTTTTGTTAAAGAATGGGAAAATACTAATATCTCCATAAAAAAGGCGTAGCAGGAGATAAAAAGAAAAATTACAAAAACAAAAAGAGAATGTAGAAATAATGATTAAGAAATAAAATCGTAAAAATAGGAAAAGAATGCCAATACAATAATATAGAAATGTGACATTATATTGAAATGACTTTCTGTGATTCTCAATACTCTTCGGCAAACAATTTATACTGTGCTACTAAAAAGCTTCCTTGTGATCATTGGATAAAGTACACAGAATACTAAACCTTTTAAGATAAACTATGATAAAAGCTAGAAAATGAAACGAAGAAAAAAATAAATACATCTATAACCTATAAAATAACAGTTAAAAGATACATGTAAAAAGCGAAAGAAATTTTAGTAACCCTTTAAAATATTGGGAAAAGGCAAAATCTCACGCAAATTAGAAATGATGATCCTGATAAAATAATTAGAGTTAGGCATTGATATATTCTCGAAGATATAGAAAGATTTTTAAATTCCAGACAATGAATTAATACGGTTGAATCGATAAGAAAGTAAAAGTCCACATAGTAGCCACTGCCTTTATGGTTAGAAAACGTAGTGAAATAAAAAGAGGAAAGCAAGAATGGTAATAAATTACAAGAAGTAAATAAGAATACAAAAATTTGATGGAGTACTATATCCAGAAATAAAGAAATATTAATAAATTTGGCAAAGAGGAAAAAATTATTACGATGAAGTTTGATTGCAAATCGGGATTTTGGCGAGATAAAAATGGATAATAATAGTATACCTATTCACGGCCTTTAGTACACCTAAGAGGTCATTATGAATGGATAGTAATGCCTTTTGGATTGAAAAAATGCTCCTCCAAGTTTTCGAGGAAAATGGATAAGATATTCTCGATTTATTCATCCTTCATAATAGTTTATATTGATGACATGTTAATGCAATTACGATAATGAAAAGATCATGAAAAACATTTAGATATTTTATAACACTGCAATAAGACCATGGTATAATTCTTCCGAGAAAAGAAGTTGAAATCAAGAAAAAGAAATAGAATTTCTAGGAATGATTATAGATTCTAAAGGAATAAAATTACAATCATATATTGAAAAAATAAAGATTTCCCACGTGAATTACGAACTAAGGAAATGATACAAAAATTCTTAGGATGTTTAAGCTTCTCTCGATTTTATAAAAGATTTAGCTAAAGAAAGACAGGAATTACAAAAATTGTTAACTAAGAAAAACCAAACATGATGGAATGAAAAGCATACCATGATAGTTAAAAGATTAAAAAATATATGTTCAAATTTGCCTAAATTAAGATTGCCTAATGACAATTTAATATTACAAACAGATGCTTCGGATAAATATTGAGCGGCTATTACGGCAGACTTAGGAGAAATATGCTAGATATACAAGTGGAACACTTTAATAATAATCAAATTAATTATGATATTAATGAAAAGAATTACTTGCAATAATAAAAGGAATCGATAAATTTGAAATATTCTTATTCTTAGAAACCCTTTTATTATGAGGCCCGTGTACTCGAGTTACGGGATTTATAAAAAATAGCACGAGAAAGAGTACAAGCTAGAAGGTTATCTAGATAAGCGATTCTTAAGATTATTATAATTTTAAAATTGTTCGTATAAAAGATCTTGATAATTTTTGCTTTTAAACTTTTGACGGGGAATGTTGAATAACATGGAAGAAATGAGAGAAATTGCCAGGCATGGTAGAAGGAATGAACATGATTTGATGAGTATAATGATCTTATTTCAATTGAAGAAAAATTATCAATTTACAAAAAGATATCGATGATATGAATCTAAATCATATATTTCCAAAATATCCTTGAAAATGTTTTAGAAAGATTCTGAAAGATGATAATAGTGAGGGCGATGATGTTTCCTCGGCCTCTTCGAGTAGAAACATCAAAAGGTATGAAGCTTGGATATCTTAGTCCCATTCGAAAAGCCAGAGACAACGTGGCTAGCGATAACATAAGAGGCCGGGGAGATATATCCTTGCTTAAAAGCAAAAATATCTCAAAAGGTACTCGAGGATATGCACATCATAAAGAAAGGATAAAAGCTTTGGAACAATGGATCTTCAAAGACAAAAATCTCACCAGTGGAGATACTTGAGTCATAAAGGATAAGCTCCTCTCAAAAGGAGGAAAATTAGATGATATCCTCTTTTTCCGGAGGAAAAGACGGAAAAATAAATCTTGTCTTCGTTAAATGTATGGAAGGCGTGGAGAGAAAGTATTTGACTACAGATCGGTTATAACAATACTAATGGTGATGGGTATTACCCGGACTTCCAGCAGGTCTATCTACCCAAGGATAATAATCCGCAAACCAGGACCCTCGTTCATTCGAGATGCTGCATGGTTTGGTTTGTGTGGTCTGTTGAGTCGAGAATTGTGGAGAAATGCTCGATGACACTCTTAGAGTCAGTTATGCAAAATGTGAGTCATCAAAGTTTTTATATAAAATTATTCACAATTAGTCAGTTATAATGAGGTATTGGGGTGTGCCCTGGCTTTATCATCTCATAACAATCAATAGCGGTGAGAATCGATTCGGATAAATGAGATCGAGCTGAAAAATAGAGATATTATAACGAGCGATGAATGACGAGAAAATGGTAGGGATAAAAGCGATTGCTTGGTCGAATGTGGTTGAAGAAAAAGAATTTAGCTCAGTCCGGAAGACAAACAAGCGAATGATAGTCTAGGTGATGGGAAAGCCGGGACGAGAGAATGATAACGAATAAGATTAATGAGCTAGATCAAGCTGTTGATGCGGTAGCGAATGACAAAAATGAAGCGATAAAATTCATAAAAGGACAAGAGTGGCAGTGAAGGTTGGATTAACCCTTGGGAAAAGATGTGATCCCAATGAGCCAAGTGGCTGACAGGACATGTGCATGTATAAGAAATATAAATAATGAAGTCAAATATAATGGCGGTTAATGAAAGTGGTAAAATGATAAATGCAAACCACTATAATTATGCTTGTTCTTAGCATTTGGAGATATAATAAATGAAGATCTCCATCATGACAAGACCATAAGACAAAGGTGATAAGCAAACTGACAGAAGGTGCTTAAAATATCGGCTTGTAATGAAGACCTTAGAAGAAAAGAAGAAGAAAAATTCAGTGGCCGAAGAGCGAGCCAAGCCGACGGAATATCATGAAAGAACCATGACACGTATGATAAGAAGATAATGAAAGAATCTTATAACGATGGCGATTTCCTACATAAATACCAAAGAACTCTCATTGTAAAGGATCAGGAAAGCATCCATCTCTCTTATTATCAAAAGTTTGTAATGGAAACTAGCTTCCCTTAGAAGCTTGTATGTAAGATAGGAGAGTTATTTCAATGAAATAAAAAATTCTGAAAATTTCCTCAGATATTTTTATGTGTGTCGATTCATACAGTGAGTGTCTTTGATACTGACTTGTCCCAATACCGGTGACGGGCGTTAGGAAGAAGAGTTGCGTAGGTAAAGATACGAGAAGGTCCAGCTGGATTGCTTCATATAACGGTGGCGGGAGAGATTGAGGTTATTTTTATTATTTTAGAACTCTTATCTGCATATAAGTATTCTCTAGTTTCATCAAGTTCAATAATAATCTGATAGTTTTGTGTGTTCCGCTGATAACCCTCTATTGAGTTTTATAGAGCCTACAAATAATGGACTCTATAAAAGAGTTGATCCAGCTCATTAATCTTATCTGTTATCATTACGTCACACTTTGGAGCACATCCTTCAAGGCTTGCTCCCGGTGTTTGTCGCGTAGTGAAGCGGCGACCACTATTCAAATACATCATTGAAGCAGCTGCTACTTTAGTATGTTTCTTGGCTCTTTGTCCCATTACTGTTACTGCTGTAATCACATTTGGGTTTTGATCTATTGCTCTGGAGATACCTCAACTGTATTGTGTTGGCACAATAACTTGCAATAATTATTTCATTATGATACAGGCTTAATTGTGAGCTGAATTTTATATAAAGCATTGACATGCGGCCTATAGCTAGACTCTATGGCTCGTGTCTCAATTTGAACTGGGCTCGATCAACACGCCGAAAATCGGCATCTTGTGAAAGAACCCATCTCCGCTGAGTAGGCAAACTCGTGGCTACGGCAACCATCACCGACAAGGCTGACCCACTAAATGAGCCGAAGAAAATCCAATACTCTGTGTCGGCACTGTGGCGATATGACCTCTTTACGTCTTTCCTGCGAAAAAAGTATAAATCGGAGATTTTCTCACTTTGGGGTTGCTCTTTGAGGCTGATATCTCCCGCAGCTTTGGCTCTTTGCTGAAGCTATCCATTGACCGAAACTCATACGGAAGACAAGCGCTGCTCTGTGCTGAGATATTTTGCTGCACGAGATACATCTCTGTCTATATTATCGGCCGGATCTTCATTGCTGGCTTTGCCGAAATAGGGCGGCATATCAGCACACTTTGTTTGTTTTGGCTCTGAGCTGAGAAAATCATGTCTCGCCTTGACTCGCCGATCTTTAGCGACTTTCAGAACGACACGAGGAAGCTGTGATTTAGATCACTGTCATTGCTCTTTTTTGGCAAATTGACCAATTTTTCTTCAGTGAAATAAGACTCATTATAGTATAGAAATCATGTTCATTCCTTACGACCTGTCAGACGGCACATTCTCTCATTTCTTCAAAGTGAGTATTAAACAATTACTAACTGAAAAAAAGAGAATCTCTAAGCAATAAACCACCCTTTATATGAACACATTTTAAGAGTATAATAACTAGAAAGGATTTTGCCGCTCTGGAAATAAACTTTGCCCAGCCGCTCACTCTTTCTGTGTTGGCCACACTCAAATGCAACTTGCTGTTATCGATTTCTAATAAAAGGGTTTTTATTAATAAAGAATATTTCCAGAAATTTATTGATTCCTTTATTATTGAAACAATTATTTTCGTGTACCTGATCATAATTGGTGATTGTATTAAAGGTTCCACTTGTATATCTACATATTTCTTCTGAGTCTGTTTGCGAATAGGCTGCCGATGTTATGCGAGGGGCATGCAGTTTGTGTGGTAGGGTGATAAATTTTTCGTGAAGCGATCTTGGTAGGCAAGTAGCTGGAACATATATTACAATGCTTTGCTATCTGGCTCATTCCATCTGTTTAGTTTGTAGTGGCACACAATTACACAGCAATTCTTTGATAATAACAACTAAATCTTTGTAAAATAGGGTAAATATATTTAAACATCTAGAAGTACAATATCGTGCAGTTACGCAATTAAATAGAGGAAAATCTTTTATTTTTTAATTATATCTTGTTAACAATTTTATTCTGAAATCTATGTCATTCTGAGAGATCTGACCTGTACTTCTTGTTTTCAACTTTCTTTTACGAAAGGAAGAAATATACCATGTTTCTTTGCAGTGTTGCAAAATAAGCTATTTTCATGACTCTTTCATGCTCGAAAGCAATTGTATAATAAATAATATAAGTATTATGAAGAGATGAATATCCGAAAGAGCTATATGCTCCATTTCCTTTGAAGCAGGAAACATTTCAGCTCAAAAAATCTTCATTCATAATATTCTAGAAAATCTTACTAAAGAAACATAATAAACCCTGCTGTATTATCCATTTTTATCGCAAAATGCATTTTACAACTCTTGTAATAATTCCTCTCTTTGCAATGTCAATATTTCTTTATTTGAGATATAGCTACCATCAGAAATTTATAATTCTGTACTTTCTTTGTAATTATACCATTCTTTGCTTTCTCTTTTATTTCTGGCACACTACAACCATAAAAAGCATTTATGTGAACTTTACTGCTTATCGAGCTAACACTGTTATTTCGATAATGCAGTACATATATGTGCGAAGAATATGTCCCAGCCAGTATTTTATGGGGATATCAATTTACATTAATTTTGTCTTTCCCAACTACAAGAGGTATTACTAAAATTTTCTTTTAGATTTTACATAGTAGCTGAGCGTTCAGAAACACACATAGATGTGACCCGACACCACGTTCTCAACTTGTCATGGTTTGTCTGGAATTTTAATGATACAGAGTAGCTGCTATCGACCTGATACATAGGTAGACTTTTAATAGTATAAATTGACTCTTGCTCCTGTGAGCCCAATTGTAAAGAATAGGCTACTATATAATGTGCATTCTATATTATTGTGATGACAGGCTTTCTGTTACTACGTTTTATTACGAATCGTGTACATTCTAAGCTATTTGTGACACAACATCTCGATTGCACTTTATGAAGACCTGTTGTGTTTCCCATTCTTTAACACAATGACAATTGACTACATACTGTATCTCGATCACATGTATACTAACTTAGTTTCTAGAATTTAACTATTATAAGCTACCATAATAGGGATGCAGTCCTATTTAAATTTTGTGGCTTTAGAAAAATACATATGTGCTAGATGATATCAGCTGACTAATTCTTTAATATTCTTACTCAAACCATCTAAATCTACACTCTGAAAAGCTGTTTAAGAAATAGTAATATTAAGATTTACTAATTGATCTTTGTAACATTACTGGGAGACTCACTTTAACTCAATCTTATAGACATTTCTACCTTTTAAGTACGTGCGTATTTGACATAAGCTTTATGAACATATACAGGCTTTGTCGAGGACTACTTAAATCATTTAGCGCATCGGCTGGACATTGCAGGCGATACTGTATGACAAGAACACTGGTTTGCGAGCTGCTGGCACTATCGTTGTATGAGCTAAACTGACCAGGAAGATTGTGTGCACTTCAGTATCTTATTCTTCCGGAGGGGGAAGCTGTACCCTTTGCATATTTACTACTGACCCTTCTATCGAAACCACTAAATCTGAGCAGCTCATGCCTGTATCTCTTGAGGAAATATATCTTCGAAGCTAAAATACTGTTCAAATTATCTCTTATCCCAGCACAACAGACTGTATTTAAATTTCTACATTAAATACTATTCTATAAAGGGACTGTCTTGATGAATTGCTCGTAATTGATTTGACAAGTATATAAAGCATAATACCGATGATATTGTGACAACTGGCTTAAATCAAAATAGGCTGTGAGCCTGGCGCAGGCGTTATCCCAGAATGCTGGCTCTTCCTGGGGCCCGGCGTGTTGCACCGACACAGGTAACATCTTCAGCTTCCCCGGCCAATTTATTAGCAAACTAAGTACTGAATACCTACTATATGTTGCTCGATCTTTATCATCAACAAACTTGGCTACTATTAGTATTTATTTGAGAGAAACCTAATTTTAATATGACTTATACTCTTTGCCATATATCTTATACGACTCATTTTATCTTGCTTAAAGTTTCATTTATAGTTTCTTAATAGGTAAGTAAGCAATATTTCCTTTTGGCTTTGTTGACATTATACTTCTTTTTGTTACAGTCTGCATTTCTATATGCATATGTCTTTTATTTAAAGCAGCAGCTAAGCAACTAGCTATACTTGAGGAGCTTTGAAACTCGAGAAGTTTGGAGATACTGGACACCTACCTGTAATTTTCTATTATCAAAGGCACCTGTTATAAACCTCTTGATCTTCTACTACTGTATTTCAGAGTATAAATAATAAATATTTATTTCCACTATTATTTATTTACTAAATGCAACAATAAACAAACTAAATGATATCATTACTGTATAAGCACTGCATTTAAGCTATCGAAAAACGCTACAAAATATTCGATCTTACACTATACATATGCAAATGTTTCTGCTTGTTCATTAACAACAATAATCTTAATTCTCAGCATTTCATTTATTTAAATCTATTTGATGTACGATATTGTTTCTTACTATTTTGATATTTTATAATTGAATTTTTCTTTGCAAACTATTGAAGTAGTTTTTTTCCATTTAACTACTAAATTTTTATATTTTAACAAATTTCTTTTCTTAATTGTCTGTATTTTACAAAGCCACTATTTCTAAGCCTGCCTGACCTCTTTGAGACTCTCTATCTTATCATGAAACTCTTTTATATTACCATTTCTTATATCTGAGTGCATAGATGCTTTCTTTTAAAAGAATTATTAAACTCTAAGCTAGCAGCTTATTTCTTTCTATTACTGTATTTATTCTTGAAATAAGAAACTCCGACCTCACAAACAATTTTTCATATTATGTGAGCACAGCTATGATTTTCATATTCATGTGCTTTATCAAGAAATCATAACTACCATTTCTTTGAACTACAGCTATGTATATTCATTTATATGACACAAATCTTGCAAATCTGTCGGATTTGAAACTTGACTACCAGAGCTACTATCTTTGTTCTTTTATTCTGTGCTCACATCAAATCGATACCTACTAGGAAGTAATTCACCTGTATCTGGCTCAAAGAGCAATGCTGCACTGCTGGCTGCTACTTTTCAAAAGCTATAGTAGTGTAATTTGTTATAACATTAAAACTAGGGAATTTGATAATCCTTTTCCCGCCATTTTCTAACGCAGCATCTGAGTATGTTCTTATCGTGTTGGGAGCTATATTGTGCCGGCTTTGTTCGCTTTGTGATAAATACTTTAATGTCATTAACTGAACCATTTGTTAAAGCGATACATATGCGACATGTACTGCAACCGTTTCTAATTGATTACTATTTTTGATTCTGCGAGTTCATGTTGGAAACCATTCTATATTGAGTTTTCAGAAAATGTTTGTTCTTTAACACCGGCCTGCCGAATAAACTACTATTAATCTTATAATTTACACTCATTTGATTTCATTTAATTAAATTTTTATATTTCTCATTATATCTTAGTTTCATATCGTGATGCCTGTTTGTTTTTCAAGCTACTCTTGACACTGCTTTTTCTTTGCAATTTCAAAGGAACTGTTGTTCTGTGGCACTTAAATGCAAACTTAAGTAACAAATGTTGTACTGCTGTGATTTATTTAGAGATGACACTAAGCTGTGTTTGTTTCTACCTTTCGATTGTTCCTTTTATATTTTGATCTTTTCTATATAATAAAAATGTTTGTATTTCTGTTTGTATCTATTTCTGACTTATTATTTTCTTCCGAGCCTAATCTGATACTCCGGTAAGTTTATAACTCTTATGTTTCTTTCCATTATACTCTACTTTTGCTTTCCATTGGGACATTTTAATAACTCTGTTACTAAATTTCAATCGTATATAATAAGGTGATACAATTTGTTTTCTTTGGACTAGAGCACATTTATCTTTTATGATTTTTTTAATGATTTTTTGGATGTTCTTCAGGCTACTACGGAGGCTTTCTGCTGCCACTTTCTTTGTTGTTTATGAGATATAGACCAGCAATTAAAAGGCAAATATTCATTATGATTACTTACTATCAATAGAATGTGGCTATGACTGAAGTTCTACATATGATCGACTTTACGAAAGAATAAACTTTGAACTCTAAACTGACTAATATGCTGACTATTGTGGAGCTTTTGACAAGTTCACGACACCTAACTGCTTTGTAAATCTTCACATAAAGTGTCTTTTAGCTGTTTATCGTGGAGACAGACGGCTAAGCTTGATACACGATGTCATTTCCACTTTCGCTGTTTCTGCTCTTTGAACTTCATTAAAACCGCATGATATTTCACTTAGATCTAACTGTAGCGATTATAGAAGCTGTTGATTTCTGCATTAATCAAATCTGCTGTATTAAAATCTGAGTGATTGGCTATCGTGAGAACAGCCACCTGTCAGCAGAAATTTTCAGATTTTTGCTGGGTTAATGACTCAACAACTCGATACGAGGAAAGACTAGTATGTGTGCATTATTCTTTCTTTGAACTGTTGAGTTTAAGTATGCGATGTTTAATATCGATATATATTGAGCCCGATTTATGCTGTAAGGCTTCTGTCTCACTATGTCGTAGGATCATAATCATCATTTTCACTTATTGTCTTCATGATTCAGCTACAGCTCAGGCAGAACTTGGATTTTGTGTTTATTTTACATTGGGTCAACCATTTCACTATCACTAAACTTAAACTACACGTTCTTCATGTAACACATGTTTGACTACTGTTTTATTGTGGACTACACTGACTGACACCATTGTATACTATTTGCTTTACCTATTTGTGTTTTATTCAGAAGCCCTCACAAAAATATTTTATATTGGGTAACAATACGTCATTCTATCAGAGGCTAACACACAAATCACCTTGCAAATGTGACTACCTATGATTTTTGTGTTGGAGCATTTATAGCATTTATTATTGTTTTAAGGCTAACTCGCTCATTTCTATTATAATTAAATGTCATGCTATATTACTAACAGAGCTGCTGCGCCAGCTTTGACCCGACCCGTTAAGCATTAATATCATGTTCTAAGTCTCAAGCTTTCAATATTATCTTCATAAATGAATGATTCATTCTTTATTTCTTAAATAAAATAATATTATTTTCTTTATGTCTTTTGAATTTTTGTTATTTGTTTTCTTTAATGAAATTTACCGGCATTATTATCTATCATTTATACCCCATTTTATTCGAACCTAGGGCTCACGATACCATTATTTGTAGGCTCACATAAAACTTGATAGGGTTATCGCGGAACACACAAAACTATGAAATTGATGAACTTGATGAAACTAGAGAATACTTATATCGGGTCAGGTTCTAAAATAATAAAAATAACTGTCTCTCGATTCGCATTATATGAAACAATCAGAGTGACGCCGTATCTTCACAGACAGCAATCCATGTACCTGCGCCTCCACTGGCCTCGGCGGTACTTGGAGACAGAGTCGATTATCAAAGCCATTTCATTTGTATGAATCGACACACGTAAAATATACGAAATCTTGAGAATTTTTATTTCATTGAATAACTCTCCTATCTTACATACAAGCTACTCTAAGGAAGCTTGGCTCTGCATTACAAACTTTTGATACCTGAGAGAGATGGATGCTTTACGATCTTTTCTGATGAGAGTTCTTTGGTATTTATAGAAATCGACTCTTGTTATAAGATTCTTCATTATCTTCTTATCATCTGCGTGTCATGGTTCTCATGATATTCATTTGCTTATGCGCATACATCATCCAATTTTCTTCTTGCTTTTCTTAAGATCTTGTCGTATTTGACATTTAAGCACCAACAATGATTTGCTTATCACCTTTGTCTTATGGTCTTGTCATGATGGAGATCTTCATTTATTATATCTCCAGCTGTCTTTGAAGAACAGTTTACAATTATAGTGGTTGGCATTTATTGTCAGACCACTTTCATTTAGCTGTCATTATATTTGACTTGTCATTTAGAAGTATAACAATCAACAAAGCTAAAGGAAATGATAAGCTTAATTTACTGACAAAAGAAACTATAAATGAAACTTTAAGTAAGATAAAAAATGACAAAATAAGAGACAAAATAAAGTATGTATACTTAGCGAATGAATAATAATAAAATCCTTATTCACGAAAATTTAAATACTCCAATAGTACTAAGTTTACATGATAAAGCGATACAAACATAGAAGCCACTTAGGTAGTATCCCGGGGGCAATTTAGCCCTACTTACAAAATTAATGTTTATGTTACCCAAAATATAACATTAATTTAGGAGACAAAGATTTTGATAACAGTCTAAGTTTATATTTCAAATTTTTAAGAAATGACTTTATGAAAGAAAGGAAATAATGTAATGACAATGTATATAATTGCTTTTATATACCACTATCAAACTCAAATTATGGAAAGAATTTACCAAGACAAACCCTTTATAGAGCTAGTGATGAATGTAGAAATTTACTTGAAATAATAGAAGACCACAAAAGTTAAGATAGAATTGAGATACTGCAATTACATTTTAAGCCTTGAAGATGATATTCGAGAAGAAAATGAGTAGCCTGAAGAGATTGATTTGCAGTTTAGGGAAATTCCTTGATGAGAAATAATAGAAATAGTACAAGCGGGAAAGAAGTTTAGAAGAATAAGAGAAAGTACGTTCACCTTTCCTAATAGAAGGAAATTATTTACAATGGAAAGAGAAGTTGAAACCAAAATTTTAATGAGATACGGGGCATTTTAATCATATCCGGGCGATAAGTGTGAAATGATGGAACTTTGACAAGCCCATATGTCTGCAAGTATGATGGTCAAACATTAGAATGTAATTTAAAGGTAGAAATACCCATAAGATTACAGGAATAACCTTTCTGGTAGATTCTTCTGAGATAACGAGAATGCGAGAAATGGACATTATGATATTCTTTTAGGAGAAAGCGACTTCTAGGCAATTAGATAATTATAAGATCACAAAAGAAGGAATAGAAATACACAACGAAGACATATGTATTTTTCTAGGAAGACAAAAATGAAAGAAATTACATTCCCTACTATGGTATTTATAATAGTTAAAATTCTAGAAACTAAGTTATATATATGTGGATTGATAGATACAGGATCAGAAATAACAATATTCAAAAGCTTTTTGTTAAAAGAATGGGAAAATACTAATATCTCCATAAAAGGCGTAACCGGAGATAAAGAAAAAATTACAAAACAAAAAGAGAATGTAGAAATAATGATTCAAAATAAAATCGTAAAAATAGGAAAAGTCTACCAATACAATAATATAGAATGTGACATTATATTAGGAAATGACTTTTTACAACAATTCTCAATATATCGACAAGCAATTTATACTATTATACTAAAAACACGCGTGATCATTGGATAAAATGCAGAATACTAAAACCTTTTAAGATTAAACTATGATAAAAAGCCGGAAAATGGAGAACGAGGAAAAGAAATAAATACATCTATAACCTATAAAATAACGAGTTCAAGATACATGTAAAAGCGAAAAGAAAATTTTAGTAATAACCCTTTAAAAATAGCCAAGGGGAAAAGACAAAAATCTCACCAAATTAGAAATGATAGATCGATAAAATAATTAGAGAGTTAGACCAATGATATATTTTCAAGAAAGATATAGAAGATTTTAAAATTCAAGACAATGAATTAATACGAGTTGAATCGATAAGAGAGAAAGTAAGTCTTTTATAAAAGTAGCCTTTGCCTTTATGATTAGAAAACATAGTGAAATAAAAGAGGAAAAGCAAGAATGGTAATAAATTACAAAAGTAAATAAGAATACAAAATTTGATGGGTACTATATCCCAAATAAGAAATATTAATAAATTTGGGAAGGAAAAAATTATTAAGTAAGTTTGATTACGGAAATCGGGATTTTGGCAGAATAAATGGATAATAATGGTATGCACAGTACGACTTTAGATGCACTTTAGAGTCATTTATGAATGGATAGTAATGCCTTTTAGTTGAAAAATGCTCCTCGAAAAGTTTTCCAAGGAAAATGGATAAGATATTCTCTGATTATTCATCCTTCATAATAGTTTATATTGATGACATGTTAATCCGTTCTGATAATGAAAAAGATCATGAAAAACATTTAGATATTTTTATAACACTCTACATCAAAGACCGTAGTATAATTCTTTCGAGAAAGAAAGTTGAAATCAAAAGAAAAGAAATAAGAATTTCTAGGAATGACTATAGATTCTAAGAAATAAAATTACAATCACATATATTTGAAAAATAAGATTTCCCTTTGATGGTCACGAACTAAGGAAATGATACAAAAAATTCTTAGGATGTTTAAACTACTCCTACGATTTTATAAAGATTTAGCTAAAGAAAGACGGGGAATTACAAAAAAATTGTAACTAAGAAAAACCAACGGGATGGAATGAAAAGCATACCATGATAGTTAAAAGATTAAAAATATATGTTCAAATTTGCCTAAATTAAGATTGCCTAATGAAAATGACAATTTAATATTACAACGGATGCTTCGGATAAATATTGGTAGTACTGAGAAAAGCAGGACTTAGGAGAAATATGTAGATATACAAGTGGAACCTTTAATAATAATCAAATTAATTATGATATTAATGAAAAAGAATTACTTGCAATAATAAAAGGAATCAATAAATTTGAAATATTCTTATTACCTCAAGTTGCAGGATTTATAAAAAATAACACAGGAAAAGGAGTACAAGCTAGAAGGTTATCTAGATGGCAAACTCTTCTTAGTTATTATAATTTTAAAATTGTTCATATAAAAGATGCTAAAACCGATTTTCTTCTGCGAGACTTTTGACGAGGAATGTTGAATAACATGGAAAGAAATGAGAGAAATTGCCATGAGCATGGTAGGAAGGAATGAACATGATTTGGATAATTATAATGATCTTATTTCAATTGAAGAAAAAATTATCAATTTACAAAAAGATATCAATGATATAAGATCTAAATCATATATTTCCCAAAATATCCTTGAAAAATGTTTTGAAAGATTGGGTGAAATAATAGTGAGGACAGATGATGTTTCCTGACCTCTTGAGGAACTAAAACATCAAAAGGTAGGCTTGGATATCTTGAGTCCCATTCGGAAAAAGCAGGACAGCATTCTTGATAACATAAGGGACGGGAGATATATCCTTGCTTAAAAGCAAAAAATATCTCAAAAGGTACTTTCGAGGATATGCACATCTTTCCCAGGATAAAAGCAGAGCAAATGCGGTCTTGCAAAAGACAAAAATCTCTCAGTGGAATACTTGATCCTCGAGGACAAACTCCTCTCAAGGAGAAAATTCGGAGTGATATCCTCTTTTTTCCAGAGGAAAAGACAGAAAATATAAATACATCTTCATTCATCTTGTCTGACATGGAGAGAAAGTATTTGACTTTCTCTGAATTCATTTATAACAACCCTAATGGTAATGGGTATTACGAGGCTTACGCGAATTCTATCTGCGAGGATAATAATCATAAAAAAATGGACCCTCATTCATTCAAGATGCCATGGATTTCGGTTTGTTGTAGAATCTATTTGAGTCCAAATTGTGGAGAAATACTCAATGACACTCTTAGAGTCCAGTTATGCAAAATGACAGGTCATCAAAGTTTTTATATAAAATTATTCACAATTAGTCCAGAATATAATGAAGACATTGGGGTGTGCCACAAAGCCTATCATCTCATAACAATCAATAGCATGAGGAATCCAGATTCCAGATAAATGAGATCAAACCCAAAAAACAGAGATATTATAGCGAGCGATGGGCCGAAAACGAGAAGCGGCATTTAGGGATAAAGCAGGTGCTTGGTGAATGTGATTTGAAGAAAAAGAATTGCTTTCAGTCCCTTCTGCGACAAACATTTGGATGATAGTCTAGGTGATGGGAAAGCGGGGACGAGAGAATGATAACGAATAAGATTAATGAATTTGGATCGGTGATACCAGTGAATATTTAAAAATGAAGCAATAAAATTCGCCAGAATGAAGTGACGATTATGAAGGTTGGATAACCCGCTTGGGAAAAAGATGTGATCCCCGACCGACCCGAGTGGCTGACGGATATGCATTTATAAATAATGAACAAGTCAGAGAAATATAATGGCGGCTAAATGAAAGTGGTCGTGATAAATACTTGACCCTTATATTGTAAAAATTTATTCTTCAAGGCATTTGGAGATATAATAAATGAAGATCTCCCGTCATGATGAAGACCATAAGACAAGGTGATAAGCAAGCGACGAAGAGTGCTAAAATGTCAACATGACAAGCGCTAGAAAGAAAAAGAAGAAAAAGAAAAATTGATGACGAGAGAAGAGCGAGACAATAGCGGAATATCATGAGAACCATGACACGTATGATAAGAAGATAATGAAGAATCTTATAACAGTAGCTGATTTCCTCTATAAATACCAAAGAACTCTCATTGTAAAAGGATCCAAAATTTGATTTGATTGATATTTTTGTAATTACCAATATTTGGAAAGTAGTTGACAATAATTGCTTTTAATAATGAACTTAAGGGTCTATGTGGATATACTTTTAAAATTGGTTTATGTTTTCCAAAACAAGGAAAATACTTTTGGTTCATTTTCCTTGTTCACTTTTGGTTGAGTTGGGACCAAATAAAAATGCTTTTATTCAAATAAAAAACCAACCTTTGATCGTGAAAAATCATATGAATTAATTTCATTTATTGACATTTTATTCTTTTTTTATTCAATAATTTAAGAAAAATCATATTCATCAAAGATTCAATGAAAAGTTTGATACGACGTTATCAAATAGAATAGGAAATTTCTCCATCAAACATTGAGGTACCAACCCTAGTCATGTTATCAAAAGCCCTTAGTTTGATTCATGTTAAAAAAAAAAAATTATTTTATGTTCTCCAAAACAAGGAGAATAAGGAAAATAGGAAAAACACAGTTTAGTTCCCAATTTAAAACAAAAACATAAAGAACACAGAAAATAATAAATTCAAATAACAAGAATCAATTTTCAAAAAGTATTCAATTTTTAAATTTGTCAATGTTTTAGCTAAAAGGTATAGAGTCAATTTTAAGATAGGGTAAAGAATCCAATATGGATGTTGTGAAAATGACTTAGAAAATAAACTTGTTTGGAATATGAGTTGGGTTTGAGCATGACGACTTGATTTCAAAAGGCACATAATTAATAGCATTAACGAAACTTTTTACTTAATGCTGAATATAACTTGTTTTTTAGTTTAATGTTGAATAGTACTTAATAGCATTAATATTTATTTATGTTTTGCATTTTTCTCCAAAAAAAAATGAATGAGTAAAGAATATAGAATTAAGTTCATTTGAGTTCTCATGTGCCCAGTGGTTTTACTTAATTATAACCCGTGTGAACTTTCATATTGCCAAGAAGAAATATGTTTTTGGGGTTATTCATTGACTAAAAACAAAGATCGGCATTAGATAATAGCATCCATGAATGTAGTTTAAATGGTAAGAATAATGACCTCTCATATTATTTAATTTATTTGGGACCATTTTGTATATATCAATTATGTATATTTCATCTATTCCCATGATATGTTATTATAATGGAAATCTATTAAGGACTGAAACATATGTCAAATATGTGGGGAACAAAGCTGTTATTGTGCCTTTAGATGTATCAGTTGAATGCACGTTTGAATAATTAAGTGATATGATAAGGACAACTATTGACAAACAAATGTTCAAATTAGTCCTCAATTGTAAGTATCCCCTAAAAAGTAGAAATATGTTCCAACATTTTCCAATATGAGATGACAGTAGTGTGTACCGAATGTTGAACATGGTTAACATGATTGACATTGAGAAATTGAATTGTATATTGAGGTCATTAGAGTCAAGCCACAAGTGAATCAAACTGTGGGTGACCATATAGGTATCGATTAAAGTCAATTATAATGTTGCGAGAATTTATTTATGGTTGTGGGCTTTTAGTAATATCGATCATAGAATACTAGAGTATATGAAGATGATGAAAATTTGCGCCTAAAGAGAAGATGAAGAGTGATGAATCTAATGAAAATGTTGATGATGAATATAATGGAGACTTAGATGTTCAAGTTGATGGACATGTATCATCCTTTCAAACTTTCAACCAAATTTTGGAGAATGAGCAAGGGATATATGTCTCTGCCCATGCAACATCTTGTGATGTATCGAATAACCCAGATGTTAAGGAACCAGATGAGTCATCTCATGTTCATTATCACTTACCACCAACACATCAATTTGAACATGTTGAAAACTTGGTAATGCTATTTCAAGTGGTTGGACTTCATAGGCGCAACATACTACCGGTTATTTGAGTGAAGAATTTGTAGTTGTCCAAGTTTTTAATTCTAAATCTGATTTTCAAGAGGCTGCAAATATTTACTCAATTAAAGCACACCAAGGAGTTTGTCGTTGTTTCATCCTCGAAAAATTCTTTCGTTTTAAGATGTAAAGAAAGCTAGAAGAATGTCAATATCTATGGAAGCTTAGTGTCATGGTTGTGAAGATACTGCTTATTTGTTATCAACAAATATAAAAGGGCCACATACTTGTGTCCCGATCCTTTGTGAATGGGGCCATCATCAATTGAATTTGAAACTTGATTCTTGTCATATAAAGTGATAATTAAGACTTACATTCACATTATTTATGTTTGCTATTCAAGCAAGTATGATGGAGAAATGGGGATATGAAATATCATACAAAAAGGCGTTGGATGGAAAGCATAAAGCACTTAGACACTTATTTGATGACTTTTCTCTGTCATATACAGAGCTGCCATGTTTGTTCTTGGCCTTAGAACAAGCAAATCCTGGATGTGTTGTAATTTGGAAAACATTTAACAGTAATATGTCAAACACTGAAATATTCCAATATGTGTTCTGGTCATTCAAGTCATTTATTGAAGGATTCGAACATTGTCGTCCCGTATTGAGTATTGATGGTACACATTTGTATGGGACGTATAAAGGCACGTTATTGATTGCTATGGAGTGTGACGGAAATAATCAGTTGTTTCCATTTGCATTTTCTATTACAAAAGGCGAGAACATTGATACTTAGGGATGGTTCTTGGCATGTATAAAAAACAAAGTAACTCAATGGACGGGGATTTGTGTTATATCTGACATACATCCAGTTATTATGGTAGCAATGAGCGATCCTCATCTTGGTTGGGCTGCACCATCTACCTATCACATGATTTGCATGCGTCATCTTGCAAGCAATTTTATGACCCGCTTCAAAGATAAACTCTTGAAGAATTTGGTATGTAGAGCAACTCTAGCAAGTACACAACGCAAATTCAATAAGCATAAGGCTACAATTGGGAGAATTAATTCTGAAGCACAACAATGGTTAGAGGCAATATCTTTTCAGTTATGGGTACTTTCACATGATGGGGGTTGAACATATGGGATAATGACAATCAACATGTCGAAGGTATTTAACAGTGTTCTTACCATTCACTGCATTAGTACAGTTGGCCTTTTTTTCGCCTTAACAATTATTTTGTTGCAATAAGGGAAAAATGTGCTAATAGATTGGCATCTGATGAACAGTTCACTTCATATGTTGATGCTTAGATTCAGGGTCGTGTTGTTAAGGTTGGATCGATGGAAATTGTTCTTTACGACCACATACAGGGGCGGTTTCATGTCAAGTCAAGGAGTGGTCGAACACAGCATCTCAACTTACATGACTAGAAATGCACATGTGGAAAGACACTGATATATGGATTTCCATGCAGTCATATCATAATAGCATGTCAGCATCGATGTGTTGATTTTCGGTTATTTGTTCAAGGCTACTACATTATGCAGTCGTACTATGATACATGGGCAAGCTTGTTTCATCTAATATTCAATGAAAATAAGTGACCTCTTTATGATGGTCCTACGATTGTACTTCATGAGTCAATGAAACGCATAGGCAGTGAACGTCCTAAATCAACCCGATTGCATAATGAAATGGACGTTAGGGAGGGGAAAACTACTATCACATGTGGGTCAGGCAAACAATCGGTCACACCGACTCTGGCCTTGTAAAAATAGAAACGTTCGCTGATACGTGAAGTAACCTCAATTTTTTTTTTTATAAGGCAATTGCCTCGAGGATTTGTAGTTGCTTTGTATTTCAGTTATGTACGAATGTGTATTTATGGGATTATGAAATGTTTGTGTACCTTATTTAAGTAAATGAGACATTATTTTTATACGTGTGTATATTAATTCATTATCGTTGTAATTAGTACTTGCATTAATGACTATGATACTATTTTTCCAATGTGTTTTGTTAATAATTATACTGCCTTCGTGTTATTTATTATAGATATGGCGTTTAGAGGGCTTCATGATGCAGATCCTTTGGATCCATCTATCTTGGTATTACAAGATAGACACAGGTCACACTTAGTAGATACATAGCAGGTATGTATTTTATTCATTATCAATTACTATTACCAATTGTATAATGAATTATAAATTTGGTTTCTTTGTTACTTGTAGTTTTAGGAAGTACTCTACCCTCGACAACAGATGAAAGCCTTCATGAGTATGTGGAGGATGGATATACGCATTTGTCCATACGTGATGCGGGCGGGATTTTATGGTATATACCGCTTGGGCCACATAATGATTAATTGGCCACTTATCACTTGTCTTGTCAAGAGATGACGGCTCGAGACACACACGTTTCATGTTCCCGTCGAAGAGATGACGATCACATTACAGGATGTTGCTATCATCCATAGCTTCCGTATCGACTAATCGGGAGAGCCACTGTGACATGTGTGTTCGATGTGGCTAGTCAAGGTGGAGCGTCGGTGTCACCCACCAACATGCTCTCAGTTGATCCTATCTCCATTCTAAGTGTTGCGACTAGTTATCCCAACACCTGATGCAGATGAGGTCACTTTAGAGCGGAGCCCGCTTGGTTTCATCTTAACACTAATGGGATCTTTCTTATTTGCTGCCAAGAAGGGAGTGCATGTTCATCTGTACTTTCTCCCACTACTACGAGATTTGACACATACTGTGACTTATAGTCGGGTGGTGCAAGATAGTACACAAGGCTATCGCGAAGTTATGCCGAGCCAAATTGATTTGTAGATTCCAGGTATTAGTGGTTGTATTACACTGATACAGGTATGTAATAACTTTATTTTATTACATACATATTCATATATACAACACATCATTAGGTTCTTACTTTCTGTTTATTTTATATTCAACTATAGTCTTGGGAGGGACTTCACGTGGGGCGACTCGATTTTGGGCTACCAATAGCATATCCAGGACCATCGGTCGCTCATGCCTTACATGATGACGATGTCGATGTCGTCGATGGAGACCTAGCTGAGGATGTCGACGATGGTTTACCAGTTGAGCCTACGACTAAGCCAAATCCAGAGCCAACTCTTCCATTAGGGTGTAGGTGGAGAGTACCTTTGCCATGGGTGCAGAACCCATCCGGTGTACTCCTATATCGAGATCAACTAGATGCACAGACTCTTGATTAGGCAATGGTATATGTAAAAGTATATGGTTCTGTAATTTCATTCATATTCACATAAAAGTTATTGACATCAAGTGTAAATGGTAGGTCTTATATGTACCTGATATCACGAGAGTTGGCTGATCACTTCCAGATATTCGCTTAGCCGGACAGAGATCCGCACAATGCCATTGCTTATATGTTTCGAGATAGTTGAATGGCATCGTCCAGAGCGAGTCTTGCTCTAATTTAGGCTACACCAGGAGATACTTCCATCTTGCTCTTATGAGCAACAACTACATAGAGTGGATGCACGTGGACGACACCAGAGAGATTGGGCGAGGTATCATGCTCCATACATCACTTGCTGACACGAGCGGGCAGATCATCACTACACCCCTATGGCTGGTATTATGACTTCCATTTATCCATATATGCAAAGTGGGTATCATCAGACATATGACATTTTACGACACCACCACTCCATGCACGACATGGTACTCGTACTACAACAAGTACTACCTGAAGTTTCGTAAGTTGTAGTCCCCATGTTTCAAAGTAGCTCTGCAATTAATCAATAGACATGATTTATAATTCTTTGGCTTGCCATATAGACTGGTCATGGCTAACAAAGCTAGTGTCGTCGCGTGGTGCTACCACCGATCTGCGTACCGACTCTACATCATATCAGACATACACCAACCTGGTAAGAAAGATCGTGATCGCGGCCAATCAGAGGCATCTACATCACATGGATCATCCATTAGACCTCCGGTGTCATCCACTCCAAGAGACAAGAACTCCATTCACGGCGAGAGGAGAGGAGAGCCTGATCGAGGCCGCTGGCTGAGATTACAATGAGGGGTCATGGTCGTAGATGGTGAGGGAGGGTCGTGGTACACCCGAGCCGACATCGCTACTTCCGATACTCCCCCATACTTACCCATCACCCGAGATTTTATACCCCCAATGCACTTACACATCACCTTCCATAAATTTCGCACACTTACACATTTTTACCATATCCCAGGTTCCATCCAAAGCCACCTCCATAGCAATAATAGATATCACCTATCATCCTACCCTTTATCATCCCCTACATCGCTTCCCATCTACACACCATCGCCGCCTCAGATCGTAGTTAGCAAGACTTAACTAGGGGCGACCCGTGTCTATGTATACATCAAAGACTTCATCCACGCTCCCTACTCCATCACCCTTTTACTAACCAACCAATAAGTGTATTCTAGGCACCGTAGTTATTAAATATAAAAGACTTCATCTTCATGACCTATCGATATACGCTGATATTTTTATATATCGATATTCTCAGATACAATTTTTCTATATTTATATGGATTTTATTTATTGATGAGTATTATAATCGAAGCCATGCAAAATTCCATTGAATATTCCATGATTCAAGATTTTAATGGTAATATACATAACCGGGATATGTTGTGAAATAAAATAAATAAATAAATGCTCCAAATATTTTAAAATAAAACTTGGTAAAGTTTATTCGGAATTCGTGCCACCGACGCTACTTATTATGAAAATTTAAAATACATTTTAGTTATTTTCAAATAAATAACTTTTGCACAATGATTTATAAATAATTTACTATGATAATATAACAAATATATTCAACTATTGGGCCTACGAATTTATCAAAATAAATATTTTAAATAAATTTATTGTTAAAAACACACACACTTGTATTATTAATTTTGAAATTTTGTAACGCTAAAACACGCTGCACGACAAGAGCACGGAATTTTTGTAACGATTGGGCTTCTTTATCCACGATACGCAAGAGCCTGACACCCTGTGGCCCTAATCACGTCAGTCTACGACAATGCAGATTCGACAATTTAAAATTTTCCAATTTTTACTATCCCATAACCCAAGATTTACCACTGTAATCCCTTCGCACCCGTGACGCACTACTTGGGGTACCAATAGATTAAAAATAATTTTATAATTTTTTTTTTCAAATAAACAATTTCAATCAAAAACTCAAAAGACTCCATCTTTCTCAAAATAATGGCTAAGGGTTACCCTAGTTGCAGGCCTACCAAAATTCAAAGAGAAAATTGTATGATCCCATATGGTAGGAGCAAGCAACATGGTACAAGCGATAAAATGAGAAGCCAAATGGGGAAGCCGGAAGGAGAAGAAGGGGGTGTGTGAGCCACGTGTCAGAGCAAAAATATGGAAGACCTACGTGGGTCCCCAGCTGGGTGACACAATCACTATCCTGTTCTTTGCTATAAAAAACCCCCCCAAAATCTATTTGCTGTCACTGTTGCACTCAATTGGGAATTTGCAATTGACTTGCAAATTCCTCGCTCCACTCTTCAGGGTTTTTCCTCTCCCAGTAAGGTTTTCTTTTCTCTTTCTCCAATCAGTTTAATGTTTTGAATTTTGATTTTTCACTCACTCACTTTGATTTCTAGGGTTCAATTTTCTTTTTTGGGTTTTTCCCCCTCTTGTGTTTGAATTCTTGTTTTTGGATTTCATTTTGTTCTTGTCTTGTTCAGAAGTTTATGGGAAAGTTCAGTTTTTGGGGTTTATATGGATGTGTTATGAGGAATCAGTGCATGCTGGGTTTTTTGTCCTGTGATACTTGTCCTGGTTCTTATTTAGTGATTGCTTTGTTGGGAATTTCTTTGGATTAGTTTAATTTCTTGAGATTACGTGTTTGGGTTTTCAGGAATCTGGCGTAGTCGTATGTTGTGGAAGTTGAATTTAAGATAGTGTTTGCTCCTCTGTTTTTGTTTTCCTGCCATGTTATGGTGATTTTGATGAGTCTTAGCTTGATTTTCTTGCTAAAAGTACAAATTTCTGGACTGGGGCTTATCAGGACTATGGTGGACTACGTTGGAAAATATTCAAGATGAGCTTGAATGTTTGGGAAGTATGGATGCCAGAAAGACTAAACTTGTCTTTTGAATCCATAATTGTTTGGAAAGGAATTTGTGAATTATTTTCACATTATAACCAGGAGAATTCAGGAATTATTTGAAACAAGGGGACATATTCAGTTTATATCTGTTGGAGATAAGTTTAGAAATAACTTCTTTTTTTTTTTAAAGTAGCTTTTGGTGAACTATATAGACTTCTTGTGTTTATAAATAGTCAGTTTGAAGATCTTTAACTCTTTCATGGAAACATTTGAATTTGTATTTTTGGCATATATGCTGAATCTTGGGTTCATTACAAAATATTGATCAGTTTATGGTGAAGGTATTGGGTAGTTGAATTTATCCAAAACTTGACCTGGTTCAATCAGAGCCCAAAACTTGACCTGGGTAGTTGAGGGTGTGTGACTACTACTTGTTGCTGTTTGTGCTTCTTTCTCATTAACAATTGTTTTGTATTACGTTTTTGTTCTTCTAAAGGTTCACTCTGAGACATCCTTGATGACTTGAAATTCTTCCTTTTGGCAGTTGGGTGCAGCATTAAAAGATTGATAGTTGTGAAGGAATTTGAAGCATGCAGTCAAATTCCAAAGGTGCAAATCAAATAGGACCCCCACATACTGCTCCACCTTCCTCTGTTTATTCTGAACCTTGGTGGCGCTGGTGTTGGGTATAACCCCATTTCCACAACTATGATAGGGGGCAATACATCCAAGTCTCCTTCACCCGAATGTCCAAATGGTGGTTCAGAGTCCAATGATGCTCAATCACATTCTAATGGTGGGCTAAATGAGGAAGACGAGAATATCAAAGAATCACAAGCTACCGCATCCTCACAATCAAGTACCTGTCTGAACTACTATAGGATAATTCTTATTGCAAACATACTTAAAATAAATGCGTAATGATGGTTGGACTGGTTACATTTGGTTCTGTGACTGCTCGGCCAACCACAGGGCCCCCCAGCCCCATTAAGGCATGACTTTATGAAGGTCTATTTTGCTGATTTTTACATATCTCTGATAACCCTATACCATAGTTTGGATAAGAAATTAGTCTTGAAAAAATCTAGCAATCCATTACTTGTTTTTAGCATGTTTGTTTGCCAAAGTATGGTGGTGGAATCTTTCTTTATATATATGTTGCTTGACTATGTGCTTCATGATATTTAGGATTCACATCTCTGTGTTACCTAGTTAATGCCCAGGCCTTATTGTTTGAGATAGGAAACATAAAGAAGGGTATAACACATTACTGCATCTTCTGAATTCTTCCTATAATAGGGACGTGACAAGTCTAAGTTATCTTAATTTCAGTGCTGCCATTTTATAGCCATTTCTAGGTTAATTTTTTTTTCCTTTTTAGTGGATGCAAAATTGGGAACTTCATGTTTTAACTGTCTATGAATGTCTCTTTTTTCCATTGAAAATAAAGTGTTTCCTTTTTTGGGGCATCCCTTGATTTTTTATGTCATGTTGCAGATATATTTTCTTTTGGTTAATTTCATTTTCCTTCCCTAAGGTGTAGCCTTTAGCCACCGCTAGTTTGAAGTTTTATCAAATTCCTATCTTGTCCTTCTCATTTGTTAATTCTGCTCATCTCTCCTTTGACTTAAAGCAAATAACAAGAATCATAAATTATATGTACCCCAAGGAATAAATATTGGATGTGGTTTGCTGACACTTTTTCTTGTAGAGACAGCGTCAATTAACTAGAATAGTACTTGAGCAGCCTCCCAAATTGTTGGATGATAAGGATCTTCTCCTTAGCAGCCTCCCAAATAAATTTTAGAAGCACTTGAGCCCCACATCTTCCTTTCTGGACACACTTCCAAATTTGTTTATCTATTTATTTGTTGTGTTTTTTTAAGTGCTTTTATAGGCTTTGGTGGATGTTGGGGCTATTGTTTACATTGGCTTAATGTATGTTATTGGCACATTACCTAGTAGCTTGAGTTTTGTCACATTGGTAGTTTAACATGGTCTCAAAGCCTTGCTACAGGAGGTCATGCATTCCATCTTTACTGCTTCTGCTTATTTGTTCTCTCTGCTGTATTGGTCATGCATGCCCACAGAAGGTTGTGCATAAGGCTGGGTGTTAGGGCTGTGGCCCATATCAGCTGGATATACATCATTAGTTCATTATTCAAGAATTTAAAATTTTGGGTCAATGCTAGCTTAATAGTGGGTATTTGTTCTTCGCTATCCATTGATTACATTTTTTTCCCTTGGGGACAGATGGGAACTATGGACAAGAAAATCAGAATTTTCAGCATAGTGCACCCAATATGCAGATAGGAAGTTCTGAATGCCTCACACAGCCTCCACAGCTTGAACTTGTTGGTCATTCAATAGTAAGTGCCTTTTCCTGACTTCCTCTTATTAATCTAGACTTTGCATTGTGTGCTGAAAATTGCTTATTTGATGATTCAAAGATTGATTTAAGATTCTTTAACATGCTAAAGAGAATTACGCTTATCTGTCTTTGGAATAGAAGCGATTCCTAGCATTCTTGCAATCTTTTGCAGGCTTGTGCGTCAAATCCATATCAGGATCCATATTATGGGGGAATGATGGCAGCTTATGGACCTCAGCCTTTGGTATGCATCAGGCATTAATCGCCTTCTTAAGCCAGCTTGATTGATTACTTCTGGATGAAACACTTAATGTCCTTTCCTGTTTTCATTCTTGAAATCATTGATTTTGCAACAGACTTGTTTCCTTTGTGGGATTTTAATTTAATTGTGCCAATTCTTATTCTCTCTTAATTAAATGTCATTTCAAGCCTTAATCACCTTCTTAAGCAGCTTGATTGATTACTTCAGGATGTAATAAAGTCCTTTCCTGTTTTTTCCTTGGAATCATAGATTTTGCAACAGACAGGTTTCCTTGGGATTTTAGTTTAATTTTTGTCAATTTTTAATTTCTCTCTTAATTGGAATTCATTTCAGATCTTCGCATCTTGTGTCTTTTTCAAATCAGCAAGTGTGTTTTAGCTACAGATTAACCAATTTAGTCGTTGAAGGTGGTGTTTGAGCGGGATTTCATCACAAAGATCCTTATTCTATTTGGATCTCTACTGATTTACCCCTTCAAAGAGTAAACTGTGGAGTAATTGTTCATTGGTTGGGTGGACTGGGGGAAGGATATTGATTTAATGGAACAAATTTTTCTCGACAGCAAAAGGGAGGCATAGGTTAGAGTAATGTGGTCTTACACTATAGAGGGCAAAATTTTCTTCCTTGAAAAAGAGTGGAAAATAGTCTGAAAGGGGGATATACAAATATGGAAACACATATATATGTCCGTAAAAATTATACATTGGAGGCCTTGATGTGTTAATTGACCAAGCTGTCGGCTTGGTACGGTAAGAGGCCTTTTTCAGCAACTGGGCGGTCAAGCATTATCCTGGTTCCCCATTTCATACCCATGAGGTTGAATCAAAGCCAACCCATGGTCAGCTCATGAGCGTCATATTTGCTTGTTTGGATATGGGTGATTGTTAGGGTGGTTCAACACACAATCATTTTGTAAACCTCTGGCTAGCTCCAGGGTTAGATCAAAAAACAAAAAAAAAATTAATCAGTAAAAAGCAGTATATTAATCACAAAAAAGTCGCAGACAGCCAAAAAGTATATTGGGAGTATACTAAAAAGGCGCCAGGAACAAACAGCCCCATGGTTAGATCATTAATCTCACTGTAGTCAAGCTTTGAAGTTCCAAGCTTGATTCATTAATAGGCTAAAGCTTTTGCAATCCCAATTTTGCTAGTTGATCCACTTGTGTAAAACTTTGTGCGCATGGATGTACTCACCCCCTGAAGTTCAGTAATATCATTTAGTTCTTCCATTATTAGTTTGAGATGAGAATGCCTTCCAAGTTGATGGAAATACTTAAATTTTTTTTCCATAAAGTTGTTTGTTCACCAATGGTATTTTTTCCCCTTCAGTGGTTTAGCAGCCTTCCTGTTCTGAAGAAGATTTCCTGGCAAAAGGAGGGATTATACTCCTAAAGGAACTATCATGAGTGCTTATATTGCATCATATTTCCATTTGGAGGTTTTTCTTTCTTCTTTTTTTTACTGATAGTTTCCATTTTCTTAGTTCTAAGGACTAGTTGACTTTGTGTTACTTGAGCTGTAATCATTTTGGAAGATTGGTTCATCTTATGTTGCTTGCTCTCTTTATAAAATGAATCTAAATCATGTTAAGGAAAATTGTCAGGAAACTTTGTGTTTATCTAGAACCTCTACCATATTGATCTCTTAATGCTTAAATTATTCTGACAAAACCTTTTGATAGCCAGGTTCATCCTCATTTACTTGGAATGCATCAAACTAGAATGCCTTTGCCCCTTGAGATGACACAGGATCCTGTTTATGTTAATCCAAAGCAGTACCATGGGATTTTGAGGCGAAGGCGGTCCCGTGCCAAGGCAGAGCTTGAAAGAAAGTTGATAAAAGTTCGAAAGGTAGAAATTAATGAATGGTTCTTTAATTGTCAGGTCATTTGATTTCATTCTGTTTTTTTAAAGGGATTTGTGGCTAGTATTATGTGATGAAGATTCTCAATGAATCACATATTCCAAATCTGATGGTTTGCCAATTTATCATCTTGGTTGAAATTGTGCATCATTTAGAACTCTAATGGTTTGTATGATCTTCATTTTCTTAGGCTTCTATATTACCTCTGTTGCAATTTAATTTCTTAATTTTGTATTGCAGCTTCCAGTACCCCTTATGAAGTATCAGTAATTATTCAGAATTTAATTTTGCATTTACTTTTGTTCCTCTTTGTGTTATAAATTAAAGATTGTTAATGAGTTGCATGTTCTATCAGACAGTTTGTGGATTTATGGTCTTATATGCTACGTTTAGAAATCATAGTTTGTCTCACTTTCATTATCTAGGGTTCTTTATCCCTCTCATACTACATAATATCCAAGTTCTATTCCCTGATCCTTTTTATTTTCGATGATGAAGTGGAGTATATGGATTACTAGTCCAAGGCCAGCCCTGACGGTTAAGGTTGTATTAAGTTTGTTGGTTGAATTTTACTCTTAGAGGCAAGTAAGAAAATTTTGTACAGTTCTGTAGATTATAACGCTGACAAGAATGATCCTTGAGAGCAGTTGTTATTCTAATCTCTCCTATTTGTTCATAGGTGCGAATCTAGAGCAAGCACTACTTGTCAAGTTGTTCATATTTCGGACATTGATCTATGGGTTGATGTGACTTGTGGAGATGGCTGGATCTTCCTATTGGATCAATGTGTTTGTTGTAGTCCGAATTGACTTTGGATCAATGCATATGGTAATTTTGTTCATACAGTTGAGAGGGCATTTACTTGCAAATATGTTGGTGCTTAATATTTTTAGTTTGTTTTCATCCAAGATTTTAGGTTACGGTTTGCCAAACTACACTTTTTTTTTAGGACTCTAAGATTGCTGATTCAAAATTGAATGACTTATAACTTTGCAATATTATTACCAGCTTTATGACATACTATTATCACTCCATTTTCTGCAGCCATATCTGCATGAATCCAGACACCAGCATGCTCTCAGAAGGGCAAGGAGTAGTGGGGGCCGGTTTGCAAAAAAGAATGATGCAGATGCTTCAAAACACTGTGCTGAAGAAAAGGTCACAGCTTCTGGTTCAGCCCCTTCACCACTATCTGGTAGTTCATCAGGTTCAGAGCCATTGCTATCCGACTCTACTGAAACCTGGAACTCCTCCAGCAGACGGCAGGAAGCAAGAGGGGGGGCCCAAGCGTATGGCGGCGGCTACTACCAAAGTCAAAGTCATGGAGAGTCGCAGACAGCAACAGATCATCCTCCTCACACAAGTGGAGGGGAGGAAAACCAGCAATGGAAAAGCACCTCATCTGACCAGAGGCCACATGCCTTCCAATGAGAGAGAGGACCCCCTGAGCTAATATCCTCCCTGGTTTCCACCCCAAGGCAAATGGAAATATTATTATTGGTTTTTTGTTTGCTGGGCGGCAAATCATTCTTGGCTTTTCTTTTGTGCCTGCAGTGAGAGATGGGGGGGGAGATGAGGTTACAAGGAAATATGAGTAATGGGGCATGCATTGTAGCTTATTTTGATATCTGATAGAAACTTCACTCCATTCTTCCCCCCATACACTACTACTGTTTCCTGTACAAAAAATGGGTGATGGACGGGACAAACTCATGTAGGGTAGTAAGAAGGAACAATCAATCTGTAGGGACATTCTAAGCAATCAAACATCATTCTGTTGATCATTATGAAGACCCAACATCTTAACAAAAGATGGGTACTCTTGTTTACCCTAGCTGGTTTGCCAATAGAAAAGTAGCAACACCCACTGTGTACATGATCTTTGATTAATCATGTGAATTTGATGACAGACCTGAACCAGCCACCATTACAAAGACCCATTATTCTCCAGAACTAGACTTTTGAGGTCTATCCATTTTCACAATCAACCTTCTCTCTGTTCTTGTTCACTAAGGTGCATTATTAATGCAGTTGGGCAATTGATATAATTTCCAGAATTAAAAAGTTCGACAGGAAAAGGATTCGGTATATGCTGCAATAAAGTTTTGAGAGAAAACACGCCACCTGAGCTGAACTTCATTTGAGCTAAAAGGGCAACCAAGAAAGTGCTTTTAGTTCATTCTCAGGATGTTGATTTGAACTTCATCAGGCCAATGGATGGCCTTTAATAGAGAACATACCATACCATACTTGCTGACAATAGGAGCTCACAAAGCATAATTTCATTCAGAGTATGTAATAAGAGTATCTTTTAAGAGGGTTCACAAGCCTTCCCCACATTGTCAGCAGTTATCAACTTCCATGTATCCTATATATATTATGGGACCACATATTTGAAACCCAACTGCTTATTGTCATGATTTTCATTACATATCAAAGGTCAAAACAAAAATGTAAAAAAAAAATATCAAGGAAAAAAAAAAGGAAAGAGAAGGAAAACAAAATAGGCACAAAAAGAGCAATCTAAAACCTGTTGTCTGGTAGGCATAGCATGATGTACCATCACGTAAGATCCTGATCCCTTTGTTGATCATCATCATCATTCAGCCTAGTTCCAGCATCATCTCCATTCCCAGGTTGATCTGAAACCGTCTTTCCATCTGTGTCATCGGGTGAAACCGCTTCTCCAGGACTTGCTTTGCTTCCATCAGTGAAGCCGTTGGCAGGTTCTGAGACATCAACTACTGGCTGCTGCTTTTCCATCATTCCAGACAAAGCCAATCTGGGTGACCACTCAAGAACATCATCTATTATGTTTGAGACCCGCTTCTGATACCTGCAAGAGTAGAATGATCACTTCAAATGGATAGATAGATAGCAAACAATTATGATATACCATATTTCTGGGTTCCTAAGATTTGATGTCATGGATTGACATTAGGCAGATGTATGGATTTTAGATCATTATAACACAAGCCAGTTTTCCCATACATGTCTATCGTCAACAACAAAACTTACCTGGCTCTTGCAGCTTCATCAGGGGCATGGTGCCTCAGTAATAATATAAACAGGACAGCCAACACTGCGCCTAGCTGTCCACTTTGGACGCTCCTCCTCATCTTTCTTAGGCCAAAACTGGAATAATTCTCGCAGTGTCACTTCCTCTGCAAGGATGTTGGGGAAAAACCAGACCCGCTTCCCAAGAATTATCCACAGAGCACCAAAAATTGCAAGTCTGACTGCATGTACAAAAAAAAACATAAAATAAAAATTACAACAAAAAAGTAAACAAAGTGAAGCAACCATTCCAGCTTCCCAACAGTTCATCATCCACAGTCGATCTCTTTTCCTTATTTATCTCAATTAGTTAAAGATTATAGAAACAGCGGCTTGATGCCAATTCATAACAGTAATTATGACACACACTGCAACTGATATCTTCCTTATATTTGATTATCCCACAGCAAAGCACAAGGCGTGATGCACATTTAAAACTGCAATTACAGGAGTCCCCATACCTCAGCAAGGATGCACTGGCACTACATGCACAAACACCTCACCCATGTATGGGCACACACACTCATCCGTGTCCACAAGAAGGGTTAATCTTACTTTTTTTAATTAATAAACTTAACATGAATTAAACTCAAAAGAGCATGGAAAAACCTCAGCATACATGAAGTATACAGGGGCACCAAAGCTGAATAGCAAGAAAGGGCAGATACAAAAACTTACCACCCCAACATTCAAAGCCTGTAGAGAATACACAAGAGAATTCTAGTAATGGAGCAATCCACATTAGGTATTTCTAGTAGGAGAAAAAACCTCATCCTCAAAAACAACTCTATTTCTCTCTTTCCATAATGCCCAAAGAAGACTCAAGGGAGCTGCTAACCACAACTTTCTGGCTCTCTTTTTGATTGGGAAGCTAGACCAATCTGATAGCACATTTTTTCCCGTATAGGGACAAACCCACTGCAAACTAGGAATGGATAAAAGAGCTGCCCACAATCCCCACACTGATGGGCAATGAATCAACAGGTGGCCTAAGTCTTCTTCTGCATTTCTGCACAAAGGGTACATGTTTGCCAATTGAAAGCCCCTCTTTTTAAGTTGCTACAAAGTTAAAACTTTTCTCCACCAGACTTCCCACACAAAAAAGCATACTTTTAGAGACACGCAGCTGTTCCCAATCACTTTCAAAGGGACTGCCTTGAGATTCCCACCTTCCATATGCACAAAACTAGCTTAACTGAGAAGATGCCATTTTTATCCCCCTTCCATAGTAATCTATCTTTTCACCATCTGTTGGTTTTTTTATTATCGACCAGGTTTATGAAGTTTTGGACTTCGTCCATTTCCCAATCATTGAAGGATCTGCAAAACCTTAGGTTCCAAGTCCCTTCTCTGGTCCCAGAGTGTCCCAAACATCAGCTACTATTGCCCTTTTTGTCCCAGCCAAAGCATACAAGGAGGGAAACATCTCGCTCAGGGTGCTCTCACCAAACCAAATATCTTCCTAGAATTTTACTCTGTTGCCGTCGCCCAAAACAAAATAACGGTCTTGCTTCAACCTATTTCCTTCTCTACTAATTTCCTTTCAGAGACCCACTTCGAAACGACCCCTTGGCTCTCTTGTAAACCAGCCCCCTTCTTCAATCCGATATTTCAGTCCGAAACCTTTTTCCACATGAGATTGTCCTCAACCGTGAACCTCCAAGCCCATTTGCCCAATAAAGCCTTATTCGGGATATCTAGACTTCGAATGCCCAGACCCCCCCTTCTCCTCCAAGAAGGGTTAATCTTAAACCTAAAGACAGATAATATTGACAACCCTGATCAAGGAAATCACAAGTTTGGAAGATTGTTCAACAATCCTGAGAGCTGAGTCATTTTAGGTGAAAGACATGGTATATTTAGCCTTGACACTCAAAGACATGGCAACCCCAAAAGATGTTATTTGCTTTACAATCGCTTAACTCTAAAAAGTTTAAGTTATTAGGTAACAAGCCGCCATAGTCCAAATTAAAGCTAAAAGTCTAAATATTCCATCTCAAGGGGGAAATAACTTAGGTTTTGATACCATTTTTGGATACTAATTAACCCAAAGGTTTAAGTTGTTACGTAATAAAAAAAAAAAGCTAAGGCATTAAAATTATCTATATGAAGACCCTGGAATCCTTGGGCCACAAATCCAACTACTCCACCTCAAGTACTGTCTTTATGAATAACACAACTGTGAATCTATGATCCAAGGTGCACTTCCCACAAAATTATCATTTCTATTTTGACATACCATCACATTTGAATATGAGTAAAAAGAATACCACTTTCTCTATGTCCTAATCATGGAACCATGACAAACTAGGTGAGAAAGAGAATGATTTTTTATTTGTAGTTTTCTGACAAACAACACAATATTTATGATACACAATCCTACAAAGTTAAGAAATGAAATTACACAAAATCAAGAAGTTGTCTAATTCCCAGAAATCATCTACCCTACTTCGTGCTCCATACTCAACCCTCTTACTTCTGCAATAATAATAGAATGAGTAAGATCAATTCTGCTACCTTAGTCTATATAATTCTAACTACTAGTATTGGTAACTTGCATCCATAGGGCCAATTTAGCCCTTCTCCAAATTGACCTTCAAGTCATCACCACAGAAAAGCAAATAAAAGTATGCCAAGGAAAGCTCAACTGACCTGCTCATCCTAGAAAAAAAATACTTCCTCCAAGAATGAACAAGAAAAAACAGATCTCTTTTGAAGAGACAATGCATCTGTACAAGGTTTTAATACCAAAGCACCTCCAAAGTAACAGTCTATTGCAATTATTGTACATAAGCCTTGCTCAAATATAAGGCTTGTCTCGAATTAGCCAATCTGGAAGAATCATCACTCCAAGTCAAATGATATTTCTCAAGAAAAAAAAAACTAGAATGACAATACTTCACAACCCTTAAACCCTTTAAAGAATTTTAATCTTGCTTCATCACTGATTTATTCCATGAGTAACACCATCTTCCAATTCTTACTCTATATTTGTAGCCAGAAAAGATCTGAACAAAGGCCCGAAGTAGTAAATCACATCTTGAAGTTTTATCCAGGGTAACTGTATGGCTGTCTCACCAACAGACATTTTAAATAAGAAGCAGCTTTTGTGAAATGTAAGAATCCAAATCAACAAGATTACAAGTGCACAAAAACATATAAAGACAAAGAAGAAGTCTCTAATAAGAGTTAAAGGAAGAGTATGCTTGCAAAAAACTATGTGAATGGGGAGAATAACAGAGATTTTTCACCATGGATAACACAGATGTATAACATGAAAAAATAAACCAGAAAAAAAAATTAGAAAGGAGAAGAAGAATAAATTCTGAAGAACCACTAAAAACCCTAAAGGTGATGTGCATAATTATTAGCCAGTCCAATAGGGCAATAATTCAAAAGGTACATACTGGAACTAGATTTATGTGCAACACCATTACGCCATAACAGCAAACAACAGTTAAGAAGGGTATAAGATGCAGTGCCTGAAAGAAAATTATGAATATATTAAAATAAATAATTAGCTCTCAGAACTACATAATAGAAGTGGAGATTATGAGTATTAGAACACCAGCACATATGTAAAATACTATTAACTTGATCCCATGAGGATATACTGAAACAAAGCAAATAGCAAGAGTCAGCACAGGCCAGAAAAATGAGAGAAGTGTCTGCCACAATGGCCGCCGCTTACAAATGTCCACTAAAAAGGCATCAATTTCAGAAAATACTTTGATCCTGCAAAACAGAGACAGCATGAATTAATATTGTATCAATTACTTGATCTGGATAAAGGTTGTAGAAGCATGATTCTCAACTTCCAAGAAAAATTGAACAATGCGATAATTATGTCTTTAGGTGGTCTTTATTGAATGTGATAGTATCAAAAGATCGATGGAGCAGGTAGAGCTAATGCAAAAGAGTACCGTATTTCACTTATTTAAGCAGACAATCCAACTGGAAATCATGGTTGAGTTCCCCATGGTCTACCAAAATCAAGTGTCCCATGTACATATCAATGCCGAACAGCAAGTTCATATAACATGTAATAGTAAAAATCAGTAATTGTCAACAGGATCAGGCGCGCCTTGGATGAGCTTTGCACCTTGGTGAAGCTGCGGCGCCTTTGTTGCCACTTTGCTAAAGGCATCACCTTAGCTCGCTAAAGGCGCCACCGCTTCGTGGCATCACCTTGCACCTAAGCGCCTTTCACAACTATGGATTGTACTCCCATCTCCCATCACAAAAAAGAAAGGAAAAACTGTTGTGTTTCAGCTGTGAAACTTCCTTACCGATTTCCTTCTATAAGCCTACCCCATAACTTCCTCTCACATCCCAGGTAAACCATCCCCTCTTCAGCCCCATATTTTAAACTGACAATGTGGCCTTACAAAGAGTGTTATTTTCAAGCTGCAAGTCTCCAGCTCCATTGACAAAGAAAAGCCTTGTTTAGGGTGGAAAGGCCTAAGACCCCCAAAAGTCCCTTGCCTTTGTTTAAGCACACATTCTTCCAATTTATATGATATGCTGGTTGATATCATGTTTCTCCCCAATTTGAAGCACCATTTTAAAATTTGTTCACAAGTTGCAACTAGTCAACCAAATTGAGACCCCTACAGCCACCATGATAAAAGATGGGATAATATAAAGCTACAAATTTTTCCATGAAATAAGAAATTCAGCTGGAACTCATAAAAATCTTATTCCCACTTTCAATATATATAATTCAGCCAAAAAAAAAATAGAAACTCATTCAGGAACTCAGGTAAAATTCTAGAACATTGATTTAATAGCTGAAAAGAAAAAAGACATCTGGGTTTCAAAACACAGGCTGTAAGCTTAGAAATTCAGGGTTGAAATCTGATTCATTCAAGGAGCAATTTTAATGTAAAAACATTCAATACACATCCGTTAAGTTGCCTTTGATTGAACTGAAACAAGTGGTGCAAGAAAGCCATGTCAAGGCTTCTTCCAGTATTGCTTTTTTCTGAGATCCGCATAATGCCCATCTCTTCGACAGGGTTTCTTTTTTGATAATTTCAAAACGTCAATGAGAAAAAGTTGAAAGACATGAACCTCTTGGAAAGTGTCAAATCAAAACAGCATGAATCACATTTCAGTCAATCTACTACTACTGACAAATTCTGCATTTTAACCATCGATAGAGGCAGATTGTGTGTTTTTTCGCAGCCCTTTAAACATTTTTTTTTATGGAAAAAAGCACAAGATATATTCATCAAAAAAAGAGCGCTCAAGGGCAGCACACAGATATACGGGAGGTATTCAAGAGGGTCCCACAAAGGGGAGCAAAAGAAAAAGAAGAGGAAAAGGAGACAAAAAATAATCCACCAACCCGCATCTACAAACACAAATCTCATCTACAACCCAGCCAAGTCAAAAAAATCAACCAAAGATCTAGGCTTATCAACCATATACGTATTTGTCCAATAATCAATAAATTGCAAATAAAAAGAAGATTTCATCCCATATGAAAATCTTAGTCATCAAAAGCAACACTATTTCTTTCTCTTGCCAAATATTCGAAAATGCAAAGGGAGGCCGCCATTCAAGCTTTTGCTGCCTTTTTCCCAACAAAGGCACCACGCTAAGAGAGAAGGATCTTCAACTATGAGGAACCCACCAACCCCAACAATGGCTAAGAGAAGATCCCATAGCATTCTAGCCTTTGAGCAAGGATTCAGTAAGTGGTCAATCGCCTCTTCCTCCTCCCAAAGAGAAAATATCTATTATCAGCTCTTTACATCTTTTTAGTTGATCAGCAGTTGTACTTTACATGGGCCTCCCAACTACAAAACCCACCTTAGTAAGGTATCAAGTGTTCCAAACATAGTTCAATCTTTAAACGGATACAAGGAGACACCTCCTTATAAAGAACAAACTATAGTTCAATAGCCGGAAGGTTAATCTGTAGTATAAATAAGCGTAAAGTATAATGATCAAAGATAAATTTGATGTTCCTTATCGCAAATGCGCTTTTTAAGACAAACAATACTGCTAAGAAGACTAATTCAATATAGACAATGAAAAGGTAAAATTTATTTTGTATTTTATTTTATTAAAAAGTAATATACCACATTATATAGACAGTAAAATCAGACATTCAAGTGCCTATTTTGGACAATATATTCTACACTCATAAATTACAAAATCAAACACTTCAAATTACCTCCTTAGATAGAGATTCGAGAACACAGGAAAGATCTCTAGAGTGTACTATTAAATAGACAACTTTTCCAAATTGAGACAGTTTACCACGATCCTATGGCCCTTTTCAGGGTGCTTTCCTCAGTGGGCTGGCAATGATATCTTTACTACTTCTACGTTTCTACTCAGTTAGTATTTCTTGGTTCTGGATGATTTTCTCAAAAAGCTAAGTGCCCCACCAGGAAATGTTATAACACGAGGTCTCATAAGACAGCCACCTAGATGTAAGTCCTTATGATCCCTCACTTTATCAGCGAACAACTGAAACATCCTTCTGTAGAAGCTTGACTGAAATTTAGATTACAAACAAAGATAGGTTACAAATACCAGTAGAGAAGGAAGCACACAGGGCGATTTAAATAACATATGCAGTAACCATAATCAGGTCAGCAAAATATTTAGTTCTCACTTCAGAGTTTCAAACTCACCCAGATAAAGATTCCATGGCTAAACATATAATCAAGCATGGTCAAAACCTAAATTACAAATATAGTAGAAAGACCAGAAAATGGCTTTGAATGAGAGCTAAGATGACAACAAGCAATAATACACTGAATCGATCATGATCGCCCATCTATTTCATTTCCTTCTAAGATTTACAATAGAAAATAAAGGGATTGAGTAGATCAACCGTCACCGAGATGTTATGTTATAACGATTTCTAACAATCCTTCAGATTCAAATAAAGATCTTAAAGATTAAATAACAAACTGGGTTTAAAGCTAAACAACATATTAAGTCAGTACAGTCAATAACCCCTAGGAAATACAAAGCTATACAAGATGACACTGAAACATCTATCAGAGTTCAAAATTTGTAATAACAGAAGAAGATCAGTTTATGTCCTGGCCCAAAGTGCTTGACCTTAGAAATCATAGTTATCAGAAAAATAAATAAATAAAGGAAAGTTAGACTCAGTAGAATCCATTGAACCAGAGCGGATTATTGAGAAGGTCATTGAATCAATTATTCTTGCAAGTTAAAAGTTCTGAGATTTGATTGCCGTCAGATATATAGCTGCCGCGGGAAGAGGCTGGATATAAATTTCAAGGAAGAGTTAATTGAACGTTCACTAGAGCATGAGAGGAAATATTTTTTATCTCTGGATCCCTTTCCCTCCTTAGGTTACAATCCTTTACAAATAGAAAATCATTTATAGGGTTTAGATTTTTCATACATTTGTTTATAATCTTAAGATCATCTCATATTGTACACGGTTGGCAGATTCATGTTTTGGATCGTGTATCAGAAAGGCAAGTGACTTTGGATGTTTGATTGGTAATCATAGGGTCTGACAGGGTCCTGGGTGGCATGGATGATAGATGTAGAGTCTTAGGAAGTGCATACCATAGATACACAAAAAGAATGATGAGGAACTGATTGGCAGCCTATTCTTACCTTCTACCAACAAATACAAAAGGTTTCTTATATTTTCAGGAGCATAACCATGATTTGCACATAAAGGGAAGGAGCTGGCATCGAAGGCCTAGGTACAAAGACAAATCCCTACTTAGCATTAAATGGAAATGGAGGCGCTGTAGACCCTTGGAAGAATCTAGTTAAAGCTAAAGAACAGATCTAGAGAGGGAGTAGTTCGTGAAATGAGGAGTTTAGAGTGAGCCTTTGGAAGGATATTAGGAGAAACTCAACAGCTAAGTAAGTTACAAAAGCCTGGGTGATGGGATGTGGTGTTCCCAGTTTTGGAGAGATGATAGTGGGAAGACAATGTTTCAAAGAAACAGAAAGTATTAAAATGACGTTTTCATGCTCTGTGGCGAGGCGTAAGCCTCGGCGTAAGAACTTAAGCCTTTTACATGATCACATTATACTAATTAATAAATATTTCAATATACTTAAAAACAATACTCTTTAATAAAATATAAAAATGTAATTAAATTTTAAAGATACCATAATTAATATCCATTTTTCATTATATTTAATAATTTAATTGAATGGTATAATAAAATTAAAATAAATTATAATTTTGAAATATAGATAAAATATTAATATCCATTTAGAATAATCATTTTCTAAGGAATTTTCATATAATTTTCAATATAAATCATTTATATTTTATCAAATGGTATTATTATCAAGATAATTTATTATACTTTTAAAACTATTTTATAGAAACAAGTGCAAAATATTATAAATTATCATTGCAAAAATGAATTATCTCTACTAGAAAATAGAATTATCAATATATTTTTGTGATAAAGTATTATCTAATATATAAAAATATAATTATCTAATATAAAAATAATTTATTTTTAAAAAAAAAAAGGCCTTTTATTAAGGCAGGGAGTTTTCAGGAAAGCCTAATATAGGTGTATCCCAACGCCTTTTAAACACTAGAGAGAATCCGTTGTATTGCTTCATTTCAACTCTATGTTGTAGCTATGAGGGCTAAGGTAGGAAAGTTGGAATACGGGGATGGAGGAAGGAATTAGATTTAAAGTTATGGACTTTTCAAAGCCCAGGAGTTGGAAACTCAGACCAGTTACTGATTAATAGCAAAATATGATCGAGGAGGACAAAATTTTCGGTTAATTGGACAAGAAAGAGTCAATATCATCGACCAGCCTTCTGATCTAGAGTGATCTGGCACTATAAACCAGAAGCCTTATTTGCAATAGTTGCTCCCCCAAAATTATGGCCGAGTTTACAGAAAGTCTGATGAGGCAAGTATTGTATATGGATCGGATTGAAGAAAATACGAAACACCGACACAAATAGATGCCCCTCTTCTGTAAGAAGGATAGAAATATAGATCATATACCTTACTCCCCTCGGTTTACAGGGTTTTAGGTTATCTTTCTTCTGTAAGAATGGATTAGGTATGCCCATTCACAATTAAGGCTCCAATAGTGGGATGGACAGCTTTTCCTACTCTTGAAGAAAGCCAAAATCTATTGTGATGACTCTCTCTAATCTTTGTTAGGCAATTTGGAAGAAGAAACATTAGTTTTTGATATTGTATTTTTCTGAAAGGTTAATTTTCAGCTATAACATAACCTTCTTGGATACCTTATCTATGGGGGAGTCTCTGTAAATTTATTAATGTATTCTCTATTTTCTAACATACTCCTTTGGGTGGTAGGTTAATTCTGCCTTTTTATTTCTTCATCTGGCACGCATCTCTAGAGCCTGGCCTTGAAATTTTGTGAATGCCTTTTGTCGACACTTATAAAAAATGAGCGGACATGTTCCGTTTCTCAGCGACGGCGTTGGAGTCGTAGACAATGTCAAAAGTTGATCTATAAAATCCTACTTCGAACATATATAGATTTTTGTAACCAGTGATCTTTAAATAGAGATTCCTTTCATGATGTTCCTCTTGGATGCACTAAAAGGTCACTGAGGAAGTAAACACCATAAAATCAGAAAATAGTTTTGTTGATCTGTCCACCCTCTTTTTCTTTTTCTTTTCTTTTCTCACATTAGTTTGGCCAGAGACCTCCACCTAAGCCCACCCCCAACCCCTTTACAACTGTTAAAGCCTCTTTGGAAATACACCATTCACAATCATATACAGTTTCAGGAAGAGCTGGATATAGATCATTAAAATAAATTATTACATTGAAGTGCCTTTTACTGAACTAGAGTGGGACCTGCCTCTTAGGACCAAATAAAGGAGGAATGTCTTGATAAGAAAATTTAGGGGCTCAGAAGGTGCGTAATCCATATCCAAATCTCTATAGAGGAATTTTATTGAATTTCTCTCTGCATCATTATAATATAATCATAGAAAAGTTTATTGAGTACCCACCCAAAGAATCATATAAAGTTAAGTTTATTCATGGATGATATAAAGTTAAAGTATGCCTCCTGGTGGCACCAGATTTAGTTCATTCTTGCTCTAGTTCAGTATCAGTTTAATAATGTCAAAACATGAATTTAAGGCTTGTCACTCTAGTGCCAGTTGTACCATATTTGGATTAAGGAGAATTTTAAGAGCTTGCTGAACCAAAATGTCAAGGCACTCTTCAAAAAATGTTGTAACCAGTCCAGCCTAGAATGAAAAGGATACATATCCTAATTTAAAATCTTCCAATGTGTAAACACCCAGTTTTAGAAAGCATATCCCTTTCTTATCCATTTCTACCATTTCCACTTGAAAAGTCTCAATCCCCCATCAATAGAATTAAAATGCCTTCCGTTAGGTTTTATTCCTAAATGAATAAAAAAAACCCATCCACAGCACAAACTCAAACCACCAGTATCCCTGATTCAAATACAAGTAACCCACAAGTATGTAGTGAATAAATCCCACAAAAAGTCCTTAAATTTCATATACCAAACTCAACTCTGAATGAGAATACCCTAAAATAATCTAAAATACAAATTTGAAAGGGAAGGGAAAAAAAAGTTGAAGCCTAGAAGAAAAGTCAGTGAAGGAAGAATGACCCTGGGAGGGTGTCGGGTTGGATCTGAGCTGTTTGTATGATTCTGATTGTCGTTTCACTCATTTTCCTCCATAGTGAAGCCTTGTTTTGCTCTCTCGCACCTTCCTCTCTCTCTTCTAGTTCCTCTCTCAAGTGAGGTTTGTCTGTGCTGAAAGACTGATTGGGTTCCACAAACTCATGCCAGTTCAAAATTATTTAAATGAGTTTTTGACAGCTCATGTAATTATATTTGAAATTAATAAAACAGATTTAGACATGTTTGGACCAGATTTAATAAGTCAGAAAACATGAAAAGCTCTTTCTGCCTAATAAAGTTAGAGGATGAATACAACTTACTGAATGTAACTTTTTTTTACATCTATCATTTATATTCATTTATAGTATTTTAATTTTATAGAATTTGTTAAAATTCAGCACAATCACCATATACCTCGTGGCCCTCAGGCTATTAGAGGATCTTAAACGATATTTTTGTCATGCAAATTGTTTGATGATCATGGACCTATTGTATTAAATATGAGTTTTTAAGTTCTCAGTTTTCTATGGATTGCAAAGTAGAGTTACAGTCCTCTGTTTTCTCTTTATTTTTCTTCCATTATCTTTTTTTTTTAGTAAGGAATAATGTACATTATTTTTCATGATCAGCCTCAGTATTCATTAGTTTATTTTCGTCAGTCGTTGTGATCCCAGGAATCGTTGTTTTGTGTTTCAATTGCTGTCTTGTGAGTGTTTGGTATCTGTCAGTCGTCGTCGTGGTTGTTATCGTCTATAAATGTTAGACTTATTTATGTAGAGACGGAGTTTGAATAGAGTAAAATTATGTGTCGGTAGTGATGTCATTGAGATCAAATCAATAATTCAAATAATGTCTTAGAGCTTAAGAATCGATTAATGTATAGCAGTATTATATTAAGTAATATCTCCGAATCATGTATGTTTCAATGTCAAAAATACTAAAACTTTAGTACAGATCCGTTGCCATATTAAAGTTTATTTACGTTTTGCAGTTTTTAGCGATTTTATTTTATATTCTAAATATGTCAGGATTGAATCGATAAAATTATTTACTCTTTAAGAAAGCTAATATATGATTACTGGCATTTTAATTTAAAATATATTTTAAAGGGAAATTATATATCTGATCAAATCTTATAATTTTAAAATTTATAGTATATTTTATTCCGTTTATTCCAAACAGGAAAATCAGTTTATAAGGTGCTGCCAAAGAAACTATAGAGGATGATTAATAATCATTCTTGTGATTACTCCCAAAATTTAATAGTGATTTTAAGATATATCAGATATTTTTGAATTTGATTTAAAAATGTGCCCTTACTTTCTCATATACGAATCAAGATTATAGTTTTTTAAATCTGTTTCTCTAAAATAATAATAATTTTAAAAATTAAATGGTTGCATTAAAACTTCAGGATAACATTTAGGTGTTTGCTTTTAGTTTTCTAAACAATGCTTTCCAGATTTGAACTCTGTTTTCTATTTTATTTAGATTGCTGGAGATTTTTAAATTTTCTTCTAAATGAAGAAATATGTTTTAAAGAAGAATCTATATTTTAAAGTTACATTACAAGATATTCTAAAATCTTAAAATCCATATAAATATTTTCAAAATATGATAATAATATTTGAAAGAGATAATGCGTGATCTGATAGTCTATTTTAATTATTAATTTATCTATATTCTATTATTGATTATATAAGATATATAAATATAATAATTTATTTAAAAAAAAATAAGAATAAGTAAATTTTTATCTTTTTGTTTTTATTTTTGTAATATATTAAGATGTAATACATTTATTATATAGATATTTTTATTTTATCATAGGAATAAAATTAAAACTAGATTATTTATTAAACACCAATGGGGTGTTGTTTGAATGAAAAAAGCTAAAAATCTATTTACATTGGTAACATTCATTATATTAAACAACATAACATAAGTAGATATATATGAATGTATTGAAATTCCATTTTAATCTGCTTTATTGCTTTATGTCAGGATGTTTTAGCTAAATGAGAAGAAAAGCTAAATCTTGCCTATTTTTTTCTTTGTCCAATAAATACACCTTTTCTATTACCCAAAAAAAAAAGATATTGAAAGAAGTGAGATAATGTGTGATTTGGGGACAAGTGGATTTATTATTCTCGGGTTGACTCTTGCTAGGTCAAAGACAGTTTATTATATAGTTCATTCACTAAAGAAGGGGCCTGGGTTGGTGAGATTCAATGGATGGGCAGTTCCTGGCCTTTCCATTAATTTGATTTATATACTTTATTTTTATTAAATGTGGCATTCGTTTAAAGTATCAGTACACAATTTACTTTAGTTTGATAATCGTACTCTCTCTTAAAAGAATATGTGTTATGGCATCATGCTTGAATTTTAATTTTTGTTTGTATATATATATATCCGAACCAATCTAGTTTATTTATTTATTGTTTAAGGGCTTATTGAGTGTTCGCGTGTGCAGATGCTGATGGTTTTATCAGTCAGTGTTTGAATTTTGAACATATCTGTGGATTTATAGTTTGGATTCTTTTCTTCATTCAGTTTATCTCATCCTAAAATTAAGAGAATTATGGATGATAAAGTGTTTAAAGGCTTCTAAAACTATTCATCATATTGCAAAAATAAAGTGTCAACATTTATCAATCTCTATCACCAAATACAAGATCTCATTTCAAATAATCTCATCTATCCATGATGGCCCATGTTAGAAATGAGTAAGTTTCAAAGAAGGTGCCTATCAGTGCACTCTTGAATATAGAAGGAATAAAAGGCAAGAAATAAAAAATAAATGAATGAATGAAGTAAAATACTTAAAAGGATAGTTTACTCAACTTCTAGGAAGTATTTTTGGATCCTTGAGGATAGAGGTAAAGTTTGATAAAGAAAGATATATCTTTTATTATGGGATCATGATTTGAGTCTATATCTTGAAAATATATATATATATATAGAGAGAGAGAGAAGAGAGAGAGGTTTTCTTTTGATTGATATCGCAAAATGATATATATTAATTAATTTAGAAACACCATCAATTTAGTTCAAATTGGCATTTGAAATAGTCTCTTGAGTAAACTATTTAATTCAAGTATTTATTTTATAAAGTTTATTAAATGAGAACTTATATACAACCTAAATCTTTTTATTTTAATAAGTGTTATATTTGGATACATATTTTGAAACCAACGTTTATATATTTTAGGATATTTTGTTGCATTACTATACAAACTGCCGTTAAGACTTGTTAGAAAAGTAGTCATCATAATAATACAAATTAAGCATTAACTGAATAAATGATACTTGTATAATTTTTAAATTAAAATTAAGAACTAGAAATTAATATTATATATCCTTAGAGCCAATGTAAAAATGAAATAAGTAAGTTTACTATATCACGGAAGCATTTATTATTCAGATGCTGTCTAGTATAAAAATAACTAATGAATCGTTCTTTAGACGTACATTTGTATAAGCGAAGGGTTATAAAAGTATTAAAAGATATTACAAGGCACTGACTTTTATTAAAATCTTCAGGATGGTTTATAGAACTAGATAAATATAGTATAGGCTAGTTCTTTAAACGTCTAAGGACACAAAGTCTTGGGACCTTGAGGTGCAAAGTCACAAGTCTTCGATGAGAGCATAAAGCATAAGTTTTTAGGTGGGAGCATCATGCAACATAAATGAGGTGTATAAGCTCAATGGAAATGTTGCTTTATAGTTTTTATCTAGTAGAATCTAATGAGTGAGGCGTCGATAAGATCAAGGCATGAAACAGTCTGCAGTGCCCAGTGCGTTTCCAGCCGATAGCAAATATCATTATTGTTTCTCATTTATCTTCTTTTGATCATAAGTTCAAAAAACTAAATAACCTCAAATATCTACATCAAATTTTAAATCAAGAAAATCATTATTAAAATTATTCTTTGTGTGATGAAATTTTCTATTTTCTGAACTATATATCATAATTTTTTATGTGTTAATATTTTGGCGCTCAAATGGGGTCCGTTGGCTCTTAGATTAACTTGCATGGAATGCTCGTGAATGTGGTGCTGACATTTCAATCGGATGATCTCGCTGTCTGGGAGGCTCCGAATCAGAAACACAATATCATATCGACCAGTGTGATACTTATATTAATGTATCAGTCATGGTGTGGCCGTGGCCTGGCAATATCGATATCTACACTTTTATTCTCATCTAGATGAATTCTGAGAGTTAATGTGTTTTTCTTATCTGATATATCGAACATGGGTTCATACATGTTGTCGGAGGAATAAAAGCTGGCTCGAAACACTACTGGTAATCAACCTTAATTCTGGGACTCAGGCTGAGTCCCTCGCACTTTCACTGTCTCATATAAAATAAATATCATATAATGGGGTGATAATGATGAGTGGAATGCTCTGTTGCAATTTCTCTCACTTTAAGTCTGGTCTGATGTTGAAATCTAATAACGTACATTGAGTAATCCTGATCTACTCATCAGATACCTACTGTGGCGTCGGGATCAGGTCTGTGAAGCTCCTTCCTCCCTTTCTATTTTGTGCGAAAGTGTTTTGTTGTTTGTGGGTGTATCGATGTATATGTCATATCAATTGTTGCCTCCATGATTCAAATCATCTTGTGTGGACTACCCTCAGATGAATATCAATTGGCGCTCATGATTGTCTTTTTAATTTAATAGACCCCCCTCCGATATGAATGTTCAATGGCTCCGACGGTGTCTTTTTAGTTGTAGACCTCCACTCCACACCAGACCTGTTCGGCGCTCCATGGTCATCTTTTAATTTGTTCACCCTCGATAGTGTCTTTAGACGGCCCTGGGAGGGGAGGAGGGTGTGTTTGAGAACATACCGGCCCGTGGCCTCCACCGTCTACAGGGTGTTAAGGTGCGTATAGGATGCATGTATGATTCAGTCGGTCTGAATTAAGCCTGATATATAGACGTGCATGTTTGCCGAATAGTCGTTCACTGTAGTCAGCATCGTATAGATTCCTCGACTATGTCAAGATTGATTCATGGCTAATGGTCAGGCCATGCGGGCAGTTTGGTTTGATCATCGTTGACACATGTACTCACAAAATCTCTGTTTTGAGGAACTTGTTTCCGGAATGGTGAGGCCGCAGTTACTATTCGAGAGACTACAATTCATCGGTTCACTTTGTGAACGCGACTCCTGACCATTCCGGCCTCATCAGATAATCGGCAGTTTAATCTAAATTACGATTAACCACCAAAACAGCGCTGGCCTCAGTGTATTTCAGGCTCGTTTCATCGATTCAAATAATTGGTCCAGGTCTGGGATCTCAGTCAGAAAATGATCGTGGGCGCCGTAAGTGAAGCGTTCAAAGTAACGTCAGTGCCAAAAGATGGGAGGCCCTACCTCTAGGGTTCTTATCAAAACTCGATCAGTCACCACGAAGCCTCTAGTGCGTGATTCTGTCTGCTCAGTGCAGAAGTCGGATGTTTCGATATTTTCTGAGGAAGTTTCTCTACCAAATCTAAGAAAAACCTGGATCTCAATTTCCCCGCTTCTGGATTTTATATGTTTATGGAAGCGATATAGCGTTTTTTGTCTTTTGTGATAATCAGTTCGATTACGATTTAAATCATCTTCTTTTCCGATTTGTCTTAGTGGCTATACTCTAGTGTTCATTTTTCGTGTTCTCTACTCTCTTACTTACCTTTGAATGCATTATACTGACTTTATTTATCAAAATTCGTTTCAGTTTTGGTACGCATTTGAAAATGGTTAGTCAAATTATCTAAGAATCAAGCGAAATTTCGTATAACTGTTGCAAGATGATTCAGCGTTGAGAATCTATTCAAATCCATGAGATCAGAAAGAATAATTCTGGATTACAAAAATTAACAATACATAATCAATTGGAGTTTTTCAAATTGAATTCTGGGTCTTACAATTTTACGTTTTTTTCAAAAATTACCTCTTTCTATCATTTTGAATTTATTTTCTTCAACTTTTTATTTTGATTTTCTACATATTTTCAAAATTTCTCTTTATCCTCTTTTTTAGATTCTTTATTTTTCAAAGATTTCACTTTTTACATAATTCTTCAAGATGTTGATTTTGTCATTCAGATTCTGGTTTTTGAGCTATTACTAAATTTAACTTTAAAACTTTTTGATAAACTATCATGGAGGCTTATTGAATCGTGAAATGGTTTTTCTGAGGTCATGATTAATTTTTCTCAGGCTCCTTTGTTTCTCGTTTTTATCAGAAGTTATTAGGAGGAGAATGGGTTAAGATAAGATCTAAATCAAATCTATGGTACTTTCTTTAGTGATCAGCTGAAATATATATAAGATGGGTAGTTCATGGATCTTAAATGAAATATCAAGTACTTATACTGTGGAAGTCAAAGAAAAAAAAAGAAAAAATGTATATCCTTATATATATGTATATATATATATCTTATATATATATATATATCAGGTGTGAATTTTGTCATTCTAAGTTATCAGATTTTTGGAGGCCATTCAGGTGCAGCTTTAGACTTTGTGGGCCTCCGTGGAGCTTAGTATGAATGTAGATGAACCTCTTGAGTTGGTTATTTTTATAAACTCTTCCAGACGTTTTATGAACATCAAAGTTGTGGAAGATGGGTTAAGATAGTATATAGATAAATCTACCTTAGATCTGCATGGTGAGTGTGATATATGTATATATATATGTGTATGTATATGTATATATATACTTGGGGATGGGTTCAAGTGTCGGATCTGTCGATCTCAGAGTCACCATGCACAGTGGAGTCAAGTATATGTATATATGTATGTATATATATGTATAATATGTATATATGAGACCACATCCTCAGTCAGGAAGACCAGTTCAGACCATGTTTGCTGGAGACATGTGGGTGGGTGGCACATCCGAATCGGCTATATGTGTTTGGATACTTTAAAAGTGTTTATATATTATTTTAAAATTATTTGGATGCGACTACTATACAGAAGCGCACCTCAATAGATTAAAATTTACGAAAGACTATCTATAAACACATATAAGATTACAGGTGTCTTGAGATAAATAAGCATTTATCTATGAATTTGAAAAACTAAACGTAAAGATTAATAATGCTGCTACTATATATATATATACTATATATATATATATAATTCATTTCAGTGGTATTTAGAGCAGAGCGTGTACTTAGTTGGGTGATGGACATCTCACGGATTGGGGCTCCTCTGCAAAATAAAGACAAAATGATGTGAGGTTGGGTTAAGCCTCTGATCTTACTAAGTGGTTCTTTGAGTGGAGATGTTATCTTGCAGAATGAAGTTTTATTAAATCATTGGGAGAGAGATCTGCTAGCCGATTAATGGTGGCGTTTAGTTAAGATGAATCTTTTAGCTATGGAGTTGTATTTTCCTGGGTTTTCCTCCTTGGGTTATATTTGATATTCCTCATTCTCAGTCAGGTAAGCGATTTATGTACTAGGAAGTCTCCCGGAGAGCGGTGTGCTCAAAAACTTCAATGCTCCTCTCAGGCACCTTTTTCTTCTTCCTCTTCTTTCCCTTTCTCTTGCCACTCCTTTTCCTCTTACCCTCCTTTTTTCTTGCTTCTCTCTTCGGCATCTCTTATCTTCCTTTTCCTTTCTTGAGTTTTTTTGAGTGCCTCTTTGTTAAACTGGATGCTGGGATGCCTTCTTTGATTCTCAGCTTGGGTCAGGTGTTATCTTCTTTGAATGGGCAATCTTTTTGCGAAGCGCAAGATTTACGTGTCGAGTATAACTTTTCTGAATTTTTTGGCCATTGCTCTTTTCTCTTTTCTGATGTATACATGCCTTTTGATTCTATAAGGATATTAAGTGAAGTAAATAAGGATATTAAATTGAAGTAATCAACGAACACCGACTGTTATCGAAAACTGATGCTATTAAATATTACAATACGAGGTCTATTGGTAGAATAGTTTTAGGTGCTTTCGGCGTTCGAGTGGTAGAATTTTCCTTCTTAGATGCGGGTTCGTAGTTGCCGGTCGGACCACGCGTGGCTACGATATAAGGGCCTTCGGTTAGGTCCTAGCTTTCCATGGTAGGATGTTTCCTTGCTGGCGAAGCTTTTTAAAACGCTAGGTCGCGGGCACAAATCTGGGTTTGACCTTTCGGTCATAGTACCTTGTCGTCTTCCTTTAGTGATCTTTGTGTTCGGGTTACCGTTTTCATCGGGAATCTGTTTGGCGAAGAGCTTTCTTGGTGTATCTGCGCAATTAATGCCAGGTTCAGTATCCGAACTCGGCGAGTTTGTGCCTGGAGTGCGAGTTAGAGCGAATGGGGTCTCTACAGATTCTTGACTTAGTGTAGTTTTGTATACCTATAACACCTCGGGAGAGTAATTACCATTGCCCTTTAAATCTTCCAACTTGGTCTTCAATGCTGCTTTAAGGGTTCTGATGGTGACTTCTGCTTGTCCATTGGATTGTGGATGAGTTGGGGACGAGTAGTAGTTCCTGATTCCGAGCTCGGCACAGAAATCCCTGAACTTAGGATTGTTGAATTGTTTCCCATTGTTTGACACCAGGGCTTTCGGGATACCAAACCTGCATACTATGGAACGCCAAACGAAGTTGCGTACCTTTTGTTCTGTGAATCGTGGCAAGAGGCGGCTTACGCCATTTGGTGAAATAATCCCTCTTTATGGCGATGAATTTGCGTTGGCGCTTCAATGGGCGGGGGTCCCCGATATGTCGACCTCCATTGTTACTGAAAAAAGAGCTAGGCTTATAAGCGGCGTCAATGGCTCGGATGGGAGATGAGAGATTTTGGTAACCGACGAAACTTTGCACTTTTGACCCGATACGCATTGCGTCTCTACGAGCATTGTGGGCGATAATTTGCCTCAGACTTTCTGCGATGCGAAACTCGATGCTGATTTCCACATATGCCTTCATATGTACTTAACGAATGCGTGGTTATTTCTTCCATACACAATGCCAAGGACCGCGGACCTTATCTAAACAACATGCGGAGGATCACCGGAACCTTCAACGGACTCCTCGAAGACCGACTCGTGGGATAGAAAATCAGAAGTGAACCACTAACTTTCTATAACGGAGTTTTACTTTCGTTTAAACTCGAAATTAAATTTTCTTTTAATTAGTTAGGAGTGATAAAAATTTTGCGGCTTTTGTTTCAAATGTTTCATAAAATTTTCGACGACATAAAAATTTGTTGCATTTGATAAACCAAAATTTACCTGTGAAATTTGCACACTTCTACTAAAACCTCAGTTCATAAACTTCTTTGTTCCCCGAACTTGCAATAATCAATTATATCTTTCACGACAGTGCCCACATCTGTGAGACGAGAAATTCAATTTAAGAACCCAAAAATCGTAATTTTTGATTTCAAAATTGTTATTTAGTTAAAGTAAAATTTATTACCACAGATATCGGATGAAACGGATTGCACCGTTGGAATTGTCTCTACAAAATCCTAGCTAGCACGTAAATTTATTGGTCAGGGCAATTGAATTCTGATTTTCGGTGTCATTTGTTAGTTAATCGTAAAACGTTTTCGTCTGACGAGAAGTCGCGCGTCTCATAATAATGTACCATAAGTGGTATGGTAGAAATGATGAAATGGACAGCCCAGAGATAGTCTTAGAATATCAAAAGCGGTAAATGAAGGGACCTGCGAGGCATTGGATTTTGATTTTAAGTCGCAAAGTGGCGAAATAGTGTATAGTGCATCTTATACTTCAGTAAGCCAAAAAGAAACGTGGGGAAGAAGAAAAAAGAAGGAGGGGGAAGTGGGTGGACAAACATGGAGAAATTCTAGAGGAGAAACGTCGACTTCTCTTTAGAATATCGGAGCGTCAGGCAAAGTGCGAGTCTTCAGGACAGAAGGAGCTTGTTCTACGTGGAATGTTTGCAGTGGTACTAGATTTGTGAGTTTTTGACAAACTCCGAGAAGTGAGAGTTTCTCCCCTGCCCAGGTTTACACTTTATTTAAGTGTTTTTAATGTTCGGTTGGTTGGGAGGTACTTGAGCTTGACCCGTTGTTGGGTTCGAATCTTTGGAGCCCGAAATGTTGGGATTTGAGACCCACGAACAGTCCGTATCAGTTCTACGGACTGTTTGGGTTAAATGTGTGATGAATGGTTCCATAAATCATGTATTGGTTTGATTGAGGCGGGAAATATGGCCGAAATACGGAGTTCTAAAGTGAGCCCAGATGATTTGTGTTCGATAGGAGCGATAAGCGAGGGTTTTCTTGTTCTGAAGCTTGATAATTTCACAAAATATAATTTGTGAAAATATGGGTTTAGTCAAAGTATTCAAATCAGAATTTGCTTGTGTGTTTGATCATTGGCAAATAGCTAATTTTGATGTTTGAAATGATAATTCACATGCGCATGATTGTGTGTTCATTGTATGTAAATATATTGTGTTTATATTTTGCATGTGAATTAGGCCGTATTGGAATTGGCATACATCGTCGCTATCTGGCTAGAAACATCCAGGGTATAGGGGATAGTGTATGAGGCAGTCTGAAGTAGCAATCGGAGGTTGTCTAAAAATGTCATTTATCGGAGGGTGATTCCGGCAAAGTCTCCGTCGTCAGACGGCGGTGTGTTAATGGAGGGGTAGTTCCTGAACAAATAATATATCAATCGTCGGAGCGACCCAGTGATATATATACATCGGAGGGTTGTCCTTTAACAAAACAATAATTCTCATACAAGGCTTAGGCGAGTGTGAAGTGAGTGAACAGGGATGCGAGTTGGTCATGTAGACATTCAGTAGGATCATGCATTTGCTTGAATGTGTGTTTATTTTGGAGCATTCACGCCAGGTGTTAGCCCACTTGGGCGATTCACTGCAACAATATAGCTCAACGTCGTGGGGAATTTATTATTTCAGGTACAAGGAGCGCACGGGGAGACGGCTCATCATAGAGGCCGCTTTGAAGAAATAGAGTTGTGGCTTTGATTTTGTGATGTCTTACATGTATTAAATTTTAGATTTTAATATATGTTGTATAAAGTAAAATTGAGCTTCTTAGAACTATTGGATATAGTTGGACTCATAATTGGTATCATAGTTATGATCTTGTTTATGGAGGCTAGTGGTCGTTTTACTCATATTGTAATTATGTTGAATTTGCTTGGGGCAGGTTTCATGCGGGTGATGTATTGGGTGAGCTCCCATTACAAAGGACTCTGCTTGATTGTCTAGTAGGCGTCGGGTAACTTGGGCAAGCTTGTATTCAGGTAAGTTGTGGGGTGTGTGTGGGACCCGGGTTAAGTGTCTAACATCAACCTCAATTCTCAAGATTTATAGCTACAAAACTTACAAACTTAAGTAGAATATATCTAGATAAATCATATATATGAAATGCATGGATATTTTACAAATATACAATTTCAAAATCTAAATATGTGTTGTTCAATTACATATCCCCTCATACAAAAGTTTTACATCATACCCAGGTCATAAATTGCCTACCTATATAGACAACAAAATGATGACGTCCTGTCGTCATGAAGTAACACGCAATGGAATATAAATAGCTACAAAATGAGCAAACAGAAGTTAGTGCAAGCGAAAATATATATCACATACTAACATGACAATTTATCATTTTGTTTTATGATTTCTTTCAAAAACTATGCCCATATCCTTTAATTATTTTAACCATCACGGGGCGATTTAAAACTAACTTTGACGTGAAAACTCTTGATGTTCAACCAACTACGTTCACGAATTTCTTGCGTCGCTTACGTGGGCGCTAAATCTTATCGAGCTGTAATCACGAATTTCTTTGCGCTTCGCAATTGTAGTGCTAAAACTTTACAGGCAACTTCACGGTAGATTTACTACGCCAGCCACATGGTATGCGACTATACAATTTAGTCAGCTACGTGCGGAGTTATGCGCATCATAAGCGTGGCGCTTATACTTTCTATGAGCTGACAACTCTGGATGGAATCTTACGCATTGTCGCATAGTGCTAACTTTTTCTTTATTGTGGCGACTATGGGCTGAATTTATTGCATCGTCACATAACGCTAAATCTCATTATATCTTTAAAGAGAATGCACTGGGTTTTAAACTACATTTACTTAGTGTCAAAAGCGCAGCTACTACTTCATTGAACACAAAACTCATTTCAATGCTTCTTTGGGTATGCTGTATTCCTTTATATCAATATTGCATGAAACGAGCAAAATGCTGAGTGACCGATCGTATCCTTTCCGATCGCGATCTCACGAGCAAATGAAATCCGCTCGTCGCAAATCGCGTGTTCACTAAACCGTATAGTGTCCAAATCAATTCATAACTTTATAAAATAAAATATAAATGAATATTACAAACAATCCTCTATAGACTGTATTGAAATTATTCAAAGCGGAGTCTTGAAAATTATAAAACTCTCGAGATCAGTCTTTATATATCAGCGATCTCTTTAAATTTTCAATTTAAAATTCCTTCTCTAGGCCCTCGGCCACATAACATAGGATTCTGACATGCTATGTAATTTGGTTAACTCAGCGAATCACCTATTGTTATCCTTGATTTCTGGGGTCTTAACCATGGGAGTGGAAATTGTTTCTTATTCGTTTGAAGAAATTTATGGATTTATAATGTTTCTTCTCAATTGGAATCACTTAAATCGAACTTGGAACTCGAGTTATGCTCTAAACAACTCAGATTACTCTATGATCAGCCCGATGCAGAATTTGCTTACATTGCTCCACTTTAGTGAATTTATGGGCCATAAAGTCAGAAATTTGTGATTCCTATTTTTATGTTTTGGTTCTCCTTGAAGTCTATTTTAATTAGCCACTTGAATCACTCAAATCGGATAAAGAAATGAGCAAGTTATGCGAAATACGGAAACTGGTGAAGCGGAAAACGAGGCATTACACGTGTACCGAGTACATGTGCTCGAATTTGCCTAGAATGTGGGCTTTTACGCATTTTTCCATATTTTTTCTTACGATTCAACTCTATGCTTCATATACACCTCAAACCATTTACTATGCATCTTGTAATCTCTTTTCCTACTCAAATCCTCTTTCACTCTTATCTTATTTCAAAAATCTATCATGCATTACTCTCAAACCCCTTTATAATATGGATCCTAACCATACATAACCTAACATGTAGATTGGATTGGGGTTTGTTCTAAACCCTAACTCGGTACTTTGCCATTGAACTATAGGCCTTCCTCAAGAGGATTTCCTTATGCTTCTTGTACTCTTTAGGTTTTATCACCTTACTTTCCTTAATTATTGGTTTAGGATGAAATCTACAGCAAGAAACCCCCTAGGTTTGAGCAAGATAATAATCATGCAAATTCCATTGATCTATACTAGAATTCATACCCAAGGTTAGTTCCATACCTTTTTGGCTTTGCTTCTCCTTCTCTCTTCTTCTCTTCTCTTCTTCTTCTCTTCTTCTTCTTCTTCTTCTTCTCTCTTTTCCTCTCCCCTCTTTCTCTCTACAGTTTGGTCTTTCTCCAAATGAGACCAATTTTGATCTTCATCGTGTTTTGTTAAGTAAATTGTTTGGTAGTCGCTTGAATTTTCTTTTAGCTTTTCATTTTGCATTTTGGTCCCCGTTTCTCTTTTATTTCTATTCCATCTTTTCTCTATTTGCCTTTAATCCCATAACTCCTTCTATTTACATTTCATTTTCAAGCATTTTAGATATTAACCCCTAGTCTTTCTCATTTATGACCACTAGGTCCTCAAGTGGTAAATGACCACTTTACCCTTGTCTCTAATATTCATTTCGGGTCTCTTATTTTATTTCCGAAAAATTCCATTTAGCTATTAATATACTAAGCAAATTCAGAAAGCGCTGGGGGTATATTTTGGGAGTGTCCTGTGTACACTGTCTCGGGACCGGGACGTTACATTAATTTAGTCATCAACCTTAAATTGATAATTCTCTAACGCCATGGGATTCAATTAATCTAATATAGAGATTTATTTTACCTCTCTAATCCATCTTTTAACACTAAGAGGTTATAGATTGAAACTAGGGTTTTACAATTTCCCGATGAATAGTGAACCTGGCAGACCTCGACCTAAGCTTAGATGCCTCTTTCGGGTCGTTTAGCAGTAGTCCTTCCATTAAGTAGTCCCAAATGGGGTCCATTCAACTTGGCTCGGACATGACAGGAGAGATCTCTTCATTGTTGAGATCTACGGAGGGTTTGAAAGGTGCTCAACAGGTGTCAGTCTATTGAGGTCTTCTTGGGAAGCTGTTGCTAGTTTTGTTAGGGCATTTGCTCGCGAATTCTCTGCTCTCGGTATGTGTCTGATCTGAACTCGTACGAACTTCTTAAGTAATTCCCATACCTTCTTAAGGTATAGGATCATTTTTTCGCCTTTGGCTTCGTAGGAGTCTTCTATTTGTTTTACTACCAGCTGGGAGTCGCTGCACACCTCTAGTTGATCAACTTCCATGGAATGGGCGAGGTTAAGCCCAGCTATGACGACCTCATACTCGGCCTCGTTATTGGAGGCTCGGAACCCAAATCTAAGCGCATATTCAATATCTATTCGATGCGAAGAATTCGAAGTGGAACCGACACCACTCCTTGAACATTGGCGACCATCTACGGGCCGGTCTCCAAATAGGGTCGGACGTCGGTTAGTAGCAGGCTGTTGGTGAATTCCATGACGAAGTACACAGATACGCCCTTTTATTGTTGTTTTTGGTTTGTATACGATGTCGAACTTCGGCAGCTCATGGCCAGCCATTGATCTTCGGAGGTCTTTGGTTTGTGTAGCACTTGCCGTTGGATATTATGTTGATTTCGATTGTATGAGCTTAGTAAGGGAAGGAGTTTTCGAACTCTGATTTAATGCGAGTTAGTTTGCTCATCTTTGGAATTTGCCTTTCTCTTGCCCCTCTCAAGGCTCATTGCAATAGTGGTAGTACGCTACACTTTCTGTCTTTGTCTCTGACCGAAGAAATGTGGTTGAGAAATCTAAAAGCGACCCAGTGCGAGTAAGGAACTCTCCCTCATAGGGACTTACGAGGAATGGGGGGGAGGCTCGGATAAGGATTTTTGCGTTGTGAATGCTTCTTTGCGGTGTGCATCAGATTAGAGCTTTTTTAGAACACGGAAGAAGGGTGACACTTATCGTACGGCCTTGGACACAAAGCGACTTAGCGCATCTATTCTTCGGTTAGGCGTTGGAGCTTCTTTTATGTTTGATGGCGGCAACATGTCGAGCACATCTTTTATCTTGTATGGGTTTGCCTCTATTCCTCAGTTGTTGACTATAAAACTCAAGAATTTTCCGGCTGAGACTCCGAAAGCGCATCTGGCTGGATTCAACTTCATGTTGTACTTTTTCAGGATCTGGAATGCCTTGGCCGGATAAGGCTATGGGCTCGGCCGTGGTTATTTTACTAACATGTGACTATATATGCCTTCATAGATGTCCTATTTGTTTGGAACATCTGTTCACCAGCCTCGGTAGTACTCCTATGTTTTTTAGTCGAAGGGCATTGCAGATATGATAGGTCACTTGCTAGTGAGAGATGAGGTCTTCTCTTGAGTGCGTCGGGATCCGTTGATCACGGTTGTGGCGGGAGCATCCATGGCGAGGAGTTCATGGCTGGCTGTGGCGTCTACTATGAGGTCGATCCGAGGTAAAGGGAAACTATCTTTCGAGCATGCTCGGTTGACGTCAGTGAAATCGATGCAAAGTCGCCATTGCCATTCGCTTTTTGTGAGTCTGGCGGTGTAACGTTCGGGTATTCACTTCTCGATCGCATGCTGGAGGAGCTTGTCGATCTCTCCTCGTGTCGCTTTTTGTCTTTAAAGGCGAAACTTCTTCTTTTTTGTAACCGGTTGAAGGATGGTGCGGCAGTGCATGAGTGATTATTCTGGGAGTCGATCCCTCCAGTACCTCTGCTTCCCGCGCGAAACATCCTTGAGTGCATTTGAAGCGAATAAGGGAAACTGGAATCTTAAGCTAGCTTGGAACCAGCATTAGGCGGGTGTTCGAGGGGTATTCGTCTGGGCGTATAGGCTCCGGCTCTTTCAAAAAACTTCAAGTAAATATTCCCTAAATACCAGCATGTCGAGTTCGTCACGGATATGTTGTCAGAGCCAGCTTTTTGCTTCGTGATGCCCGAGTAACATTCACACGGCGCGCTAGTCTCCTCGAACCATTCCTACTCTGTTTGTGGTAGGGAACTTGATCACCATGTGATAAGTGGAAGGGATGGCCTTTATGGCGTTGAGAGAGGGCCTGCCCGATAACACGTTATAAGTTGAGGGGGTATCAACTATGAGAAATCTTACTGTCGTTGTTGCCTAGCATGGGGGTCTTCCAAAGTGAGCACTAAGCGTAATGACCCCCAGGTAGCACTTTTCTCCAGGAGAATCTCGCGGTGGGTGTTGATGGGTTCCGGCCTCTCGCCCGATGCCCATCTTACAGCCAGCGTGCTAAGATGATGTCGGCCGAGCTCCCATTGTCGATGGACCCGATGGATTGTTTTGTTGGCGGCGGCTGCATCACGAAGAATTACGCGGGTAGGATGTTGATCCTTCAGTGCGAGATCGAGAAGGTTATGGCGGTGTCCGAGTTAGAGTTCAGGCCTTGCTTGCACCTCGAGAACCTCTCTGACTGATACTACGCAAATGAGCCTTCTGGCGGCTGAAATTTGGACTCCGCCTCACAAAATCCTCCACGAGATCACATGGATTTCCCAGTACATTAGTGTTGAGTGGGATTGGGCAAGTGGTGGTGGCTACGATCGACCTTGAGGCTATGTAGTGGCGAAGATACCCCCGTAAAATCAGGTATTTTATTTCCTTCCTGAGTTGTATGCAATATTCCGTTTGATGCGTGGTCGCATGGAACTCGGTATCGGTGTTATCTCTTTTGGTTGGGTCCCGACCTCATGCGGGATAATATATCGGAAAATTTTCATGTTGCACCTCGTAAGACTGTGATCTTTGTGTTTGTCGGGAGTGAAGCTTGCCGAGTGAATGCGTGTAAATAGCTCGAAATTTAGGTGGTCCCGGAGGTCTTTAGCTCCTCGCCTCTTTGGGATCGTTCTTTGTCCTTCTTGGGGATCTCTCTCGTCTCTTTGTCTCCTGGGAACCGCTCGTTGCTTGTCAGTCCTTTTCTCCTTGTGGGTTGAAGAGCTTCCTGTAGATGAGGGCTTCTTCGCGGTTAATGTAGCCTGCCTTTGCGAGCACCTCGACCAAGCAGCGAGGATTCTTTGAGATGGAAAACATTAAGTCTTTTGGCTGTACTCTAGCCCGACGATGAATGCGGTGATGGCAAACTAAAATCTGGAACATCTACCTTTAATGACTTCGGCGTTGAACCTCTAGACGCGCCAAGACTAAAAGCTTTCTTGTAGGTTCTGCTTGATGGACAACAAGTGATAACTCGGCTCTGGCATGTCGGCGCGTGAAGTGCGAGACGAATGTGATGGAGAGCTCTTTAAATGAGGAGATTGACGATGGTGGGAGCCTGTTAAACTAAGCCAATGTTGGGCCATTTAGCGTGATAGCAAAGGCTCTGCATCATACGGGGTCTTGATACCCATGCAGCTCCATCTGGTTCTTATAAGTATTAAGATGGTCAACGGGATCCTTTACTCTATCAAACGCTTCTATTTAGCATCCCGAACTTTCTTTGGAAGGGAAATGTAAGCATCGACACATGAATGAGGCTGATTTGCTGCTTGTAAAGGGGTGTCCGTGAGTATGGGCCTACGGCCCTTCGACTTCCTTCATGGCGGCTCATGTTGGATGCCCTTGAACCTCTGCTCCCATGATCGCTCCCCCATTCTTTGTTGATGAGGAGTTGGCTCATTGTTTCCGATGTTCCCCCCGAGTACTGCTTCGTTGCGCTCCTCTCTAGGGGGTAAGTAAGGCTCGTGCCCTAAGCTCAGTGGATCTGCCTGCTACGCCTCTCGGGGAGGGCACGAGGTTATTAGTTGTTCTTATAAGGGGTGGTATTGCAGCCAGCCTTCTTGGGCTTGTCACACTTCTACTTGAGCGTTGCATCATTTGGTGAGTTGCTCTAGACCCTTATCGAGTTTGGTTGGTGAGGCAGGAGTGCCTCTATCTCATTTTTGTTATCGTGTATAGTTTCGGTCTGCGCTGCGGTCAATATCTACGTTACCTTAGTCTTGTTCTTGGGGATTAGGCGCGACTCTTGCTTGTGTTTCGAGTTGATCTGTCGATTCTTTGAGAGATCGGCTTTATTTGTAAAGGCTGTCGTTACGATGCAGCCAGTTGATGATGCTTTGGCCGGGCGAAGAATTTGGGCGTGCTTGAATTCTTTGATGCAGTCGCTAACTCTGAATGTCGAACTCCTCTGCAAAAATAAGAAACGAAAAGGATTGGCGGGGGCTTGCCCGTTGCCTCTCCGATGCCTAAGTCAGTTATTTCTGATGGAAGAGAAGATCAACCGCTTAGGAAATGAAGTTTTGTGTGTACCTTTCACCGATGGGGTGACCTGATATTTATAGTGGGTGACTTTCCCAATTTGATGGTGATACGAACTCTCTCTTATTGGATGGAGGATTTTCTTTCTTTATCGCTGTCAGATTAATAAGGGATAATTAGAAAGCAGTTATTGAGAATTATTCTACTTCCCTTATTGGTGGAGATTCGATTTGGTTTATAGGATATGGGCTCTTTGGGCTTTTCACGTTACCGGCCCTTGGGAGGGATGAAGCTGAGCTCAGTTTTGAGCCTCGTCGGGGCAGTACATTTCTTGGGCTACTTATAGAATCTTCTTTTAATCTTCCTCGGATTTGGGGTGGGCCTCGCACCTACTTTTAAACCCAATCAATATATATATATATATATATATATATATAAAGTAAATATTTACTATATCTGAAAACATTTATCGTTCAAATGTAATTTTAGTATAAAAAATAGCTAATTAATCATTCTCTCATCTTCACTTTTATTTCCTTATGCATCAAGAGATTATAAAACTAAAATATTATAGGTTTTTACTTTATTAAAATCTTTGAAACGCTTTTTATAAATTAGAATGTAATATCTCTGTGAACTACGTTATTTAAGGAGCGGTGAGGCCGCAAAAACCTCTTGGGACCTTGAGGTGGCGCACTTATGGTATGTTTTTTTAAGTGATCTTGCTTGGCCTCACTAATATAAATACAAAATATATATTTCATTAAATATTGTTCATAATTTTTATCTAATAATAAAAATAATCAAGTAAGAACATCAAACATAAAATCAGTGATCATCGTACTTTTCATCATCACAAAAATTCTAAGTTCCAAAATAAAATAAACATTCATGGATCTAAATCAAATTCTAAATTAAGAAAATCATTATCAAATCATTCTCTCCATTATCAATAAAATCTTTTTATATTTTTTAATTATATTTCATAATTTTTTTTCCTATTTTGTTCATAATTTTTTTTCCAAAAATTTTACCTATTTTTTACATAATTTTTTGGACCTTTTTTTTTCTTTCAATCTTTTAATTATTTTCAGATTTTTTCTATTTTTATAATTTTTACCTATTTTATAATTTTTTGAATTTGTTTTCTATTTTTTTCAGATTTTCCCATTTTTACATAATTTTTTAAAAAAAATTACATAATTTTTTTGGAATTTTTTTTCTATTTTTCTATTTTCTTATTTTGTCATAATTGTGGTTTTGTCATTAAGATAATCAATTTTTAGGTTTTGTATAAGCTTTTTTTTTATGAGCTTCTCTATGAAGTTTATTGAAATAAGCTAAAGTGGGTTTATAGAAGGGTCATAAGTTATTTTCATAAGCTCTTTCAAACACTTAAATTTTTTATCAAAAGTACTTATGTGATATAAAGATAAGAAAAATTTCAAAATAAAGCGTAAATAAGAGCTCTTAAAGAATCTTGCAAAGAATATTAAAGCAATCTAAATAAAAAGAAATCTAGAAAATAAAATAAGGAAGATCTTGCCTTTTGAATTCACTTCTTCAACCTTAGATCTAATATCTAGTTTTTGAAATTCTAAGAACAAAGAAACTCCTTAGAAAATAACGAAAATAATATTTTTTTTTCACTGAAATAAGATCTAGAGAAAAATTTTACCTCTTGAAATCACTTATTCAAACCCTAAATTAGACGACTTAGGTTTCCTATAGTTCTATGATCAAGAGAGGGAGGCTATGCAAAGAACACAAAAGGGTTTACTAATAATATTTTTTTTTTCTATTTATACATAAGGTTCTTTGGATAATTACTCTTATACCTTTAGTTTAATTTAAAAGAATTATATTTTTTTCTACCCTAAAAAAAATTACGAGTATCACACGAACTAAGCCACATGCCTCATTTATTTAGGTCGAGCAATTCAACCCAACCTGTTGGAGATGCTTTTAACGTAAGTAAGTTTGTTGCATCCCTTGTTTTTAATGGTTCATCCCACTAAGTTTAGATCAACCCAAGAAGTCAAATTTAGATTACTCTATTTCTTTAAAAATAAAATAAAATATCGGTTGGTAAATTGTCATATAGAGAATTACTTTGAGTAAAAGAATTAAAAAGTAAAAAAAAAAAAAAAAGTAGAAAACTACCGTATGCTATGAGATAGAAAAAAAGAAAAAGAAAGAAATGTGTTAACCGTATGTTATGAAATTGTGAATAGAAAAATAAAGGTAATAGGGACGACATAATTTGAGTTTGTGAATAAAAAAAAGTGGGGCCATTGTATAAAAGGAAGAAATAAGGGAATACATTGAAAAAAAGAAGGAATTTTAGAGATGGAAATGATTTTTGATTGGTTTAATTGAAAAGATAAAAAAAGGAAATAGGGCATGTAGACTTATATTATTTTTGATTGATATCATTAAATAAAAGAATATTATGACTAAAAATCTTCATAAAGTAGGTCTTGAAAACTTAGGTATAATATGCCTAAAAAATTTATAATTATGATGGATGTTTGAAAAAAAATATATAAAAATAACAATAGTTTTAGATATTTGAGAATAATATATTCAAGATTTGTTTTAGAAAAAAAAAACAAATATTTGATGATGATTTTAAAAGAAAATAATAATAAACATATATAATACGTTTGAAAAAAATGTAAAGGTTTATAAATATATTTATTTGATAAGTATTTAAGGATATATATATATATATATATATATTTGGTAAGTAGATATTTTATTAAAATTTGAAATTTTATTTAGATAAGAAGATGATATTAGGGTAATTTTGAGCAATTATAGGATACAAGATATGTTAATAATACTTATTGTAAAATGTGATAATTGTTAAGATATGAGATTGAAATGACTATTGGATAATAATATAATTTATAAAATATTATCAATAATATTTCTTTTTAGTTAAAGATTTAGTTTAGATTAAGAGTACAAAAATAATAATATATAAATAAATTATTGAAATAAGATTACAAAGGAATATGAGCTTTATAAAAATTTGAAATTTTGCCTAATTTAAATAGTTATTATTTGAAAAAATTATCAATACATTTGAGGTGAATAATAAAATCAATTTGATTGAATAAACTTTACAAATCATAAATTTTATAAAATATTTAGAAACCTTTAACTTTGATTATTATGGATTAGAAAGTTAAAAAATATAATGCTAAGAATATCAAATTATGAAAGTTATAGGATCCTAAATTTTATAGTTTAGAATAAATAAGTAATGATGATAGTTTCTTCCTTATTATTTTAGGAGAATGTTTCTTGAACCATAATTCTTGAAAAGGATTAGCTATTTCAAAGCTTTTAATACTCCTTTGAGGTAAGAGATATTAATACAACTTTTGCTAAAAGAAAATCTTTTATATGTTTTTGTGTAAATATTATTTATATAGTTTTTCGAAAAATATATTTATTTTCCTTTTATGTAATTTGAATAAGGAAAAGTTTTATTCATTTTTATTCTATTTGATTATCCATGGATAAAATAGTGATTTTGTATGAAAGTACATTTGATATTTGTTTTGTTTATGATAGAAAATGTGGAGATACGATGTTTTGTGATTTGATTTTTTTTTAATGAAATATTTGACTTTAGTTAGTTCGGGCATGTCAACGGGAATAATAGTTGACACTATTCGGCCCTTATCAACGAGAAAAATAGTTGACCTTTACATTATTTGGTGGCGAATTTAATTGATTT